>JAKSZT010054436.1:126239-156311 GCA_026826555.1 Tolypeutes matacus | reverse complement strand
GACCAAAAGCATAAAGCAGATCAGAAGCCAGGGATCAGGGACCTCTGGGCTGGAGCTCTGAGACATATGAGTAATCCCGCAAGAGAAAAGGATGCATATAATTTTAAATTCATACCCCCTGATTTATGCCATCAAATTAAGGGTTGGTAACTATCTGCACATGGATAGAATTCTATATTCAAAAAACAAAACAATGAGTAGGGTTCAAAATTGACATGAAAGAAATTTTGTTTTTAAATAGTGGGAGAGAGTGTGGTCTACAGTGTGAACTGTGGTCTATGGTTGGTGGCAAGGCTCCAGGATGTGTAAGTTCATTGAGGTTGGTGGGCCACACTATGGGAGATGTTTGTGTTGGATGTGGTGGGAGGTGTGGGAGGTGGGCAACATGGGAATCCGAGTGGGTTCCGTATAATATTTTAGGTAATCTAAGCACTTCTTAAAATATTATATTTATATATATTTTTTTTAAATAACATTTTTTGTAAGCAAATACACATATATGCATATATATTTATATATCATTTTACAAATGTTTGTATGTATTGTGAGAATTTTGATTTTTACCCATAATAAAAAAAATAATAAAATAAAAAAATAAAATAAAAATAAAAGGTTTTCAAAAGCAACTTAGAAAAAAGATATTTCACCTACAAAGTGATAAAAAAAATATCCTGGGCACTCACCATCTTACTCTTGGAGGACAGCTGACTGGGGACAGTTCTGGTCTGTTCTGAGGGCCAACAGAGTGAGAACCTTGGGTACATCGATCTGGAGGAGCTGGATGGTGAGGTGGATTGCTCAGGAAAGAATCGTGAGTTTTTCCCCAGCTGTGGTGGTGGACACGGAAGGCTGAGCCCCACCCTCAGGGAAGGAGGCTGGGACGAGCTCCAACTCCTGCCAGCAACCTGGTGGGAGGGAGCATTCTCTGAGAGTGGGAGGGTTCTGGGGTTTCCTTTCTGTGGGTTGGCTGCCTGGACACCCTCACAGCTTTGGGGAGCAAATTAGCCGGCTTGAAGTGGCACCAGGCTGAGGGGACAGGTGGATCTGCTGAGGAAGCCTGATTTACCTAACAGCCCTGTGATACTGAGTCTTGGCTCAATAGGGGGTGGAGTCAGCCAATTTTAATGTTCTGTGCTGACAAGTATCAGAGGTTCAGCAACCCTGGGGAGGCCAGGCAGTGGGAAGTGCCTGATAAGTTGCTGCAAGCCCATTTAGGGTCCCCTTGGAGGGGTTGGTCTAGAAGAGGCCTTAATTTGGGTCCCTTATTTCTACCAAAAAAAAAAGACCGTCACTAAAAAAAATTTTTTTGAGTTAGTTTAATCACTAAAATCTACCTCAAATCCTGCAGATAGAACCCTGCAGGGTAATTGATTGATGAGCACAAACAGGCTGAGAGGCTCCACAAGGGCCCAAGAAGGAACAATGTTCTTCCTTAGCTTTGTTTGACTGCTTGCTTGTTTTGTTGTTTGGTTTTTCTTTGTTTGTTTGTTATCCCTTGCTTTTCTTTCCTCCCCCCCTTCCTTATTTTTCTTACTTTTTAAAAAAAAATTAGGTGCTACTAGCTTGTCTCTTCTTTGCTGTGCTTCTTCTTCTGTGATTTCCCATTCTCTGTCTATATTGATTTTGTCTCCCAATGCTATCTCTTTTCCTTCCGTCATCTTTCTACCTTCTGCTTTCTGTTGTGATTCTTACATTTCACTTTTTTCATTAGTCCCCAACATCAAGGGGGTCAATTTGTATCTAATCTATTCTGTTTTCTTCTTTTTTAATTAAAATTAACTATTTCCTTTCAGCCCTTTCTTTACTCTTTCTCTCTCTCCTCATCACTCTGGCCTTCTAAATCATTATATATATTTTCCTCTATTTGGTTTCCCAGTCCATTGTAGGTACTCCATTTTTCCCCCTATTACTCTACACGGCCTACATGAGTTAAATATTCATTTTACTAAGTCTTATATGGCATCTCTTCTAACTTTTACCAATATTACTATTATCCTTCTTCCTTTCTTCCTTTGTCACCTCTTTTGATTCCTCTGGCCCTAATCTTTTGCTTTCCAGGGAACATAGAAAGAATCAAGGAAATAGAATAAGAAGAACAAAGTGTCAAAGAGAAAACTTAACACACACAGAGAACCACCAGCCAAATAAAACTCTAGAGCAGAGAGAGAAGCTAATCAACTGAAAAAACCCATCAAGATAAAATGATGACTAGAGAGCAACAAAAAATTACAAACCATACTGACAAACAGGAAGACAAGGACTACTCCAATGAACAAACTAAAAACCAGGAAGAGATGCAGAACATCGAACAACTAATAAAAGCTGTCCAAATATCATGGACCAACTTAAGGAAGTAAAGGAAGAGATTAAGGGTATTTAGAAGACACTGGAAGAAATTGTAAACACACATAAAAAGATAATGGATATGATGGTGATCAATGGCACAACCCAATAAATCAAAAAGATACTGGTTTCACATAACATCATATATGAACAGGCAGAAGAAGGAATTAGTGATGTGGAAGGCAACACATCTGAAATCAAACAGATAGTAGAACAGATAGATAAAAAGATAGAAAAAATCCAGCAGGGACTCAGGGAATTAACTGACAACACAAAACACACAAACAATGCATTACAGGTATCCCAGAAAGAGAAGAAAAAGGAAAGGGAACAGAAGGAGTGTTGAATGAAATAATGGCTGAAAACTTCCCAACCTTATTGAAGGAACACCCTAAAAAGTATAAATCCCAACAGGCCAACTCCAAGACATATACTTGTCAAAATGCCCAATTCTCAAGACAAAGAAAAAATACTCAAGGCAGCAAGAGAAAAGAGAACCATTATATACAAGGGAAGCACAATAAGATTAAGTGCTGATTTCTCATCTGAAACCATAGAGGCAAGAAGACAGTGGTATGACATAGTCAAACTACTAAAAGAAAAAAACTTCCAGCCACGAATTCTCTATCCAGCAAAACTGGCATTCAAAGATGATGGAGAGTTCAAAATATTCACAGATAAACAGAAATTAAGAGAGCATGCCATTAAGAAACCTGCACTTCAAGAAATACTAAAGGAAGTTCTAAAAATTGAAAGGAAAAAACAGGGAAAAGGGAGTTGGAGTTGAGTGTAAGAACAACTAAAAAGACAAAAAGAGAAATAAAAACAACATGTGACATATATAAAACCAAAAGAAAATATGGCTGATGTAAGAAAATCATTGAGAGTAATAACACTGAATGTTAATGGATTAAACTCACCAGTCAAGAGATGCAGATTCGCAGAATGGATAAGGAAATATGATCCATCTATATGCTGTCTACAAGAAACCCACCTAGGAAAAACTAAGTGGAGAAATAAATGCTTTTACAATTATAGTAGGGGACTTTAATACACCATTATCACCATTAGACAGAACATCTAGATGGAGAATAAATAAATAAAGACTCTGAATAATAGATTAGAGGATCTGGACCTAATAGATATATACAGAACATGACACCCAAATACAGAAGGATATACATTCTTTTCGAGGGCACGTGGATCATACTCCAAGATAGGCCACATGCTATGCCACAGAACAATTCTCAATGAATTCAGAAAGATAGATATTATACAAAGTAATTTATCTGACCACAATGGAATGAAATTGGAAATCACTAAGGACCAGAGAAACAGATTAGGCACAAAGATATGGAAGTTAAACAACACACTCTGAACAAACAGTGGGTCAAGGAGAAAATCTCAAAAGAAATCAGTAACTACCTTGAAACTAAAGAAAATGACAACACAACATATCAAAACCTATGGGATGCAGGAAAACTGTCTTGAGAGGGAAATTCATAGCAATAAATACATATATTAAAAAAGAAGATAGAGCTAAAATTAAAGACCTAACAGCAGACTTGAGGAATTGGAGAAACAACAACAAACTAAACCCAAAGGAAGTAGAAAGAAAGAAATATGAAAGATTAGAGCAGAACTAAATGAAATAGAGAATAAGAAAGCACTAGAAAAAATAAAGAAAACCAAAAGCTGGTTCTTCGAGAAGTTCAATAAAATTGACAAACCCTTAGCCAGAGTAGAAAAGAAAAGAGAGAGGAGATGCAAATATGCAAAATAAGGAATGAGAAAGGAGATATCACTACTGACCCTACAGAAATAAATAGCATCATAAGAGGATACTTTGAAAAATTATATGTCAACAAGAATGATAATTTAGAGGAAATGGACAAATTCCTAGAAACTCACAAACAGCCTACATTGATGAAAGAAGAAAGCAATGAACTAAACATTCCAACTACAAGTCAAGAGATAGACTCAGTCATCAAAAACCTCCCAATTAAAAAGAACCCATGACCAGATGGCTTCACAGCTGAATTCTATGAAACATTCCGGAAAGAGCTAACACCAATCCTGCTTAAGCTCTTCCAAGAAATAGAAGTAGAAGGAACTTTGCCTAACACATTCTATGGTGCCAACATTACACTAATACCAAAGCAAAACAAAGATACCACAGGAAAAGAAAATTACAGACCAATTTCTCTAATGAACCTAGATGGTAAAATCCTCAATAAAATACTTGCTAATCACTTTCAACAACATATCAAAAGAATTATACACCATGACCAAACAGGTTTCATAGCGAGTATGCAAGGATGATTCAACATAAGAAAATCAATCAATGTAATACACCACATAAACGGATTGAAAGAAAAACATCACATGATCATCTCTATAGATGCAGAAAAAGCATTTGTCAAAATACAGCACCCTTCGGGAAGCGGCTGTGGCTCAATCAGTAGGGCTCCCGTTTACCATGTGGGAGGCCCCGGGTTCGGTTCCCGGGGCCTCCTGGTGAAGGCAAGCCCGCCTGCACGGCGTGGTTAGCTGACCCAGCGAGCACAAGCAGCAAGGGGGGATAAATGAATAAATAAATAAAATCTTAAAAAAAAAAAAAATACAGCACCATTTACTGAAAAAATCCTGCACCAATAACGAGCAATCTGAGGAGGAAATCAAGAAGAAAATGCCATTTACAATAGCAACTAAAAGAGTCAAATACCTAGGAATACATTTAACCAAAGATGCAAAGGACTTATATACAGAAAACTATACAACACTGTTAAAGGAAATCAAAGAAGATTTAAATAAATGAAAAATATTCCCTGTTCATGGATAGGAAGACTAAATATCATGAAGATGTCTATCCTACCCAAACTAATCTACAGATTTAATGCAATCCCAATAAAAATCAACACTGTGTTTTTTAAGGAATTGGAAAAACTAACTACAAAATTTATTTGGAAGGGTAAGAGGCTCTGAATCAACAGAGACATATTGAAAAAGAAAAATGAAGTTGGAGGTATCACACTACTTGCCTTTAAAACATACTACAAAGCTACACTGTGAAAACTGCATGGTATTGGCACAAGGATAGACACATTGACCAATGGAAACAAATTGAGAGTTCTGATATAAGTCCTTGCATATAAAGCCATCTGATATTCAACAAGACCACCAAGTGCACCCAGTTGGGAAAGAATGGCCTTTTCAACCAGTGGTGCTTGGAGAACTGGATATCCATATCCAAAAGAATGAGAGAGGAACACCATCTCATACCTTATATGAAAATCAACTCAAGATGGATCAAGGAACTCAATATAAAAGCCAAGACCATAAAGACCTTGGAAGATAATGTAGGGAAGCATCTACAGGACCTGGTAATAGGAAATGGTTTCATGAACTTCATACCCAAAGCATGAGCAGCAAAAGAAAAAATAGATAAATGGGATCTCCTCAAAATTTAAAACTTCTGCACCTCAAAAAATGTACATGAAAAAAATGCTCAATATCGCTAGCTATTAGGGTAATTGAAATCAAAACTACAACAAGATACCATCTTACACCCATTAGAGTGCTGGCTATTTAAAAAAACAGCAGACTATATGTGTTGGAGAGGATGTGGAGGAGTGGGAACCCTCATCCACTGCTGGTGCGATTATGGAATGGTCCAGCCACTGTAGAGGACAGTAGATCTTCTGTATGATCCAGTGATTCCACTACTAGGTATATACCCAGCAGAATTGAAAGCAAAGACAGGATCAGATATATGCACACCAATGTTCATAGCGACATTGTTCACTATTGCCAAAAGTTGGAATTAACCCTGGTGCCCATCAGCAGATGAATGGATAAACAAAATGTGGTACATACATTCAATGGAATATTACTCAGCTGTAAGAAGGAATAAAGTGCTAACACATGGAATAACATGGATGAATCTCTAAGACCTTATGAGTGAAGCAAGCCAGGCACTGAAGGATGAACAGTACATGACCTCACTGTATGAATTGAAGAAAGTGAGCAGTCCCCAAGAACCATTGTCTGAAAGACAGGTTTACAAGAGAGAGAAAGAGAAGAGAAGGTTGTGAGCTATCAGTCATATGGACATAATCTATGGTAAACTGATAGAGTATAGTTGCGTATTGAAGGGATAGGACAGGTTGGTAGTGATATTACTGGGTTTGGTGGTGCAGGGTTGACTGGTGGGTAGATTAGGAAGGGTGGGTTAGAATACCCAGGATACTGGCGGAAGGGTGGAGGGAGATGGGAGAAGGACCAGGTGAACACAGAATTTGTGGGTATAAGGTTGAAAGTACAGAGGTGGGAATGCTTTCACAGTCATATGAAAAGGAAGTCTCCCTGCTTTAGTGTGTTTGTTGGGGGGGGGTGCATTTGGGACAGGGCCCATCTGGAGCAGGCTTCTAGGGACTGTGTGAGTGTTCATCCTGTCATAATGTGTTGTATCAGTGAGTGGAGACACACACAATGAGTGGAAAGGAGATGGACTGCTATCTTTGCGAGGACCAATTCACCCAGAAACAGACAGGTGGGCATTTCTTATGAGCAAGGGCAGTTCCTAATAGGGGAGGACAAACCAGTATGTTATGACCTCTTGTTGCATGTAACTATGAATCTTGTCATCCAATGAGTCAAGCCAGGGGGTCATCATCTGTATAACAGTTATAACAATGCTACCATCCACATACAGAAAGGTTTTAATATGGGGTGGGGATAGGGGGAGGAGGTTGCGTATATGAAAGTCTCCTGTATTCTGTGTGTGACTTTGCTGTGACCTAAAACTTCTTTGAAACAAAATGAAAAATAGTGAGAAACAGAGGAATGAGTGGGGGGAAGGTACCACAATACAGACTGGACACCCGATATTGCAGTGATAAAAGGCAAAATGTGAAAAAAAATTTTTTTTCAATTAAAAAAATTTTTTTTGTTTTTCCACATTTTTCCACACTTTTTGAATACCCCTATTCTTTAATTTAATTTTATTTTTAGTGTTTTTCAAAAATTTCCATGTATTTTATCTTTTACAATTAAAATTATAATTATTATTTCATTTTCCTATTAATTGTATTTGTCTATTATATGGGCTTCATCTGTAAAGAAGCTTTGGATCACAGAAGGGTTACAACTGGGACAGGAGAGGATCATTGGTGGGGGGTGTCAGATATGGGGTTTCATGGGAGGAAGTTCATCTGAACATACATAAAAGATATATAAAATTGTTTAAATGATCATGGGGTGGGGCATGGTCACAGTGGGTTGATAATCAATCAATAAATGCGAGAATACTGATTTCACAGCCTGGAGAGCTCTGCCACATTCTCCGGTAGAATAGCGGCAGTCCCCCAGGTGCATGGGTGGTATCTGGCTGGGGAAGATGGTCCACTGGTCAGTTCTTGTTGTTGATGGCTGGCCTTGCGAGTCTTTGCTCTTGAGGTTGACACTTGGCCTGGTGTTGTGGGGTGTCTGGGGGTCGTCACCTGGGGGCCTCCTTGTTGCTCTGGTGTGGCCTCTCTCTGGGTCAGGCTCAGCATGTGGATGCATTGCCTTCCTCCCAGCGTGGGGTGGGGCTCCTGGGGTTGGGACTCCCTGGCAGCCAGGGGTTGCTGCCGGTGCTGGCTGGCAATGCGACTGGGGTGAGACCTTGAATGGAAGGGGTAGGGGGTGGGGACTGATGAGTTCGTATGGCTGGGAGACTTTGGGGTGGGCCAGGGGGTCGTCCCAGAGATGGTGCTTGTGCACACCTAAGTAAGGTCTCATAGAACACCAGGGTGGATGTCGTCCCAAGTGGAGGGGCTCCTGAAGCCTCTGGAAACATCCGGGTCCTATGTAGGGGGGTGATGGTTCTGGAAATTGGTGCTTGTCAGTGGGTTCTGCTTTGGGGTCTGTGCTCCTGGGGGTGACAAAGTTGGACTCAGGTGGGTCCTCCCTGCACATGGTCCATCAGTCCCTTCTGTTTGGGCCTGTATGTAGTGCTGGGGTTTGTGAATGTTCTTCTAGAGACTGGAGCCTTTGACCTGCCCATGTGCCAACTGGGCCTAGAGCCTCGGTGGAGTTGCTGCTCCTACTCTACAGCTCAATGGACTCACCCAAAACACCTGGCGGGGAGAAGATGATGGACAACAGCCATCACACGGAATGGAGAGAGTCGGCAGCTGTAGGCAGGATAATCCCATCCATTTTATCCATGGGATTTAAGCCCCCTCTCACTTGGAGGTGGAGTGGACATCACCATCCCAGACTCTTCAGGATTGGGGGAAGAGCTGTTGACTAAAGTGGACTTACTGGTATTCTGTTGTAGACATATTGTGATTCAAGCAATGGAAGAAAGTACAACATTGATATGGATCCAGTGCCACTGGATGCTTTGGGGGCAGGGAGAGGGAAAAGAGATTGTAATACAGGGGCTTTTTCTGGACTTGGGAATTGTCCTGAGTGACATTACTATGACAGATATAGGCCATTTTACATCAGCATATAACATGCAGAACTGTGTGGGAGAGAGTGTGGTCTACAATGTGAACTATGGCCCATGCTTAGTGGCAAAGCCCCAGGAAGTGTATAGCCATTGCAGGTGATGTGCAACACTAATGAAAGATGTTTATGTGGGAAGTTGTGGGAGGTGTGGGAGGTGGGGAACATGGGAATCCCTATAATTTTTGTGTAACATTTATGTAATCTAAGCATCTTTTTAAAAAAATACCCTGGTGTACAGTCATACTGTACAGCACACTGACAGAAGTCAGAAAATAAATAATTCTTTCTACTGAAAGTAAATATCTATCAATTTAGATTTCCATATCAAAATGAACTCTTCTTTTAGAATGAAAGTTAAAATGAGACATTTTCAGGAAAATACAAACAGAATTTATCTCATTCAAACCTTTACTGAAAAAATTAATTAAGGGTATATTATGCAGAAGAAATCTAAACCCAAAAGCAAAAGAGGGATGCAAAAAAGAACAGAGAAAGAGTCATTGAATGTTTGATAAAGGTAGGCAAATTTAAAGGAACATTTAACATAATTATCAATGTAATCATATAGAAAATATATGAAATAATAATCACTCTATTAGTAAATAATAATTTAATATCAATGATTTAGTCGATATTTTGACACAATAACATAGAATATAAAAGTGAGAGGTAGGATGGTTTGAAGCTGTGTGGACCCCAGAAAAATCATGTTCTAAAAGCTAATCTATTCCTGTGCATGTAAACCTATTGTAAGTAAGGCCTGATGATTACATGACTTCTGGTAAGTGCCTTTTGATTAGCTTATTTCAGTTAAGACATGGAACAGGGTGGGTCTGCATCCACTCCTGGAGTCCTTTATAAGACTGAAATTCAGAGAAAGAAAGGAGAAAGCCACAGAAGCAAGAAGCTGAAGCAACAAAACCCAGAAGAGAGAAGAGAGACCAACAGATGCCACTATGTGCCCTGCCATGTGACAGAGGAGTCCAGAATCACCAGCAGTTGGTCTTTGGGGAGAAAGTATTGCTTTAGGATGCTTTGATTGGACATTTTTCTCATTCTCAGAACTGAAAACTTGTAAGCTAATAAATCCTCATGGTAAAAACCATCACATTTCTGGTATACCACTTTCAACAACCTAGCAGACTAAAACAAGAGTAAAAATATTCCATGTTCTTTGCACTATTCCACACCAGGATAGAGTAACTAATTAATGGAAATTCAGTGATTAAAAATATATATATAAGAAAATGTTAAAGAATCTACTAAAAATGGAAAATAGAATGTATAATCATCAACAAGAGATAAAAAGAGAAAGGAATTTTAGCAAAAACACGATTTAATTTATGAAAGAAAAAGAGATAAAAAGTGAAGGATAAAATTTTTTAAATTACAATATAAGCTGGTAGAAAGCATACCTAAATATCAATGTTCACAATAAAATATTAAACTCATTAATTAAATAGACTTAGTAAGCATGAAAATAAAAGTTTAGAAATACACATAATAGGCAACAATGACCCAAAAACAACAAAAGTCCCCCCTTATATATTAATGTAAGTGAAATAGACTTTTAAATTTTAATCATTATCAAATATTGGATGGAAAATATAAAATGATAAAAATAATAATAATACTATTTAATTATTTGGAAAAATATATCCTTAAAGTTTAAAGAAAAAGAAAGTTACAAGGGGAAATAGACAAATCTACAACCATCATGGGGTATTTTTATATATCTCTGTCAGTATTTATATATGAAATAATAAAATATTTGTAAAGATACTGAAGATTTGAAAAAACAAAGATCATCTGGATTCCCCTAAAAAAACTCTGCTTGACTCAGGACCCATCGCTTCTGAAAATGCTTTTCAGCACCATTGGCTTCCACAACTTGCTTGTCTGAGGAAGAAATGCCAAATTGGAGTGGGGAATGACCATGAAGGGGGTGGTGTGAAAATTGACCAGTAGAAAATGTACTTCCTGGAGCGCCTATAGGGTAAAATCATAGATACCTCACATCAATTGTGTTTTCATTGGGAACTCCCAAATCAGAGAATGGAAGCTTCAGGTTTGGGAACAGGTGTAGTTTGGGTAAGTAAAAGGATGATGAAAGCATGCAGAACTGATGGCAACTCAGAAAGCATGTTAAACCATATGGACTGAATATTTATAACAGTGATCAAAATAAGAGGGTTATTTTAGGATTAAATGTAGATTGTAAATAACATTGCTTTCTTTTTGTTCTCTTAGCCACTACAACTGGATCAATGGAGCTGGTTTCCTGGACCTATGAAGAAATGATAGATATATACTCTCGAGAGAATTTGGACATTTCCAATCATTTTAAAGTCAACTTCTCTCAGAGATCTTTAAAAAATATTCTAGTTTTCCAAGCTTCCAGATAATGACTGGTAGATTTATTATAAAGCTACCATATTAAAACAGACTGTAATGATGCAGACTGATAAAATGGCCCTAGAATAAAGAGCCCAGAAACAAACTGATGAAACTTTGATACATGAAAGGGTTCGCATTAAAAATGTCATGAAAAAAGTATAGATTATTCAATGAATGGAAAGTTATTTTCCTCAAGAAAAGGGAATTATACTTTGCTTTGTACCATTTACAATTCCAGAGACAATATAGACTTAAACATGAAAAAGCAAAAATTTAAAAATATTGGAAAAATATAGAATATTTTTATAATAGGAAAGAATTTTTAGGCAAGGTAGACAAAGAACAACTAGAAAAAGAAGATTGATATGTTTGAACTAAAATGGAGGAAAAATGGAGGAAATATATATGTAAAAAGAAGTGAGTATGTAACTTCAAGAATAGTTCCTAAAATAATTAAGAAAAAAAATAAGCATCAAATTCAAAAATAGGCAAGGCAAATGAACTAAAAAGGAAATTCACAAGATTAATTGATATTGGTATTAAAATATGGAAATATTATATAAAAACATATGTAAACACATATGTGTATACATATAGAGAGATAAAACATCAAAATGGAATCTATTTTTTAAGTGAAAAGAAGTATTAATTAAAGCATTGAGAAGAGGCATCACATACTGCTGCGGATACATGAAGCTTAAAAAGGAAGTACTCTGAAGGCTTTGGCATCTCCTTCAAAAGCCTTTAAGAGGATTCCATTATATTGAAAATGATTTAGAGAGATAATCTGAGATATACCCCAAAGATCTTCCTTGGTATATAATCTGTATAAAGGGATAAAAACACATTTGCTGTGGTTCACAAATTGCAACAAAATAGTTTGGAAATTATTAAACACTATCAAAAGTAAGATGTTGCCATAGCATGTGGTAAATCTGTCTTTCATAACTTTGCATCAATATGGATACCAACGATGGAATCAGCTGTTCTTTTTTTGGTTTTGTAGAACAATAACAGAGTACCTGAATTTCTATATTTGTGTGTGGGTTTTTAAAATTTCATTGATATGACACTGTAAACTCTAGCAAATAATTGGACACATTCTTCCAGCTTCCATATGTGAAAGACAAATATTACTCAATGACAGAATGTGATTTGTTATTTAAGATGCTCACTAGTGGGAAGCGGCTGTGGCTCAATCAGTAGGGCTCCCGTTTACCATATGGAAGGCCCCGGGTTCGGTTCCTGGGGCCTCCTGCTGAAGGCAAGCCCGCCCGCACTGCGTGGTTAGCTGACCCAGCGAGCACAAGCAGCAAGGGGGGCATAAATGAATAAATAAATAAAATCTTAAAAAAAAAAAAAAAAGATGCTCACTAATGTGTCAGGTAATAAAGATATTTTACTTACATGAGTCAAAAAAAACTGTGACTTATTTAAAAAACAATTTCTTTTGAAAAACTTCCCTTAATGCTCTTTTTACATCTTTGTTCCTCAGGCTGTAGATCAAAGGATTTAACATAGGACTCAGAAAGATATAAAAAACAGCGACAATCTTCCCCTGTTCTACGGATGTCTCAGAAGGGGGCCTCAAATGCATGCAGAACAAAGTTCCAAAAAAGATGGTGACAGCCATCAGGTGGGACCCACAGGTGGAGAAAGCTTTGTGCCTCCCCTCAGCTGAGCGGATGCCCAGGATGGCTGTGAAGATGAAAATATAAGAGATGAGGATGATGGTGAGAGAACAGGTGAGGTTGAAGCCAGCTACCACAAACATGGCAGTTTCCTTGACATAGGTATCTGAGCAGGCGAGGACTATGATAGGTGGGTCTGCACAGTAAAAGTGGTTGATCTCATTGGGTCCACAGAAGGACAGATGAAGCATCAGGATGGTCTGTGTCAGAGCATTAGCAAAGCCATAAATATAGGGGGCAGCAACCAGGGATAGGCAGGTACGTTTGGACATTTTGGTCACATATAACAAAGGCTTACAGATGGCCACGTAGCGGTCGTAAGCCATTACTGCAAGCATATAATGATCCGTGATCACCAGGGCAATGAAAAAGTGGAATTGTAATAAACAACCAGTGAAGGAAATGGTTTTTTCCTTGGATAAGAAGTGCACTAGCATCTGAGGAGTGACAGTGGTGGAGTAACAGAAATCTACAAAGGAGAGGTGACTGAGGAAGAAGTACATTGGAGTGTGAAGTTTTGAGTCAATTCGGATTAACAAAATCATGGTCATATTGCCAATTACTGTGATAAGATAGATAGCTAGGAATACCACAAAAAGGACAGGTTGCAACTCAGCTCGATTTGTCAGTCCCAGTAGAATAAACTCAGTCACAGGTGTGTAGTTTTTCTCTAACATTGTATTTTCTTTGCTTCTAAAAACATCTAAAGAAAAGGATATGAAATTTATTTGTATGTTGTCATTTATCCATTACCCTAATCATATCATATGAAATTTCTTCCTTTAATGTCAAACATGTAATTACACGTGACATAAAGAAATACCGAGTAAGCATGTGATATTTTAAACATCTAAATTGATAGAGAGCTCCTTATGTATAAAGGCTGTCTTACCTAAAAAAAAAAAAAAAAAAAAAAAAAAAGGCACCTTTTCTGTAAATCTTTTTGATATTTGTCCATTTTGAATTACCTTAAACATATGGATGAAAACATTGCTATTTTTTGAACTTGTAATCCTTTGTTTTACAGGATAACTTTTGAAAAGGTATCTAAGGAATTATTCTTGAAACTTACCTCTGTTGTGCCTGGATGAATGGTCTTGGACATAAATAGACCTGAAATATGGAGCATACCCTTATAGAACTTGGATCTCCTTTTCTGCCTCTCTGAACACAAGATCATCTTCCAGCTGTTTCCCCAACCTGCTATGCATGTCTATTTTTTCTACTCTAGTCCACCTCAGTTGGCCATCTTATCACCAAATCTTACCTAAATTTTAAGACACATTTCAGGATCTCCTCCGATTTATAAACTTTTTACTTGAAGGTGCAAAAATCGGTACTTGAGGATGAACGTAAACCTTACTGTTTTTATGCCTAAAGTACAGATATATGCACAGTCTCTAAAGAAATACATATATATGTATGTGTATCTATCTATATCTAGCTATCTCTAATCTCTGTATATCCAGAGATATATATAATTTTCAAGGGGGACACAGGGGTGATTAGGGAAAAATAATGTATAAAAAGGCTCCCTTTGGGTCTACAATATGAACTGTGGTCTATGCTTGGTGGCAAGGCCCCAGGATGTGTATATCCATTGCGGATGATGTGCCATACTGATGAAGGATGTATGTGTGGGATGTTGTGGGAGGTGTGGGGTGTGGGGAACATGGGAATCCCTGTAATTTCTGTGTAATATCTAGGCAATCTAAGCACCTTAAAAAAAATATATATATATATATATATATAAAACATTTATCTAAGCAAATGCACATATATGCCTATATATTTATATATCATTTTACAAATATTGGTATGCATTGTGAAAAATTTGATTTTTACCCACAATAATAAAAAAAAAAAAAATCAAAGGCTCCCTTTGGGGACTACAATGAAAAAAATTGTTTGAGAAATATTGCCCCAGACCATAATGGTCTTCTTGTAACTCTACCTTAGACTACCTCCTTGTAAATTAATAAAAACACTAAAACATGCATTCAACTTGTTGCAATCAACTTGTTATTTAAAATATGTACAGAAATAATGTCAAATAATAATAATAACTAAGCAAGTGAGATGGTACTTAAGATATCCTGACGTGCATTTCCTAACATTTAGCCACAATAAAAGTAAGCAAAGAGACCATTATGGAAAACTCTACATCCTTCTTAAGTAACAAATAACCAGATATGGCAATATTATGCCCCCTTTTAAAATTAATACATCAGCAACTTGGAAAGCAGGGCATTCTGTAAAGTATTTGTAAATCCATCAATCAAACATTTTTTTTTCCATTGTATTACCTCATTCAGGACATGAGGATTTTGGACCTATTGACTAAGGTAATAAGATGCAAGACAGGTCAAATAAGTCAAAGGATTCATAATTATTTTGAGTTTTACTTTGTTAAAGTTCATAAGATCCAAATGAATTTTAGCATAATAACTGTCAAATACACAAATATTCATTTGGTATCAGAATGCAGTCATAGAAAACATTTTTGGACTTTAGTTCATGATTCTTCTTGTCTTCATGATTTATTTAAAATGCCAACTTGCTCATATCACTTAGTCTAATAGAACACAAAGATGATCAGATTTCCATGGTATTTTTAATGTCTCTTTTTATTGAAATATTAATCAAGAGTTGAAATAATTATCTCCATTTATTCCCTCTTTATTGTGATAAATGAGGAAATGCAAGCAAATGAACTTTCCAGATGATTTAACTGAAAACTTTATGGTAATAACATTCATTTAAAGAAGCAGAACACAACATCCTACATGGTTTGATTGGTGACACCTCAGAAAGAAGTGTTTGTAGGTGGACAGAAGTAACTGAGTTGTCTCTGACTATGTGCTCCTAACATTCACCTTCATCCTTGAGCTCTCTCATGTAAGTGCTCATTGCCACTGCTCAGTCCCCCAAGGCATCTAGGAGACAGGTCTTCAACTTTAACAAGGGTGGTTTCTGCTTTACATGTAGTCATGGATGGAGTTGAAGGGAAAATAGACGTTTAAGGAAGGCATATTCCTGAAACATATTTTAATTAACTTTAGCCAGAGTAGATAGATAGATGATACATAGATAGATGATAGATAGATAGATAGATAGATAGATAGATAGATAGATAGATAGATAGATAAATTATTAGAGGCCAATTCATCCTGAAGTGAGTACAGCACATTATGCAATATTATCCTTATAATAAAAAGGTAGCATTGTTAACTCAGAAGAATTCAGAAAGATTATTGACTAACATACCACTTATTTTTGTTCATGAACCAAGAGAAAATAAAAATGCTTAGCTATTGTGAGTCAGCAGAGTGCAACAATTACTAAGAATTATTCTGGAGCCAGAACTTCTGGATGGAAATCACAGCTCCTTTACTTTCTAGCTGTGTCACTTTGGAAAAATCATTAATCTCTTTGCCTCATTTCCCCATTCATATAATGTGGTACATAATAGCAACTCCCACCATGCAAGGAGATAATTCAAGTAAAACTTTGTAAATATGCATACGATGTGGTAAGCACTTAATAAGTGGTAGATACTGTTTTTATTTAGTGACAAAGCCAGGTCTAGTGCAGGACAAGATTGATCATCAAAGTGTGGAATCCTTAGTATCAAGGATTTTGTCTAATCTATAGTTGTAGCCTCAGCAGAACCTAGAACAGTGCTTTCCCAATTGTAGGCAGTAAATAATTGTAGATGGAATGGATTTTCTCATGTCTAGTTCCCTTTCCATTAAGTAAATATTACTCCATTGTACATTTATAAATAACTGTACTATGAGAATAGAGCATAATAAACTACTCATTTTAACAGAGGTATTTATTGATTCATCAGAATATGAATTTCAGTCTTAAGTTTCATGTTTACTACTTAAAGATTTATTTCTAGATTCCAAATTTTAAAAATATCTAAATCCTACCTGAGAAAGGAGCGTGGTTTCCCAGAGACATATTCATGAAGAACCTGAAGTGTTTATAACCAAATTATCACATAGGGATCAAATCCCCATGGTTCAATTATTTCTGTCAGGAAGTCATTCTCACTATGAACACCAACTACCTTTTAATCTTCTGATAATTCCAAACTCATTGAGGGAATGATTTTTACCCACTCTCCAATATCATCAGAGAATTAAATCTCCTAAGAATGGTGAGGTAATGGGATTCATTATTTATTTTAATTTACACTTAAAAGTCTTGATATTTTTTGACATAGGATTAATGTGTGGTATAAGGAGAAATTTTTGGATTCTAAAAAATAATTAAAAGATGAATTAATTTTTTTTATATTTTCTTTATAAGAAGTTTTAGATTACCTAAATGTTACATAAAAAATATAAGAGATTCCCATACACCCAATCTCCTCCCCTTCCCACACTTTTGCTCATTAACAACATTTTTCATTACATTTGTTGTAAGTGATAAAAAAAATATTGAAACATTGCTACTAACCATGGTCTATAGCTTACATTTTGGTTGTTCATACTTTGCACCATACAATTTTGTAGATTTTGAAAAAAATGTGTAATGGTCTGTATCTGTCATTACAATATCATGCAGAACAATTCCAATGTCCTCAAAATGCTCCATTTTACATCTATTCTTCCCTCTCCCTCCCTTCAGAACCTCTGGTGACCACTGTCTTTATATCAATGTAATAAGTTCTTCCATTACTAGAATAATAAGGTCTACTTTAATCCATAGTTGCATTTCCTCATTATGTGTGTTCATTCCTCAGTCCTCAGAATTTTGGCATGGCAATGCCCACACTGCTTCTGATTGAGAGGGGCCTTAGATCCCATGGGGCAGATGGATGGAACTGTCTTGCTTACAGTTGTAGATACTCCCTGTTTTTCAGGTTGGGTGAGTTTGATTAACTGGAGAGTAAGTGTTGGCTGCAACTCTTCTGACATTCAGGGCTCAACAGGCTTATGAACAGATGAAGATTAAGTATCTGGGACATATATTTAATGGGTATAGTGCTAATTACAGGTTCAAGAAAAAGAGGCAGAAGAACCATGTGTAGGAAAATTTTAAATGAGTCTAACTCTGATACATTAGGGAGATAGGTTATCATTTATTCCAAGGTAAGACCCACCAATGGTGTGCCAATTTCCTGGGGTTGTCTGCCCTACCTGTGGTATCTAGATGTCCCTAAAGCCTTAGGACCACCCCGGCTTGAGACACTATTTACTGTGGCAGTCAGAGTGATCCTCTTGAGATGTGCATAAACGTAACCTCTGAAATGACCTCCCAACTCACTTTGAAATCTCTTGGCCATAAAAACTCATTTGTATTTAATATTTCCCTCTTTTGGTCAAGGTCTTTTTCCAAATGCATCTCTAGTTGGTGCCTTGTAAAGATCCCACAGGATTCATATGCCACACTGAGGGGAAAACAGTGAGCTTATATGCTGAGTTTGGCTTAGAGAAAGGCCACATTTGAGTAACAAGGAGGTTTTCAAGAGGCATCTCTTAGGCAATACATATTACTATGTTGAGTTTCAATTTTATAAGAATAAAGTTCATAAGTACAAGCATTCCTATCAAGGACCTGGCATATTGGTCTGTCCTCTTTTGCTGGGAAGTATGTACTCCAGAGATTCTTGCCCCTCTATTAGAGAAAGTAGCAGGACTTCCCAGCATGGGAATTTAATATTTTTTTGGTCATTGTGTACATCTCCACCCACTGGGATAACACTCCACAACCACGTGAACCAATTCATATTTCATAGAGGCATGCCCCAGGTTCATCCTTTCATCCTTCATCACACATTCCCCCATGTCTTCCATCACCATAAGATCGGTTATCTTTTATGTATACTGACAATTTCTTCTCTTTGTTCTCCCAGCATCTTTTTTTTTTTTTTTTTTTTTACTTTATACTCAGAGAAGCTCTAGTTTGTAGAAACATCACATTGAAAATATAGGGGATTCTCATATACCCTACCCCTTCCCCTTTTCACATTTATTTTCCCCTATTAATAACATCATACATGAGTATGGTACATTTGTTACAATTGATGAACAAAAATTGTAGCATTGTTACAAACTATGGTCAATAGTTTACATTACGGTTTACACTGCACAGTATACTTTTATAGGTCTTGACATAATGTTTAATGGTTGTAGCCATCATTGCAAAATCATGCAGAACAATTCCAATGCTCTAAAAATACTCTCTGTTACACCTATTCTTCCCTCCTCTCCTCGGAAACTATGGTAACCACTAAATTTCAATTTTTCAAGAATAAGATTCATAGTTACATCCATTAATATTGAGGGCTTGACAACAATCATTGAAAGATCAATTAACTCTTGGTGAACTTGGACTAGGTATTTACTGATTATGAGCACTGATTAGCTTTTATATAGAAATAAGTGTACATAGGTGTGTTTATGGATATTATAGGCATTTGGTGATTCTCCTCTTGTGTTTCCTAATTCCAGCCCAGATCTATTCTTCTCTCCCTTGCTTTGTGCACCTGGAGTTTAACCCCTAGGGTAGTTACCAGGTCAGTATGAAATTGGAAGTTGCCAACAGGATTTTAGAGGTGGAAAGAAGAGAGGAATTGCCCAATTTCTTTCTCATTCTGTTCCTGCTTCCTTATGAAGATGCTAGAATAACTGCATCCCTCTAAAGAGAACTGTGCCCAAGTTGTATGTTGAGATTGAAGGTGGCAAGGGACCTTCTTCCCATTCCAGCTCTCACTGGGCTCTGGTGAAGTATTCACTGCCTTTGCCCCTTCAAGACTTGGGGTGGAAATTGTAAACAGCACTTTTTGCGATTGGCCTCCAGGTGCTTTTTCTTCATTGGTTTATTTCCTTAACCTTTCCCATTCTCTATCTTTTCATTAAATTCTTTTCAGCTAAACCATCTGAGTGGCATTTTGTTTCATGCTGTGTCCTTTAACAAGCCAAAGCATCATGTGGTAGCTACTCAATTAATATGCCAGCTGTTTTAGCAGGAATAATAATTATCATGACGACCATTTTTTTTTAAACGTTTGGGATATTTCTAGGCTCACCATTGTTGGAGATTAAAGGAGTCACTGAATGAACCTACTCTGGGATCCTAACTTAATTGCAGACCTCACATAGAAGTCAGATATTAAAATTACTAACAGGATTGGAGATAAACCTGGATTTGAGAATGTGGCTTAGACATATGCTTCTGTTCTCCTTTCTTCTGACTTGAAATCACTCAGAGCAGAGCAGCTAAATAAACTCTTATTCAGACCTTCCCCATGTGATCAGTTTCATTCACATAGAGGAGAAGGGACACCTTGGATTCAAATTTGCAATTGCAATGATCCTTTTCATGATCTCTGCAATATCCATTCACCAGACTGATGCAGGATCTTGGGGGACATAGGGAGGGGAACTTGAAATGTCCTCCAAAACCATTTCCTCTAATGTCATTTAAACCTCTCCCATAATTCTTACTAACCTGACTGGAACCCCCTGTTGATACAGCCATTTGAACTAATTTAATTTAAACCAATCTTAAAAGTAGATCCTAGAATCTAAAAATGGATTCCCTGTATTTTGCATTTAATAGATAGGTAGAAATGATCTTAGGTCACTATGAGATAAAGTGCTATTTATGGGAAAAGTCATTAGGTTTACAACCCTCTACCCACCATTATTATTATTATTACTATTATTATTATTTTAATTAATTTATTTTTTATTGTGGGTAAAAATCAAAAATTTCCCAATTCATACCAATATTTGTAAAATGATATATAAACATATATGCATATATGTGCATATATAAATGTTATTTATATATATATAAATATATTTTAAGAGGTGCTTAGATTACTTAAAATATTACATGGAACCTACTGGGATTCCCATGTTGTACACCTCCCACACCTCCCACCACATCCCACCATTATTATTCAATTATTCATTTACTATCTCTTCACTAAACCTTAATTCAGCACCTAAAGTTTTGTTCAGATCTCTACAGGAGATACCAAGATTAAACTGATATTAATTGTGTCTTCAGAGCATGTACGGTTCAGTAAAAAAAAAATAGAAAAGCTGGAGAAGGTGGCAAAGGCTATAAGGGAGGCAAAGAAAACCACCAGGAAGAGGGAAAACTACTCCAGCTGAGAATGTAATAAGCATTGTTATGGAAAATGCTCTGTGATTATGAAGACAGGAATACCTTCATAACTGCCCTGAATTTGGTCCCAGTAAAAATTAGCATAGTGAGCTTATGCATTTACCAAGTGATACTATGCACATCTAATGATTAACTCATTAACTAGGATTCTACCCATTCAAATGTGACTTTTGTAAATACCTCCAAAGGGAGGAATAATGATGTCTCATGGGTGATTTCATGATGAATGCTTTAGGGATGAGGGTCTCAAGGTTAGCCTTTCAGGTATAAATCTTCCCACATTTGAGACCTTTGGGGATACTAAGAAAACACTACACCTTCACAGATAAGTCTGACCATTTTGAAAATCAGGAACTCATAAGACAAGACATATCATATTGTTTGATTTCTTCCTCTTTCCTCTCATCAAACATGGAATGAAACTAATAGTGATTGTAAGAATTGTGACATTAAGTGAAAAACATGGGCAGACAGATCCCAGACTTACTCTGACAAAGAAAGCAGGTGATTTGTTATGTCAATATTGGGTCAGATCAGCCGTGCAACCATCCCTCACAATATTTACATATCCATAGCTAGAACTAAGCTATGGTTTAGGGTAGACTCACATGAATATGAATAGATAATAATTTGCAGAGAGTATTTGATAAGTGATGTGGAGAAAAATAAAGCATGTTTCATGAGTAAAGAATAATTTGGAAAGGAGCTAATTTAGACAGGTAGCCAGGAAACTGACTGGAAACTTTAGGATGAAGAGGTATTATTAAAGACAGATGTAAATGAAATGACAAAAGGAGTCACTCAATGTTCTGGGGAAAGAGAATTCTAGGTAGAGGTAATAGCAAGTGCAAAAGCCTTAAGGTGGCAATGTGCTGAGCCTGTTCAAGGAACAGCTGGAAGATCAATGTGGCAGGAGCAGAAGGACTAAAGGAGAAAGTGGTATGAAAAGAGTTTGGAGAGGTAGCTGGGAAAATACCATATAGGCACTTACAGATGACAGTAAGGAGTTTAGATTTTAGCTCAAACTTAACTGATGGAAAGACTTGGGCCATTTTAATTAATCAGTAACCTGTTGTTTTATGTTTAGAAGAGATCACTGCCTGGTGTTGACCAAAAGAGTATTTCAAGTGTGGAAGAATAGAAAACATTGCAGTAACTTTAGCAAGAGATGGTTTTATCTTAGACTTCATTGTTAGCCCAAGAAGTGTTGACAAGTAGTATTCATATTCATTATATAATGTTTTGAAGGTAGAGCAGACAGGACTTCCTTATGGTTTGGATGCAAGGCATAAGAGAAAGGTACTGAGATAAATGGGTGTATTGGGAGATAAAAGGAGAGTTGTGATGTAAGAGGTATAAATCAGGTGAAGAAACAGTTCAAATTATCGGTGTTAATCTGGTATGAAGAAACAGGGAAGGACAAAACACCTTGGGACTGGAGTGATTCACTGTTCCTGAGGAGTAAATGAGTAATGAGAAAGAGACTGAATGAGTTTGAATGTTCTATATAGAACAAAGAACTGAGACTGTCTCTTCTGGCTTATGACCCTGAAGAAAGTTATGCTTCCCAACTTAGGCAAACCTAGAAGGTTTGCCTATGGTGGCAATGGTGCCTAGTTTCCAATAATCACCCATTGAACCTATTTCCTCAAGCATTTGTGTCATGGTCTGAATATGGCTGGGAATATATTTGAGCATCAGGAGCCCAGATTCCAGGACCTTATTAAGGACAGTAATGGGTTAGGTCAAATCCTATATGTGTTAGCGGAGTTAAGCTGGGTGTTGCAACACATTCAGTGCAGAAGGCATGGACCTCAGAATCTCATTTTCAAATGCATTGCCCACCTTGATCAGCACCTCAAACCACGATGGCATCTATTGTAACACTCCTATCACTGAGGGAAATCTTTTTAATCCTCTCATTTCAAAACAAGTGTGTTTTAATGCTCATTGATTTTGCCTATTCTTGGACTGCACACAATTTATTATCTTTTTATATCTGGAAAGTTCTTTTTCTCTTATTAGAGAATATGAAGATGAAGATAATTCCCAGATGCAATGGGACTGAGACAACTGAGTTTATTCTCCTGGGACTGACCAGCCAGCCAGAGCTGCAGCCCATCCTTTTTTTTTGGTGTTTCTCCTGATTTATCTCATCACTCTGACTGGAAACTTTGGGATGATTTTACTGATCAGAATCACTTCCCAGTTGCAAACCCCCATGTACTTTTTCCTCACCCATTTAGCTTGTGTGGATATTTTTTACTTCACTAATGTCTCTCCTCAGATGCTTGTTAATTTCTTATCTGAGATTAAAACAATTTCCTATGGTGGGTGTCTGGCGCAATGTTTTGTTTTTGTGACCCTGCTCCTTACAGAGTATTACATGCTCAGTGCCATGGCCTATGACTGGTACATGGCCATCTGCAATCCCTGGAAGTATAGCAGCCCAATGTCCAGGCCAGTTTGCCTCTGCCTTGTCACCTTCCCCTCCCTGTGGAGATCTATGTTGAGTACGATGCAGGTAATATTTACCTTCCACCTTTCCTTTTGTGGATCCAACATTATCAACCATTTCTACTAAGCCGACCCAAGACTCACCCCTCTTAAATGTTGACATGCTATGACACTTACATAAAGCAAACCACCTTATCTGTGTCAGCTGGGATCAACCTCACAGCTTCCCTGCTCCCTCCTACATTTTCATTTTTACCACCATTATGAACATCAGTTCCAATGAGGGGCAGTGCAAAGCCATCTCCGCCTGTGGTTCCCACCTGACAGCTGTCACTATGTTCTATGTGTTCCTATTCTGCATGTATTTGAGACCAGTGAATGAGCGGTCTGTGGAACAAAGGAAAATTGTAGCAGTGTTTTGTATTTTTGTGAGTCCCATGCTGAATCTATTTATCTACACTCACTCTGAGAAATAAGGAAGTGAAACAGGCTTTGAACAGAGTGTTCATGAGAAGTCTTGGTAAAATGGAGGAAAGTTCAATTTCTGTAGTTTTCCAATAAAAAAAAGTGATGAATATCAAAATCAATACAAAATATTCACCAACCCCCACCTTGGTACTACCTGAATGCAATTCTTAAGATAGCAATATATGCATAGCTTGGGACTGAGTGAGAGTCAGGTGGAAAAAATGAATGTGAAGTGATGATAAGAAACACAACAGCAGATGTCTCATGTTTATGAAAATGAGGGTTTTGTTTTTAGTCTCACTCAAGATTTCATTTCCAACTTTTGAATTAGCAAATAGGTCCTTAGTTTCATTCCATAGGCCATCATGTTGAACATCTCTGAACTACTCTTATCATCAAAGTGAATTGGCCTACAAATTTCTCCTGAATAAAAAAGTGATTTACATTTATGTGATATCTTACACCATTTCCTTTAATGAAACTGGATTAACTTTTCATAAGAAACTCCTATTTCTAATTGCAGATTTTTTCCTCACTTGAATTTTTGATGTGAACTTTATATGAATTTAAAACCATATGTTTTATGAATTTAAAACCATATGTTTTATATGAATTTAAAACCATATGTTTTAAACCATATGTTTTATTATTTCAAAAAAGAACCTAATATATTCCAAATTTTTATGATATAATGATTTGTTTCATCATTTTTCATTAAAGAGATTCCCTTCTTAAAGGGAAATGCCAATTCTAATTTATAATTTTCTGTTATGGCTGAAAATTTTTATATTATTGTGCCCTTAAAATAACATTAACAATTATTTACTATGTAATTTTATTAATAAAATTTATTACCTTCCATTTCTCATCTAACACATACTATTTTTAACACAGCACCTTCTTTAATATGCATGAAAATTGGATTTTAGTGTTTTATAGATAACTGTATCATAAGCACATTCCAGATTGCTTTATACTCGTTGAGGTTAACTTTTTTCTTAAGTGCATAATATGTTAGTATTAATAATATGCCACATTCTATAACATCACTGAGAAGAAGTTTTCATTTTTTTCTCTCTCTGTATGGAAATCTTCATAAATAAAAGCTATTGCTTCTTATAAGTTATTATACTAAAATAGCTCTCCACAATTTCTTTCCTTATATCTTTTTATATTGCTTTCTTTGAAGGGATGTGTGAAACCCAACCACCAAATGGGTACTCTTGTTTCACTACCTCTTCAACAGTATTGGCAGTTTTTGATTTTCATTTTTTAAATGTGATAATTTAATAGATAGAGATATAGATAGATATAAAATCAATACAGAAAACATTCATGCATCCTATAACATTTATGGACAACCAACTTCCATAGATTTCTTTTTTTCATAATGCCATTCTATTCTACGGTGATGATAATGTTTAAGCTTGAGGGAAGGGGGGACTTTAATTTCCAGGAACTTTCTTTGGAGAAGTAAATGTATTTAAGAATGAAAGTGAAATTTTGTGTTCAAGATGAAGAGAGTATAGATTGAGGTATTGACAATGACTCACCTCTCACTCCTAACAGACAAATGACCCTATGTTTACCCCTGAAGAATTTCAAACTATTCAGGTGCAGAGTTCAGTGTCTGTAATAGAGCAGGGTTTTTTTCTCCCTGTTATTTACTACTTTCATATTCAAGTGCCAATATTTATAAATATTCTTTTTTATATTCTAAAATCTGGACTATCTTGGTAATGAATATTTTTTGTTTGTTTGTTTAGTTTTTATTGCTTAAAATACAATAATTGCTCATTCTGGAAAATTTTTGCATAAATATAAAACTTGTGTTTTTCCTTAATCTTACTGTTGAGAGAAATAAAACAAAGGTAGTCTCTTCTCAAACTGAATTCTGGCTCCCCATCTACCTCACCCTCCCATATTCCTGTCTGGGTCTTATTTAACCCTCTCACATTCTTGCTGCAAGCTTAATCACAAGTTAAACCCCACATTCCTACACTCCCATCCTGTAGATCAGCTCCTTGAAACTCATGTCAGTAATGGTGTCGCCCCATGACTGAGCTAGTTTTCATGCTTAAAATTGTAAGCCCTTAGTCCCAGGCCAACCGGGAAATGGGTGAGGCAGGGAGGGAGGGGACTGGGACACTGCATCAGGGACAATATATATTCTTTGTCCGCTCACTGAGCATGCGCTCACCTCGCTTTCATTAACCTGGGTGTGTGCCCTTTCTCATGAGAAAGAAATAAACTACTGCTGCTTCTAGTCCAATTCTATGTCTTCAGAACTTTTATTTTGAGTGAGTGGTCACAGTTCCACACAATTGGGGGCTTGTCCCTGATCACGGGAGAGAGGAGAGACCCCCGAGCCCCTTCTCCAACTGGCAGGATGTCCCGCTGAAGTTTTATGGTGGCCTTCAGCTTGGGACTGTCGGAGGTCTCTCCCAGTTACCAGACCTGAAGGAAGCAGAGATTGAAATAGAAGCTCAGGGAAAGGTACGGACCATAAAATCAGAAAAGGCTGAGATAAGAGAAGTCACGCAAGTCTGTGCACAGACCCAGGTAAGAGACTTTGTGTCTGGGGTGACTGGAAGAGGGAGGACTTAGTTCTGAAAGATCCTGTTGAGTCTGAGAGATTGTGTGTAACACAGACATCTCGGTCAAGATACAGGGCAAGAGGTAGGAACTAAGGTCCGGTAACTCCTCAGAAATCTCAGTGAAAATAGGAAAGACAAACTCTAAGAACAGCCTGCAAGAAACTTTACCCCTGAGAACAGTCCTCTAGAGACAAAGCGAGAGAATTGGAGTGATCTTCAAAAATATAATGGAAAAAGTAAAAAATATATATTATATATATATACATATATATATGATAAAATATTGTTGCTTAATTTGGGCTGGAGTCCCCCTTAAGGGTGAAGCTGTTCATTGGCCAAAATACAGTTCCACAGAAAACTGGGTTTGTCAGGCTCTGAATCTGTATATGAATGGGAAACAACCCCGAAGTGAGGAAGAATGCTCCTATGCTGCCGTCTGGCTTCCGAATTCGGAACAGTATGTTCTGTCAGCCAAAGACAGAAACCAAGGAAACAAAGAGGGATGGCAAGATGAGAGGGAAGAAAAGATTGATTCATGGGACCCCCCTTTTCGCCATACCCCCTCCCTATGTGTCCCCTCCCATCCCGCCTACCGCTCCCACCCCTACTCCTCCATCGGCACCCCTATCTCAAAATTTAATTGAGACGGAGTACCTGACCCCTTCCTCTGCACCCTAAGGTCCCCTTAGAAGAGAACTAAAACAACTAGTTAAAGATAAAAAGAATTTCCTCTGGAAGGACCAATTAAACAGCACCCCCTTAGAGAAGTTCCCCCCGGGCGAGTGGAGATTGAGTAGTGCTGAGATAAGAAGTTTTAAGAAGGAAAGGAAAACCTTATTGGAAGACCTTTTGGATTTGGCTGATTAATTGAACCAATTTCTCGGCCCAAATGTTTATACTTGGACTGAATTAATGTCCATTTTAGATCATCTTTTCTCGGGGGAAGAACAGGGACAAATTAGAAGAGTGGCCATGAAGGACTGAGATGATAATCACCCAGTTGCCCACGGGGACCCAGAGGGGAGCAAAATTTCCCCTCCAGTATCCTAACTGTGACCATAGTAATGCTGCTCATAGGGATAATATGAGAAACCTAAGAAGTTTAATAGTCCAAGGAATTTAAAATGCTTCCCCTAAGAGTCAGAATTTAAATAAGGGTGCAGAAGCGAAACAGGAAAGAGAGGAGACTCCCACAGCTTTCTTCAATAGGCTAAAAGATTTGATGAGAAAGTGTCAGGCTTAGAGATAACTAATCCAGCAGCCCAAAACCTACTTAAAGTATATTTCATAACTAACTCATATCCTGACATTGATAAAAAAAATTACAAAAGATAGAAGGATGGGCAGGCAAGCCACTGGATGATTTATTATCTGTAGCCCAACAAGTGTATGTGAAAAGGAATGAAGAAGAGAGGAAAGAACACAGAGGAAAGATATGATACAGGCTTTAAAGCAACAATAGGAAGAACAGGCTAAGTTAATGCTACAGACTGTGCAAACAGTAGTGAATGCTTTACAGAAGCATAGTTTTGGACAGGAGAAAAAAATTCCCTTCTGGGAACATGGTAATCCTGCCCAGTTTCCAAACAAAAAGGGAAACACCCTGTGTCTCCCACTAACTTGCTATAGCTGCAGGAAAGAATGTCATATAAAAAGAGACTGCCCCCAAAAGGAAAAAGAACAAAAGATCCTCTCTCTAGCAGAATCAGAAGATTGAGGAGGTCAGGAGTTCAAGATAGACCCCCACCCAAAACCTCTGATAAATTTGAAGGTGGAGAATAAAAAAGATAACATCACCTTCCTAATTGACACAGGTACAGCCAGATCTTCCCTTATTGCCTTACCTCAAGGGGTCATACTAAGCAAGGAGAAACTCATAGTCTCAGGGGTAAGGGTGAAAATTTTGTTGTTCCATTTCTAAACCCATTGCAGATCGAATATAATCAGAAAACCTATTTAGGATGATTTCTTTTCATCCCTGAGGCAGGGATCAACTTATTGGGCAGAGATATGATCGCAAAATTAAGTTTAAATTAAATTTAATTACTTTAATTAAATTTAAATTAAAGGAACAAAAACTATTCCAACCCTATGAACCCCACCCCAACTATATGTTGTGAAAGGGGAATAGGAAACTACTAGTGACCCACAAGTCTGGGCTGGACTCCAATATAGGGGGAAAGTGAACATGCCTCCCCTAAGGGTCAGTTTGAGGGTAAAAGAACAGATAATTAGAGTGAAGCAATATCCAATATCCCTTAAAGTAGAAAATGCCTCACACCAGTAATATTAACACTCCTGGAAGATGGTCTCCTGAAACCATGCTAATCTCAATATAACACTTTCATCCTTCCTTCCTGTATAAAAAGGTGATGAGACATATAGATTAGTCCAGGACTTTAGAGAGATCAATAAAATTGTCTTCCCCTTGCATCCTGTACTCCCGGGCCCTTATGTTTTAATAAGTAAGATACCCCATAATAGCTCTTGGTTCAGTGTAACTGGTTTGAAGGATGCCTTTTGGGCCTGTCCTCCTCCATGAAGAAAGCAGAGATCTGTTTGCCTTTCAATGGGAGGACCCTGAAACAGGGAGAAAACAGCAGTTAAAATGGAGTATTCTCCCTTAAGTGTATAAAGAAGCTCCCAATCTCTTTGGACAGACATTAGAAAAGATATTAGAGGGAGGCGGCCAAGATGGCATTAGTGTAGGAGGGCACACATCGCAAGCTCCCAGAGCAAGGCGGATTGTGGACGGGGTCCTGCCCGGGGGTCTGTGCTGTGCACGCGTGGAGTGAGAAGCTTGGGACATCTATCTGCATGGATCGTCGGCGTGGACAGAACGGTGGAGATTTGTGAGTTTTGAGGCTGCCGGTGGAGGTTGGCACGGGCGGCTGAGCCCCCCGGTTAGGGAAAAAAAAATTAAATAAAACGGCCATTTGGAGCCGCAGGCGGGGCGAAAAAGTTTTATTTTCTGGGGATCTGGCTGCCTGGCGCCCCTTGGACCTTGTGTGAAAAAAATAAATGAGCTAATCAGCACCCGGTGAACCAGAGCAGGGATTTTGGTCGGAGAACTGAGCTGATTTCCCTAGCCACCCAGGGATAAGACCCAGGCTGCTGCAGAGCCAGGAAGAAGGGACACTTCCCAAAAAAGGGAGGGTTCTGTTGGAAGACAGGGAAGGGTATTTTATATTTTTAGACATCGATCTGGCTGCCTGCACTGCCCCATAGCTTGGGGGAGCAGATAAGCCGACCTGAAGCAGCATTAGGCTGAGAGCAGACGCGAATCTGCACTCAAACTGATTTACTGAGCAGCCCGGTGACGCTCGAGCTCGGCTCCAGAAGGGGCGGAATTGGCCATCTTTAGCACTCCTCACTGACTAACAACAGAGCTACAGCTAACCTGGGGAGTCCGGAAAGTGGGATGTGCTTGATTAATTTACACTGGCTCAGCTAGGGTCCCTTCCGTA
>JAKSZT010054436.1:0-113547 GCA_026826555.1 Tolypeutes matacus | reverse complement strand
GGGATGAGCCTCCCTGGCAACGAGGGATTAATACCAAGTGCCAACTGGCAACACAACTGGAAAAAGACCTTGATTTAAAGGAGGAAAAGGTAAAGACAAATGAGTTCAAGTGGCTAAGAGACTTCAAAGAGATTCGGGAGGTCATCTCAGTGGTAACTCTTACGCACACCTCAGTAGGAGCTCATAGAACATCTAAGTGCCTATCACCCCACACAGAGGGTCTCCTGAGAGCTCTGGAGACACCCAGGTCCTATATAAGGGGGGATAGCCCCAGAGACTGATGCCTTATCAGTGGGCTCTATTTTGGAATCTATGCTCCTGAGAGTGACAGAATTGGACTCAATAAGTCCTCCCTGCACATGGTTCACCAGTCCCTTCTATTCAAACCTGTATGTGATTCTGGAGTTTTTAGGTATAATTCCAGAGACTGGAGCCTCCAGCCTACCTATGTGCCAGGTCTGCATGAAATCTCGGTGGAGCTGCAACTCCTACCCTACAGCTCAATGAACTCATCCAAGTCACCTGGTAAGGAGACAACAATGGGCAATGGCCATCCCAGGGAATGGAGAGGGCCTGCATCTGCAGGCAGGATCATCCCACCCACCATATCCATGGGATATAAGTCCTCTCTCACTTGGAGTTGGAGTGGACATCACCATCCCAATCCCCTCAGGATTGGGGGAAGAACTATGGAATAGATTGGACTTGATGGTATTCTCTTGTTCACATATGGTGATTCTAGCAATGCAAGAAATTATAACAATGAGGTGGAGCCAGTGGCTACTTGACACTTTTGGGGTGGGGAGGGGATGAGCAGTTGAATTACAGGGGCTTCTTTGGGAGTTAGAGGTTGACCTGAGTACCATTGTGGCAACGGATGTAGGCCATTTTAAATCAGCACACACCACTCAGAACTGAGTGTGAGAGAGTGTGGTCTATGTTGTGAACTGTGGTCTATGGTTGGTGTCAAGGCTCCAGGATGTGTAAGTTCATTGAGGGTGGTGGGCCACACTTGTGGGAGATGTTTGTGTGGGATGAGGTGGGAAGTGTGGGAGGTGGGCAACATGGGAATCCCAGTGTGTTCCATGTAATATTTTGGGTAATCTAAGCACCTCTTAAAATATATGTATATATAAATATATATAAATAACATTTTTAAGCAAATATACATATATGCATATATATTTATATATCATTTTGCAAATGTTTGTATGTATTGTGAGAATTTTGATTTTTACCCCCAATAAAAATAAATTAAAAATTAAAAAAAAAAAGATATTAGAATCCTTTCAGCCCTTTTCTAGGATCACTTTATTGCAGTACTAGATGACCTGTTGTTCGCAGGAGACGAGCACCCAACAGTAGCCATAGCCTCCATAGAACTTCTAAATTTCTTGGGTAAACAAGGACTATGAGTAACCAAAGACAATTACAATTTGTAGAAGGAGAAGTAAAATATTTAGGGCATCTAATTAGTGAAGGGAAGTGATGATTAGACCCCAACCAAGTCTCAGCCATTTTGCAACAGGGGTTACCCAAAACAAAGAAAGAATTAAGAAAATTCTTGGGAATTATAGGGTATTGTTGGCTATGGATTGACTCTTATGCTAGTCTTACTAAGCCATTGTACGCTCACCTCCTAGAAGAAGCCCCTGACAAAGTCAATTGGGATCAAAATAGAGAAGAAAAATTTCAACTACTAAAAATAGCTCTTCAATTAGCCCCAGTATTAGCTCTCCCCTCTCTAACTAGGCCATTTCATTTATTCATTAATATAGATCAAGGGGTAGCTTTGGGAGTGCTATCCCAGGCTTGGGGAGAACTAAAAAGACCTGTAGCCTTCTTATCCAAAATTTCAGACCCCATAGCCAGAGGCTGGCGGACTTGTATTCAGGCTGTAGAGCCCCTGCAGTCCTAGTTGAAGAAAGCAGGAAACTAACCTTTGAAGGAGGCCTCATTGTAAGAGTCCCCCATCAAGTCCATACTATTTTAAGCCAGAGGGCCAGCAGGTGGCTGACTGACTCTCAAATTTTAAATTATAAACCAAACCTGTTAGAAAAGGATGACTTAGTGATCACCACAGACCAGAGTTTAATCTCGCTGGGGAACAGGAGAAGAAAACCTTGAGAAAGGGGAACACAACTGTATGAAAATAATTGATTATTAAACTAAAGTGAGAAAAAATTTACAACAAACCCCTCTGCCTTTGGGAATAACCTTGTTTATCAATGGGTCCTCCTGAGTAGTAGAGGGAAAAAGAAGGAATGGATACACAATAATAAATAGAAATAAGTCAGCTATAGTGGGAAAAGGTCAATTACCAAGTCCTTGGTTGGCCCAGATTAGTAAATTATATGCCCTCAATCAGGCTTTGAAATTATTAGAGGGACAAGAAAGAAACATTTACACTGACACCAGTAGCACATGTATTTGCGAAGAAAGAGGAATGATAACCAGTCAGGGGAAAGAATTAGTACATTCAAACAAGTTGATCTTGTATTAAATAAACTCTTACCAAACTCCATTGCCATCATACATGTAAATGGACATCAGAGAGGGAGCACTTTCAAAGCTAGAGGGAATAGACTGACCAAAGAGGAGGCAAAAAGAGCCATGGTAGCAGAACAGCTCAAAGCCCCAATAATGGTTTTAGTCCCTACCCTGCCTGTAGAAGTTGGCCAGCCTCATTTAGTGGCAAAGAATTAAAAGGGATAAAAGCAATTGGTGGAACTCAAACAGAAAGTCAAAAATGGTTTCTAGAAGATGGAAGAAAAATAATAAATAAAGCCATTGCTAGGGGATTCCTAAATCATCTCCACCAGGATAGCCACTGGGATGTCGAAAATTTATGCAATGCTGTTCTAACTCATCATGCATGTATCAGATTGTACACTGTATCTCACCAAGTAGTAGATGGATATATCACCTGTAGACAAATAAATAAACAAAGTTTGAGAAATAAACCCCTAGGAGGGTGACCCCCAGGGCTCAAACCTTTTCAAAGTGTTCAAGTAGTTTTTACTGAAGTACCTCCAATGGGAAAGTTAAAATATCTTCATAGTTGTGGACTATCTCACCTCATAGGTAGAAACCTAGCCGGTTCCATGGGCAAATTCTCAAACTGTGATTAAAATATTGTTAGACCAGCTTATCCCTAGTTATAGACTCATTGAAAACATTGATTCAGATAATGGGATCCATTTCACAGCTTGAGTTCTGCAGAGGCTTGAGTCCTGCAGGGGTTAATGAAAACCTAAGAGATTGATTGGGATTTTCATAATCCCTGGCATCTGCCCTCTTCAGGGAAAGTAGAAAGGATGAACCAAGAGCTTAAAAAACAACTTACCAAACTTATGCTAGAAACTGGCTTGCCTTGGACTAAGTGTCTCCCCCTTGCTCTACTAAGAGTTAGAATAAAATCTAAAAGGGACCTAAGTCTGTCCCTATATGAAGTCCTATTTGGGCACTCTTATCCTGCTAAATTGAGATCTCCCTTTCAATGGGAAAACAAGGATAGATTTTTTAAAAAATATGTGCACTCCCTCAATTTAACTCTTTCCTCCCCACAAAGAAAAGCTTTGTCACCCAAACTCATCCTTTTGGATTCCCAGTCCACAATTTCCAACCTGAAGACTGCATCCTCATCCACACCTAGAAAGAAGATAAGCTGACCTCTAGCTGGGAGGGTCCATTTCATGTTTTATCAACCACAGACATTGCTGTAAGAACTGCAGAGAAAGACTAGACTCATTACACCCACATCAAGGGGCCCATCTCCTCTCCCATGACTGAGCCCGAGATACCTCCCTCCTGGACTGTCACCACAGTCCAGCAAAACCCATTACACCTAACCTTCAGACTTTCTAAGTATTAGCCCTCCCAAAAAGATCCCTTTTTGCTCCTGCTCTTACTCAGCCTTTTCTGTAAACAGTTCCTCTCTTATAAAACCATAACAGTCACTGAAGGAATCAGTTCCTAAACTATCTAGTTTGATATCTATGCCCTAGAAGAGTCTATCCTTCTTGTAAAAGCCTAAAGAACCAAAGAGCATTGAGCTCCTCTGACAAATATCTATGCCCAGAATCTAAAGGAAAAGGGTAGGAAAGAGATCCATGCTGGGCATAGCAGGATGTTTGGTGGAACACACAGTTCAGAGTTTGGAACTTGCCCCAACAACACTGGTGCCTTGAAGGCTCCTGGAATATAGAGTATGGATCAGTAGGTAAAACCTCACATGAAGACTGCAAGTTAATTAGACCATTAATATTCTCCAAAGGAACCGCTACCGGCGAATGCCAAATAAATCAATGCAACCCTCTCACCATTATTTTGTCAAGGCCAATAAATAGCAAGTACAATCACACCTTTGGAATTGGAGTAGATGTCACAGGGCAGAGACCCACTAGCTAGGTTCAGGATTCTAGTAACCCCACCCCAAACTAGTACTTCAACCCCAGACACCACCCCCACTAACCTGGGCCTCCAGCTCCCTACTAAAGCCCCAAATATCAATGACAAGAGTGCAAAAGACAGTTTACAAGTAGAAGCAGGATATAGTGAGACAAATGCTTGGTAGGAATAAGTAAGATATACCTTACATAGTTTATGAAAGAATGATAGTTATACTTGTACCACTGGCTATCCAGGTGCCCAAGTAGTTCCATTCCCCCTGGGAGTGAGAATTCACCCAACAGAGCTTAAATGTGTATTCTATCTTTTCTCCAGGTCCATGGACCTGAGCAAATGCAGTGCTTTGGCTGCCTTGTTCCATTTGATGAGGAGAAGTGGAAATAAAGGAATTCCTCTGGCCAGGGGCAGCTTCTGAAATCACACAACGTGCCTCTTACAGTATGTGCATGAGAAACCGATCTCCCGCTTAAGCTTAACCTGTGCACAAACGTGGAATGTCACTGAAGATTCCCATTACCACAGCCTAAAGGTGCCAAGGGCAGACCTCTGGTGGTCATGTGAGGGGACTACACTAAAACAAACTCATTGACTGACATGAGACATGAGACTTAGTACAACTCACCATCCCTTTCACTATGGCAAATCTGAACCAACCTCCCAAACAAAAGCCAACTTCAGGATATCGCTATAAGCAAGAGATCCCTGAAGGATCCTTTGATAATAATATCTATATAGATAATATTGGGGTCCCAAGAGCAGTTCCTGATAAATACAAGGCCCGTAATCAGATTGCCTCAGGTTTTGAATCCTTCTTAATCTAGGGGTTACTATAAACAAAAATGTAGATTGGATCAATTATATTTACCATAGTCAACAAAGATTCATAAATTACACTCGAGATGCTATACAAGACCTTTCTCAACAATTATATGCAACCAGCAGAATAGCCTGGGAAAATAGGTTAGGATTAGATATGATAACAGAAAAAAAGAAGAGTCTGTGTAATGATAGGAGAAAGCTGCTGTACTTATATCCCAAGTAATACTGCCCCAGATGGGTCAGTCACCCAAGACTTGCATGGTCTCACAGCATTATTTGAAGAGTTAACCAAAAATTCCAGAGTAGACACTGATCCATAGACCAGTTAGTTTGATTCCCTTTTTTCTAAGCCTTAGTCTCAAATTATAACTATAATAGTCAAGATCTTAATATACTCATTATCTTACCCTGCTCAGTCCCTTGTTTTATCTATATAATCCAAAGAACCTTTCAAAAGATGTATATAGTTCCACTAGGGAAGAACAGACAATCTAAACCTGTCATGCTAATGAAAGAAGCACCCACCAATTACCTAAATCTAGAAGAAATGGCTGAATCTTCATGTAATGAATAATGTGAGAAAAGCCCAATAAACTCTAAAAAGAAGAGGGGAATTGAGAGAAATAGAACAAAGGCTGTCTCATCTCAAACTGAATTCCCTGCTACCCCCTACCTCACCCTCCCACATTCTTATCTGAGTCCTATCTAACCCTCCCACATTCTTGCTTCAATCTTAATCACAACAAGTTAAACCCCACATGCCTACACTTCCAACCTGTAGCTCTTCTCCCTGAAACCCACATCAGTAAGGGTGTTGCACCATGATTGGGTTAGTTTTTGCGCTGAAGATTGGAATCCCTTAGTCCTCAGCCAATGGGGAAATGGGTGAGGCAGGGAGGAAGGGAACTGGGACATTGTGTCAGGGTCAACATATATTCTTTGTTCTAGCACTGAACATGCGCGCTCACCCCGCATTCATTAGCCTGGGCGTTCGCCCTTTCTCATGAGAAAAAAATAAATTACTGCTGCTTCTAGTCCAATTCTCTGTCTTCAGAACTTTTATTTCAAGTGAGTGGTTACAGTTCCATACACATAGAAGTTGCATAAAGACTTTATTCATAGCAACAGCAGAAACAATAACATTTCTGGAAGTAAATCAAATTTCCAACAGCAAGGGAATGCGAAAAAATGATTGTGTTTATCAGTAATTAAATGGAACACACTTCTAATATGTGCAACAATGTTGGACCTCAAAACTAGCAAGGCTGTGAGAAATATGGCAGTTATAAATGTGTAAGGTTTTAATTACAATAAGTTCTAAGTAGGTAAAACTAATCTTAAATTGAAGAAATTGGAATGGCAGCTGTCTGTGGATCTAGCTGGGAACTGGTTAGATAGAGCTATGAAGTATCTATGTGGAATTCTTTTATCTTTATCATGATAAGGGTTACTCTGGTGTATGTTTTTGTCACAAATTTTCAAACTGTACATTTAAAATTGCCACCCATCTGGCTATGTGTGGGATGTGGATTCCTATATTATTCAATATTCATTGTATAAAAGACTGTAACTCAAATTCATTGGCACAAAATAATGAGAATTTTTTGCTTAATTGTGGATATGCATGTCTTTAAAACCAGCTTTGCTTCAGGTTGTGGATTTCAGTTGGATTTCACCCACTTCTGTCATAGTGGAGCCCATGTTAGAAAGAAGTAACTACCTGGAGCATTTTTAAAAATAAAAGTGTTTAGAAGCTACCAAAGTGTCAAATGGTAAAAAAAAAAAAAAAAAAAATGCCTCATAGAGACTAGGTACAGTGTTTCTTTATTTCACAGTTAATGGGATAAAGCAAGGTACATGGCTAAATGTAACATCTAAAGGGGCCAAGAATTATGGGGAGGAGGAGGGCAATATATATCAATAATCTAATATACCATGGGGAATTGACATAATTAGAGGAAATGCAGCCAAGTTTTCTGTACAATAGAGAAGTACGTAGTTTAACTTAGAGCTAGGTTATGGGACTCACCCAACAGAATTGAAAATTAGTAGTTAAAAGGGCTCCTCCTCTATATTACATTATTGTCCTCAAGCATTTAAGAATATATTTTGCTGAGTAGCCTTAAGTTTATTAAGATTTCTCTTTTATCACAAATTAAGGGTAAATTATAGTTTGATGCTATTAAAAATTAATTGGGGAACTTGTTGCTGGTAATGTTTCAACTTTTTTGCAAAAATTATAAAAAATATTTTAATAAAACCATTGAAAACACATAGTCCTAAATCAACAGGTAATGAGTCATATATGAGGCATATATAATTATGCCTCTTAGAATTTCATTTTCTCATGGAATCAAAGAAGACTGTCAGTGGTTTGAAAGTGTGCTGAGAGTTTTCATCAGAAAAAAGTAATAGAGTAAAAGAAGAAATAGAAGGAAATCCACAGTAAACTCAATGGTGAAATAGTGAAAGCCTTTCCCCTGAGGTCTGGCAAAAAAAAACAAAGATGTACAATGTCACCACTGCTATTCCCATTGTACTGTAAATCCTTGTTTAACAATTAGACAAGAAAAAGAAGTAAAAGATATACAAATTGGAAAGGAAGAAGTAAAATGATCTGTTTGTGGATAACATGTGCCTTTATATAGAAATCCCCAAAATTACATAAGAGAACTACTAGAACTAATGAATGCAGCAAATTGCAAGTATACAATTAATGTGAAAGACCAGTTATGTTTCTATACACCAACAAAGAATATTCTGAAATTGAATTTTTAAAAATCAATTGAAAAAAGATCCTAAAGGAATAAAATATCTCAGAGTAAAGTTTACAAGGAAGTGAAGGTTGTGTGTGCTAAAAACTACAAATCACTGATGAAATAAATTAAATTAACCTACATAAATGGCAAGATATTCCATGTTCAAGAATAAGAAGACTTGTCACTATTTAGATGCCAATTCTAGCCAAAGCAATCTTCAGACTCAATGCAATATCTATCAAAATTACAACATTTTTTTTTTTTTTGCAGAAATGAAAAAGTCAATCCACAAATTCCTAATTAATTGCAAGGGGTCTTGCAAAGCCAAAACAATATTGCAAAGGAAGGACAAGTTTGTAGGTCTAATACTCCCTGATTTTAAAACTTAATACAATGCCACAGTAATAAAAAGTGTAGTGATGGCATAAATATGGACATACACACAAATATATACAATGTTCTGATGATGTTGCATTGTGCCTGATAACCCACAGCTGTAGCTCAGGGAGAAAGCATCTCCTGATGATGCTTTGATTTGGACATATTTGCAGCCTCACAACCGTAAGCTTACAGGTTAATAAATCCCCATTTTAAAAGCCAATCCATTTCTGGCATATTGCTTTTCAGCCTTTAGCAAACTAAAACAATCAGTAACTTCAAAGAGATATATTACGATCTTGCAAAGCCTGACTTGGCTCAGTGCCTTTTTATTCTTGCCCTAAATAACACTCTGTAAACCTCTTGGCAGTGAAGACTGTTACTCAGAACATCCTGCTGGCACCCAGGACCAACTTCCTGGTCTGTAAACTGTTACCATTATGCTATATGGAGTGGTCTGCTTCATTTTTCAGTCTTAGGTGCCCATTGTACTCTGGCAGAATCAATTCTGTAGGTTCACACCAGACACCATGGTGGGGAATATCCAAATTCGGAGAAGAAATTGGGCAAGGTTGTTTGAACAGTACATGGTATCAAGAATCACTGGTCAAAGATGTTATATCTCTCAGAAGTGGAAATTCCAGGACAGAGAATCTATAGTTCAAAAAATAAATGTCTAGACCAGAAGTGAATGCTAAGCATTAAAACACTAGCTGTAAAGTTAGAGAAGAAAGAAGATAAAACTAAAAATTTTAAGGAGATTTTGTGAAAGAAGGGCAAAAAGAAAGAAGTCACAAAGCCAAGAAAATTCAAAAGTTTGTGTAAACCTTGCCTTGTCAAGGCTGGAAACAAAAGTCTTGAACGGAAAGAAAGTTTTAAGAGGTTATGATAATGCAGAAAGGAAAAAGAAAGCTTAAAAAATAAAATCTGATCATAAGAGAGTTATTTTTGTACATTTCTCAAATAAGAAACAAGAATTGAATAATGTAGTAATTATTTTCCCCATACATGGAAAACATGTTTCATTACAAAGTTTTGGCAACATAATAGGCCTAAAGAATTTAGTTTGTAATTTATGAGCACTAGAAGCAGACTGTCTTCATGAAACTAAACTTCAGAAGTATTTCTCAACCTTACTTTCCTACCCTTGGATTCAAATTTGGTAAATGTATTACCACTTCTATATTCAAAGAATATCAAGTACCTTTAACCCAAAGTTATATCATGTATGTAGAAGGACAATTCTGTGATAAATCCATGTGACTGGAAATATTTGTGGCTAATGGGATGTTTGGCAGTGAAGTAATTTGTGAATCCCTGAAATAAATGATTCCCATTCCATCCAAAAAGTATTCCATGCATTAGAAGCTAGAAGCTGAAGAAAAGCATCAAGTTATAAGATGAAGAGACACTCTTTGAAGAAGAATTAAAAAAATAGAAGATTTATTTGAACTTTAAATTAAAAGAGGATTTTATCTTTGTGATATTTTCCCCTGAGTATTTGGTAATGGAATTTTATAATTGATGTGTCTTTCCTATGAGTATAATTTGAAGTTTTGCAAGGCATGGAATCTTGTTGTATAAATAGTTCAGAGTAGTTTACCTATATTTTATGAATGTAAAATATGAAAGATTTGAATAAATACTGAGTAAATGTTCAACCTTTTTTTCCCTGATGGCTTGAAACTTCTAAAGGTGAGATAATCTACCCAAATTTTTCCTTCTTTTGGAAAAAAAATGAAAAAAGCCAACCAGTTCTCCCCATAATACATCAGGGTAACAGTAGAAATAAGGGAGAGCACCCAAATGATCAGGGGAAAGGACATTTAATTAATTGTCTTCTGTTTCAGTGGGGAGGAGTTACATACCAATAACAACTTTGACAAATTTATTTCTGCCCTATTCTACCCTAGAAGGAAGAGCATAATACTGATTTGGTTTTTTTGTCGTGTTTTTTTAAATGTATTTTTATTAGAGAGGTTGTGAATTACAAAACCATTGTGCCCATGTGTGGAATTCCCATACAACATCCCTCCATGGGCACAAAATATTGGTGTGTAACATTTGCTACAGATCATGAGATAACACCATGAGAATATTACTACCAACAGTGGACCACAGTGTACATTTACTATACCCCTTACATAACCCCCCAATATTAACACAGTACATCTTTGTTACTGATGCAAGAATATTACAGTATTGCTGTTCACTGAGTCTATAGGTTACATTAGTTGTATTTTTCCTATGATACTCCACATTCTTACCACCTTGCAATACTGACATACATTTGCTCTAGTTCACAGAAGGACATTCTCGTATTTGTATTATTAACCACAATTTTCATCCAACTCTGTGTTCACTATGTTTTTCAGTCTCTAGATTGTTCCCTAGCTTTTCTTTAATTGACATTTACATCCCTAGACTACCCTTCAGCTAATATCCCATTTATAAGGCAGTTGTGTTAGTTCTACTCACTATAATGTGTTACCATCACCTTTATTCATTTCTAAACTTTTACAGTCAAATTAATTAAAATTTCCACATATATTAAGCATCACTACACCTTCTCTGCTCTCCTTTTACCTCCTAATAACCTATACTCTAGGTTTTAACTCAATGCATTTATTCTTCATATTTGGTTTATATTAGTGAGACCATGCAATATTTTTTCTTCTGTGTCTGGCTTATTTCACTTAACATAATGTCTTTCAATTTATTAATATTTTGGGGCCTAATGGGAGTCCCTTGTAGACAGTATATAGATGGCTCTGACTTTCTTATCTGTTCTGACAGTCTGTGTCTTTTTATTGGGGAGTTTAATCCATTACCATTCAATATTTTACTGTAAAGCAGTTCTTCACCCATTTTGACTTTCAAGTATTGTCTCTCATATTTTATTTTCACCACTCTTTTTACACTTTTATTACTTTTACTGATATAATCTTCATTTCTAGACTCTCTTCTAAGCGCCTCTCTCCTGCTTTTTCTTTTCATGCTGTAGCACTCAATTTAGTATTTCCCAAAAAACCAGTCTCTTAGTTATAAAATCTCTCTTTCTATCGGTTAATATTCTAAACACACCCTCATTTTTTAACAAATCAATTTTCTTGGTACATATTAATAAAGCATAAATACATCCAAAATGTACAATCAATGGTATTCATTTGTAATCACATATTTGTGCATACATCACTTCAGTCGTTTTAGTGCACTTTCATCATCATCATCATCATAAAACAAAACTCATCACCTCTCAATCTCTCTATGCTTCCCAAGTCAAGGACGATCTTGCTGGATATAAGATTCTTGGCTGGCAGTTTCTCTATTGCAGTATCTTAAATATATCATACCACTGCCTTCTGGCCTCCATGTTTTCTGATGAGAAATCAGCATTTAATCTTATTGGAATATCCCTTATATGTGATGCACTGCTTTTCTCTTGCTGCTCTCACAATACTCTCTTTTTCTTTGGAATTTGACATTCTGATTAGTAAGTGTCTCAGAGTAGGTCAATCTGCATTTATTCAAATGGGAGTATGTTGTGCTTCTCGTACACAGATATCTATGCCCTTCAATAGGGTTTGGAAATTTCCATCCATTATTTCTTCAAATATTCCTTCTGCCCCTTTTCCCTTCTCTTCTCCTTCAGGACACCCATGACACATAAGTTGGAAAAGCTCTTGCTGTCATTTAGTTCCCTGAGAACCTATTTAATTTTTTCCATTTTATTTCTTCATCCTTTCTTTTGTTTGTTCACTTCCAGAGGCCATGTCTCTGAGCTCAATGATTCTATCATCTGCCTCTTCAAATCTATTTTTATATGCCTCCAGTATATTTTAAATTTCAATTACTGTGCCTTTCATTCCCGTTAGTTCTGTTATATTTCTATGTATGCTTTCTAATTCTTTGTGACCTTAATGTCTTCTTAATATCCTTTATCTCTTTAGCTATCTCATTGAATTTATTAAAGAGATTTGTTTGAACATCTATGATTAGTTATTTCAACTCTTTTATGTCATCTGGAAATGTATCTTGTTCCTTTGACTGGGTCATATTTTCTTCTTTCTTGGTATGGATTCTAATAATTTGATGATGTCTTGGCATCTGGCTTACTGAGTGTATTTATTCTGGGTGCAAGTTCTATCTTTAGTTTAGGGCTTTCTTGCTATTTCTCCCTTGCTGTTTGTGTAGTAGGAGCCAAAGTTGTTGTTGATACTGTAATGCTGCCTGCATTGCTCCAGGAATCTTCTACCACCATTCTCCTCTGTCAGGGATAGGGATAGAGCCACTGAAATGTAGTAATTGAAGCCAGGCAGGCCAAGCCTGTATTAGTTACCCAGAGAGATTGCTAAAGTTTCACACCCATTCCTCCCATGCCTGGGCCTGGGATGAAGATTAACATAGCACTGGCCCCCCTCTTCCCCTGCCAGGGGTGGGGATGGACCCTCTGGAGTGTCCACCATTTGAATTTGTGTGGGCATAAGGCAACTGCAGTTGCCTAGAGAGTCCACGAAGGCACCACCTACTTCTAGTCCTATCAGCAATGGTTATGTAACCTCAGGCACCCAACAGCCCAGTTCATGCAGGCCAAAAGCACCTGCAGTTGCCTAGAGAGGCTGAGGACACACCAGCAACCTGCTATCTTATGTGAAGCAAGTGTGGAGTCCGATGTGCTCATCAAACCAGTCTGTACAGGCCAAAAGTGCTTAAAATTAGTTACTCAGAGAGGCTGAGTGAACACATCTCCCCTCTTATACTATTGGGAGGTAGAGAAGGAGCTACAGTTATCCTAGCATACAATCTGTGCATGTTGAAAATGCCTGCGTTGTCCAGAGAGGCTGAAGAAAAAACAGGCCCCTCCTATCCTGTGGGGGAACAGGAATGGAGTAAAAAACCAGTCTGTGCAGGCCAAAATCACCTGCAGCTACCCAGAGAGGTTGAGGAATCACAGCTCCCCTCCTATTTTACTGGGTAGTGGGAATGGAGTCCCAGGTGTCCAACTATCTAGTTTGTGCTGGCCAAAATTGTCTGCAGTTGCCCAGAGAGGCTTTTACTGGTCATCCCAGCTTCCTCCCTGCCAGAGGTGACACAAGCCTAGGCTAGGGCTGAAATGCGAAATGGGTAGACTGAAGCCAGTCCCTACACTCACTGTGATTTTCAATCAGCCCCTCAAGCTGGTAATGGAGTTAAAATGGTGGCTGCTGGATTCATTCTGACTTGGACAGGTTTAAACTTTAGCTGTTCTTAGGATTATACTTTAGCCAGTTTAATTGACTAATCAGCAGTTGAAGTCAGTGCCTGACCATCTCTTCCTCCCTCATTTTTAAGAAATATAGCTTCCAATTCCAGTCACAGAATATTTCCTTAGTGGCTTATGACACCAGAGGTGGATGGGCACTGGCATCCATGGCATGGAGTGATCTACTCATTAATCTTCACTGGAGATGGGCAGTCTCCTCCTTCCGTTCTTTCAAGGATGTTGAAGGAAGCTCTCTGGGTCATCTGCACCCTCCTCCCCCAAAACAGGTGCTTTAGATAGCTCTGCATGATTACTAACTGCCCTATAGGATGAGCTAACTCATGGAGCTCCTTAATCTGCTGCCATCTTGTCCTGATTTGTTTTTGTTAAGCTGAAGTGTAAGACAAGTTATGAGGACTAAGTGGGTATTATGGTTGATTTCTTTTTTTTTTTTTTTTCCAACTTCTACTATTGCTTTTTTTTTTTTTTTATTGTGGGTAAAAATCAAAATTTTCACAATACATACCAACATTTGCAAAACTGAACCACAAAAAATATATTGACATCCTTACCCCAGTTCTTATGAATATGATCTTATTTGGGAAAATGTTATTTGCAGATATAATCAAGTTAAGATGAAGTCATAATGGCCTTGTGTGGAACCTCCTCTGCTATGATTGATGTGCTTATTAGAAGAGGAGAAGACACAGAAACAGGCACAGAAGGAAGAAAGCAATGTGATGAAAGGTAGTATTTAGAGGTGTGCTGCCTTAAGCCAAGGGAAACAGATAGATAGCTAGTGGTCGCTGGAAACTGAGAAAAAGCAGGGAAGTATCTTCTCCTAGATCCTTCAGTGAGAGCATGGCCCTGCCAACACCTTGATTTAGGATTTTGAGTGTACAGAACTGTAAAAGAATAATTTCCCATTGTTTAAAATTATCTAGTTTATGGTACTTTGTTATGGAAGCAGTAGGAAGCTATTGGAGGTGTTCATTTATTCTCTCTTAATGTAATCTTGTGCCTGTTTTTTCAGTTCTTTAGACCCAGGCATAGCTTCAACCTGTTTTCTCACATCTACGCTAGTTCATTGAGAGTGCCAACTGCTCACCTCCAGGCTTTTCACCTTACACATCATAAACAATAAGACTGACATTTCCCCCTCCATACATCTGATTTCTGATGTGATCTCTATATTTTTTGAACCAAGAAGAGGAAAAGAGGGTATATTAAAATTGTCCCTAAAATTCCAATAACATTTTATATATAATTTTCCAGACTGTTTTTCAGTCTTATCACATTGCCTGTGTGCACCCTTCCTGACCCCCAATTGACAATGAAATCCATGATTTATGGGATGCCCACTCCTGTTACCTATTTACTTACTAATTGTATTAGTGCTTTATCACAAGTATAAATAGGAAATATTTTTGTAAGTAGGTCAAGTGTTCTTTCATTTATTTATATTTTAAATATGTAGATATTTTTAATTGTATGATGTAAAATTATACTCTTCATTGTTGTCATTTAATATTTTCCCAGAAAGCTATGTTTCATAATAAAATTAGGAAAATATCACTGTAAATTTTCTTCTCATTGTACTTTTATGTTTCCTCATATTTTATTTTTTGAATTTTTCTTGAGTTTTACAGGACATCTATGGAATGAAGTACATTTCACTGTTCCTAAAATAAATTATGTGGTCAACACCAGTTATTGAGTAGTCTTTCTTTCACTAAATATAATATTATTATATATTTTTCATATATCAAATTATGCATGAGCAAGTCATTGTTTTCAGCAATTACAAGACTATTTGTTTTTTTTTTTTCATGTTTTAGATAAAATTCAGCACCATAAGAACAAATGATGGCATTCATATTTGATACCATTTCAAATGCATTAAATTTACAAATTGGGAAAATTTATTTCCCTAAAATATTTTATATATATATTTACATATTATCACAAGATTTTGTAGTTTCATTCATAAAGCCTCCACATTTTCATGTGATAACCCTTTAATTTTCTATTCAGAAGTACCATAAATTCTTTTGTAGTGCTTTAACAACACTTTCAGGAAAATATGTTGGGAGAAATTGATAATCCAAATAATTCAGAAACAGGGCTGGCTGACCAATAAGATTTTTATTTATCCTGCAATAACCAAAAAATTGTAATGAATAGTCTCAGAAATAATACTGAAGAATACCCTCTGATAGAAATTTACATGGGAGAAATGTCATTCATGAAACTTGAAACCCATGCTTGCTTTAAAGGATGCATGACATATGCCCTCTTATTGATGAAGGGAAGCCAGGTGGAAAATAAACCTGAAGACACCAAGGAATATTGAAATCACAAGATTTTCTACTGATTACAACATCTAAGTAGATCTCAGCTATTTGCACACCTGAATGATGAAGTCCTCATGGTGAAGACCTCACATGCAGCAGGACCCAACCCAGACAACAAGTTTGCTTCAAAAAACCTGGAATAATTGGTCATTGAGAGAATATATATACTGTGTCCAAATAACACAAAGTACAAAAAAGGAGAAGATAAATTTAATAAAAATCAGTACAATTGCAGATATGTGCAAAATGAGCCTCCATAAAAAAAAAATGTGATTTTCATTGAAATTAAACATGCAGCTGATGATGTTATATTAAAGAGTGTATTACCTCTGTAGAAAATGGTCAGAAAATATTACATAACCTGTAAGGCATGACCTAAAGTGATATAAATTTGTCTTTAAAGCAGGTATGAAACATGGATTTTAGAAAGTAAAGTTGCTTCCCTCTTTTTTAACAGATCCTGATAAAAAGGAGGCAAAGGAAACACTCAAAAGTAACTACAGTGTTATTCTGCAGAAAAAAAACATAAAAATTTTGAGTTTTAAAACAATATCATAACAATTTAATATACAGACATTTTGAATATAATTATTGCTCATCTTTATATAAATAACATACACTTCTTTTCTTTTGCATTATTATTATTATTATTATTATTATTATTATTTTTTTTTTTACCGGGAGGTCCCAGGGATCGAACCCGGGTCCCTCCATATGGGAGACGGATGCCCAACCAGTTGAGCCACATCCGACCCTTTTGCATTATTTTTATGCCAGAAGGTTCCAAACAATATTATGCTTATAGTCTGCTTATTATAAATTTATTATTCTTTGCTTCATTTTCTTGACTTTTCAAGGTTTCGCTACCTTACTTTATTACTGAGTAAGGTATATTACTCAGTAATAAAGATGAATTTACCATCTTTATTACTGAGTAATATACCTTAAAAACATTATGCTGAGTGAGATAAACCAGACACAAAAGTAGAAATATTGTATGATTACACTTAATGAAAAGCCAATTCATAGAAAGAGAAAATTCATTAAAGGTTTCAGGTGCTAAGGGGTGGAGGAATGGTGAGCCATATATTTCTTAATTGGTACAAACTTTCTGGTTTGATGGATAAAAATTATGGCAATGGATGATGATGATAATTATTTGTAAAATTAAAATTGTTCCACACATTTACAGTCACGTTAATTAAAACTTCTACATACATTAAGCATCAGGACTCCTTCACAGCCCCCCTTTTATTTCCTAATAATGTATACTCTATAGGATTGTGGCTGAAAAGCGTAGTCTATGGATGTAAATGCCAATTTAAAGAAAGCTAGAGAATAATCTAGGGGCTGAATAACACAGTGAATTCAGAGTTGGTTGAGAATTGTGGTTAATAGTACAAATGCAAGAATGTCCTTCTTTGAATTAGAATAGATGTACAGCACTAATGCAAGCTGGTGGGAATGTGGAGTCATGGGAAAAATACAATTAATGTAACCTCTGGAGTGTAGTTAACAAAAATACTATAATAGTCTTGCATTAATGCCAAAGATATACTGTGTTAATAATAGGGGAGTATGGAAAAATTGGCCAAATGTATACTGAGGATACTGTGGATCATATTTAGTTGTAATAGTCAGATAATATTATTTCATAATCAGTAACATGTTCCACAATGGTGTGGTGTGTTGGTGAAAGTTTATTGTCTGGGAATACTACACATGTGCATGATTGTTTTGTAATTTCTCATCTTCTGTGATAAAAATATATTTAAAATGTTAAAATGACAAATTTTATGTTGTATTTATTTTTATAACAAAAAATGAAATATTGGAATTTTATTTGTTTTTATTTTAAGAAGATTAAGTTTTATGTGTCTAGGACAAATTGCTCTGCAATATTTATTAAGTAATTGTCCTTTAGTGATTTTAAAACCTATAGCAATTGAGTTGTGAATTGTAAAATTACTACTACACATGATTCTTATAACAATTCATTTGAATCATTCTCTTCAAAATCCATATTTTGTTTAGAATCATTATTAAGATCGTATCACTATAGTTTTAATAAGATTTTAATAAAGTTACTTATAAGTTTCAAAGAACTATAATATATATTTTTTAAATATAAGTTTTACCATGAAATACCATGGTATTATCTCCAAATATCTCTTTATGGAATTTTGAATTTTGCTTTATACTAATCCTACATTTTCAATGTGAACATATGAGACACAACTGAGTTTGTGCCACAGCTAACACAGGAGAAAATGGAAAAATTATTTTCTAGGTGATGGTTTCATTCACCAAAAGAAGCCTATGTGTTTTTTGTCATGACTTTTTATATTCTACATTACTGGGAAAGTAAAGAATCTTCACTTAGAGAGCCATAATTGTAACAGAAGTATTTTCAGTACCCATGAAAGATAATCTCTAAAAAACATGCATAAGCTTTTGTTTTTTAATTCAAGATCATAAAGATTTACCCTGTTTTCTACTGAGTCATAGAGTTGTTTATATAAGACTTTTTTTTTTTAAAGATTTTATTTATTTATTCATTTATCCCCCCCTTGCTGCTTGTGCTCGCTGGGTCAGCTAACCACGCCGTGCGGGTGGGCTTGCCTTCACCAGGAGGCCCCGGAAACCGAACCCGGGGCCTCCCATATGGTAAACAGGAGCCCTACTGATTGAGCCACAGCCGCTTCCCTATATAAGACTTTTGATTGATTTTGAGCTAATTTTTATATATGGTGCATTAGCCAAAGGGGTTCTAATGCAAAAAAGCAGAAATCTATTGGTTTTTATGAAGGGTATTTATTTGGGGTAGAAGCTTACAGGCCATAAAGTATGTTACTTCCCTCACCAAAGCCTATTGCCACTTGTTGGAGCAAAATGGCTATGACATCTGTGAGGGTTTGGGCTTCCTGGGTTCCTCTCTTCCTGGGGCTTGCTTCTCTCCAGGCTCAGTTCCTCTGCTATCTCCACAAGACCAACTGTAGACCTATTAAGTGAATGGTTTGTTTCTCTTCCTGGGACCTTTTCTCTTTCCTCACAACCAAACTCTTCTGTGTCCCTACTTCCCAGGGCTCAAGCTCAAAAACTCCAAACTCCTCTGCTTTGCAGTTTCTCTGCAAGTCTCTGCCCTCCAAAGGGGTGGGGACTCAGTGCCCTACTGATGTGGTTAAATCAAAGCCTTAATCATTATTTAGTCAAGTAAAAGTAAAACCACTGAACCCAATACCCTTTAATGCACCCAGAGGAAAAGACCAGTTTACAAACCTTATCCAATATCTATTTTTTGGAATACATAAATAAAGTCAAACTGCTACACTCCACTCTCTGAATTCCAGAAAGACATTACATTATTAAAAAAAAAAAAAAAAAACTTAAATCAGTACAATGCTAAGTACAAAACCATAATCACCATCAGTATAAAGAAAATGAGCTTTTCTTGGGGAAAAGTCCCATCTGGCTGTAGACTTCTGAATATTACAAAACAAATTATCTGCTTCCAATGCACAAATGGACAGAGAATGGATAGACATTTTCATTACCATCAGGAGAATTTGAGAGGCAAACATAAGTCATGGGTCTTTTACAGTTCAGTAAACCTTCAGAGCATCTTACATTTGATTTCAAAGTCTAAGAAAATCATTCTTAATATAATGGTTTCTTTTCCCTTGGGCTTCATGTGGACCTACACTTTCCACAGGCTTGCCCAATGGCCATTTTCTTGGTTCCACCTTCATCCAGCATCTGAGTGTCAACCATGCTCTAGACCTGTCCCTTCAAGAGCGCTGGGGTTATTTCCACATCTTACCCAATCTTTGGGTTAGAGTCTTATCCCCACTAGTACAGTGAAGTGAAGACAACATCCTCCCTAAGCTTTGGCATCCAGGCTCAATTCTCTCAGAGCAAAAAGTTGGCTATGTGGCCTTCCCTAATCCATGGAGGACAGGTACATCCTTCTCAGACCTATGGGTTGCTGACCTTACCTCCCCTAATCATTGAGGAATGTGCTCCACCCTGTCTGTACCCTGGGGTGGCAAAACTCTCCCAGAAGATTGGTCATGAACATCCACATTCTTCAACTGCACGGGCAAACTTACTTTCTCTGTATACATAGATAGGGTTTCTCTCTTGGACCAAGGTGATGTCTTAATTCCAGATAACAGCTTCCATGGTTTTCCTCTTGAAGTCATTTCTCCTTCAATCTCTCCTTTCCATGTCCCTTTTAGTCCAAGGTAACAGTGGTTTAGTTCATACAGCACTCTCAAAAAGCTTATTGGTTTAACATGTAGGAAGCAGGAGTCTAAGCCATCAGACAGTAAGACTTTCCACAAATCTTTCTGAGATAACTGTATCTTCAATCTTGATTTACAATTTCCAAATTTAGTTAAGTCCTTAAATGGGGAACTATTATCTGGGAGCTTGATTTCCAGAGGCTTGGAATTTCAGGAATCAGTTTCTCTTTTCTTTGTGCCCAAAGCTTATCTCTATCATCTAGCATTTTGCTATAAGCTGCAAGGAGAAGCCAAGCCACATTGTCCAAGTTTACTTTGGAAAGTTCTTCCACTAAATACCCAGGCTTGCCATTTTCAAATTCTGCCTTTCATAAAACATCAGGAGTCAATTTTGCTAAGTTCTTTGCAACTTTAAAACATGAATCACCTTTCCTCCAGTTCCAATAATAGTTTCATCATTTAATTCTTCTAAGGCAACCTAAAAAGTTTTTCCAGAGTCCATATTCATATGAACAGTCTCTTCAAAGCACTAAAGGCCTTTTCTACCAAGCATCTCACAATTCCTCCAAAAAATACCCCTTACCCATTCATAAAACTGTTCCAGCATTTTCATAATTGCAAAAGCACTCCCCCACTTCTCAGTACCAAATTCTGTATTAGTCAGCCAAAGAGGCACTGATGCAAAATACCAGAAATCTGTTGGCTTTTATAAAGAATATTTATTTGGGGTAGAAGCTTACAGTTGTCAGGCCATAAAGCATATTACTTCCCTCACCAAAGCCTATTGCCATTTGTTGGAGCAAAATGGCTATGACATCTGTGAGGATTTGGGCTTCCTGGGTTCCTCTCTTCCTGGGCCTTGCTTCTCTCCAAGCTCAGTTCCTCTTCTATCTCCACAAGAACAACTGTAGACTATCAGGTCAGCAGCTTATTTCTCTTCCCAGGACCTTTTCTCTTTTCACACAACTAAGCTCCTCTGTGTCCTTACTTTCCAGGGCTCAAGCTCAAAAACTCCAAACTCCCTTCTCTGCAGTGCAGTTTCTCTGTCAGTCCCTGACCACCAAAGGGGTGGAGACTCAATGTCCTACTGATGTGGCCAAATCAAAGCTTTAATCATTATTTAATCAAGTAAAAGTAAAATCTCTGAATCAAATACACTCTTAGATGCCCAGAGGAAAAGACTAGTTTACAAACATAATCCATTATCTATTTTTGGAATTCAAAAATAATGCCAAACTACTACATATGGTATGAGCTAGAAGACCAACTTCATTGTTCTGAATGTGGATATCCAGTTGCCCCATCACCATTTGCTGAAGAGGGTATTCTTGTAATCTTATTTTTATTTTTAAAACAAACACTCCCCTTTCCTCCCCACTTCACCTAGTGGACTCTAATCTTCTTTCTGTCTCGGTGAGTTTGCTATTTCTAGTCATCTTTTATAAGTAATATCATACAATTTTTGCACTAATGTATCTTGCTTGTTTCATGGAGCATAGTGTTTCAAGTTTCTCCCATGTGGCAGCATGTGTCATAATTGATTTTCTCTTATACAGCAATAATATTCCAGTGAGTGCAAGTACCACATTGTGTTTATCCAGGTGTTTGTTGATGGATGTTTGTGTTTTTTCCAGCTTTTCACTATTTTGAATAATGTTTCTATTAACCTTGTTTATGTATCTGCAGCTTTGTTTTCACTCTCTTTGTGTATATATCCAGAAATATGATTTCTAGGTCAAATGGTAGTTCTATATTTAACTTTTTGAGGACTTACCATATTGCTTTTCACAGTGGCTGCACCATTTTACATTTCCATTAACAATGCACTAGATTTCCAATTTCTCTTTATCTTCTCTAACACTTGTCATGTTCCATGATTTTTTAAATAATAGCCATCCCTGTGGGTATGAAGTAGCATTTCATTGTGGTTTAGATTACATGCCCCAAATGGGTAATGATATAGATCATCTTTTCATGTGTTTAAAGGCCATTTGCATATCTTCTATAGAAAAATGTCTACTCAATCCTAGTAATTACTTTAACAAATTGTTTTTCTAATCAAAAGCAATATATTTCCTTTTAAATTGCCATTTTTCTTTGCATCCAACATGAAAACACACACTGTTAGAAGGAAGTAATACTATGATTTTAACCTGTAGTGCACAAACAAGTTAAAAATATTCATCTTATATAATTGTATACCACTACTTAGTGTCTTAAATAGCCAGTCATTTTGATCATGAAATATCTAAAGGCACAAAGACCATTTGAACATTTATTTATTTATTTATTTCTACAAAAGGAAGTTATTATTTGAAAACACTATTCCTCATGCAAAGATGTGGATGGATCTCTGAATACAGTCATCTATCAATTGTAAATTCAGTGTTTTTTCCTTGTTCTCCTCTGTTCCTTAATGCAAGGTCTAACTTTTTCTCCTGGTCTTTCAATGACACCATATGTCCACCAGCATGATAGACACAAAAGGTATCCCAGCAGCACCATGGTCCCTGCTAAAGAAAAATCAGATCTAAAGACTTGGAACTGGTTGTGTACTTTAGGGAATTTTAATTTGCATGCATTTCAGGGACTTTAAATTAGTTTTTTTTTTTCTTTTTTTCTTTTTTCTTTTTTTCTTTTTTATCATTTATAGCCTCTTTGTATGCAGTACCAGGTTGAGTGGAGGAAAACACACTAATAAAAGGGCTAAAAGGAAAAAAAAATCAAAGTGCCCTCATAGGTGTGTTGATGTGTACTACTCAGAGGGAATGTGGATCTTCAGTGATTAATACTAGGAAGGGAAACAATTAAATGTTTATTTTCAAGGATGAAATTATGAGAAAGCAGTGAGTCAAAACTGAAGGAAAAAATCAAATAGACTTGAGAAATATAAGAATGGATGGTTGTGATCTATCTCCAATGTTATACACAAATTATAAGTATTTGCTGACATTTTCAGCCTGGAAAAGTTTTACCTTTTGTGGGTGTAGCCATTGGGCAATTGGATATAATTATAAATTCCAAAAATATAATTGGATCATGCTTGTAAATTGATCTGTTAATCTGGGCATGATTAAGTTATGACTAGGGTGTTGACTGGGCCACGTCAGTAGGGCATTGAGCCCCACCCTTTGGTGGTTGGGGGAAGAAAATATAAAAGGCATCACAAAGAACAGAGTTGCAGCAGTTTTTTGAGAATCAATTTTCATGTTGGAGAGAAGGCCCCAGGAGAAGAGAAGTGAGCCGTATGCCTGATAATCTACAACTGACCTTGTGGAGGAACCAGAGCTGCTAAGCCTGGAGAGAAATGCAGCCCTGGGAAGAGAGGAACCCAAGAAGCCTGAACCCTGGCCCTTGTGGAGGAACCAGAGCTGCTAAGCCTGGAGAGAAATGCAGCCCTGGGAAGAGAGGAACCCAAGAAACCTGAACCCTGGCAAATGCCGGCAGCTGTCTTGCTCCAACACGTGCCAATGGACTTTGGTGAGAGAAGAAACTTAACACTTTATGGCCTGGTATCTGTGGACTTCTACCCCAAATAAATACTCTTTATAAAGACCAACACATTTTTGGTATTTCACATTAGCACCCCTTTGGCTGATTAATACAGTAGGTAATAGAAAAATGGAAGTATATCCTTAAATGCTTTTTCTGTTTGGCATTTCTTCATTCCATTAATATAAGCAACCCATTTATATGGTCAATGTGTAGATGTATTTTCACGATACTCTTGCCTAGTTTGTAAAAAGTATATCACCACAAACAAGGAGTTGGTGGAGTCTGATATATGGGATGCCTGTATGATGTTACATATGTTTACTTTATAAGTTCCCAGCTTTTACTATACACATAATGTTTCTGTATGCTCAGGTATGAATTGTACACTTCAATAAAAAATATACTTACAAACAGATGGTGTTGATAGTCACACACAAAAGTTTTGGATTTACCTATTTCTCTGTTCAGGTCTTCCAATTGTTGGTCTTCAAAGTTGTAGACCATGCTCATGGCTGAAAAGGCAGGAGCAGGCTACCCCTCAACTTTGCAGGTCCACAAAAATGCGACCACCCGGTGTCGTGGATAATCCTGTGTAGAGAGTTAGCTCACCCCTCCTCCAACATAGAGCTTTCTGATGAGCACACAGCCTGAACATACCCATCACCCATTGTTTGGAGCTGGGGAGCAGGGGGCATGGGGGAGGGAATCTTTTGAAAAGAATTTTCCTAGATTGACAGCCAGGCTAAATAGAACAGACACCAAAGAAATACAAATGATGCCCTTCTGAGAAACAGGGTCATGAAGCTCAAATTCTGTTTTGAGTTAGTGGTCCAAATATAGTTGTAATATGAACAAACCATAAGTAAAACTGATGATTATAGGGGAAAATAAGTAAACACATAAGAAACCAACACAGACAAACATGCAACATCCACACCAAGCATGACGTGTTGATAATGGGAGAGGATGAACAAAGTGTGCCAAATGTACCTGATGGACCATGATTAGTGGTCATAGTCTGATGATATTATCTCATAATCTGTAACAAAGCTTCCATCAAGGTGTGGTGTGTTGGTGGAAGGCTGTTGTATGTGAAGTCTTCAACTGGGCATGATTGCTTTCTAAGTTCACATTTTGTAATAAAAGTATATTTCAAAAAATAATAATAGGGTGGGTTGGGAAAAATTACAATAAATGTAATATATGGACTCTGCTCAATAGTACAATTTTGATGATATTTCTTCGTGCACATTTTTGGTGTCTTTAAAATAGAAAAAACATTTTTAAAATGCCTGGCAAAACTCAAACTTTGAAAATGACTGTTATATAACTATTACCATATTAATATAAATTATTTACTAAGAATGAAAGCATTACTCAAAAGATAAACTATACACCACATGAAAATGTAAGATTCTTAATTAGCTCCTTTGACAAGTATAGTCTTTAAAAATGAGAGGACTCAATGATTTCATTTATTGGTGAATACAATTTGTACAAAAATTTCTGTACACTTTTTTTTAAGTTAATTAAATAATTTTAACTACACTAACTGAGAGAATAATTATAACTTAGTTCCAAATGTTTTTCTTTTCCTGATTCCTTAATCTTTGAATAAACTCACTTTTGATTTGGTAATTTAGAGGAGATCTTTGTGAATTATTTTATGAATCTGTCCTCTATTGATAGCAAGCTCTAGTTCTCCATCATCTAATAACATAATTACAGTTTAAGGAGTCAAATAGCATAGTCCTCATTGCACATTAACTAAGAGCATACTATGATCACATTTCCAGAAACAGCAATATTATGAAAAATCCACATTTCTTTCATCCTCAGATTTCATATTTCCATATTTTAGCCTTTATATAAATAAATTAAATAAATTTAAACAAATTGATTAATAAAGTAAATCTACTTCTAACTTGTTCTAAATTTAAATATGATTCTTTGTATTTAAACATCCTAGTTTCAATTTAACCTTCTAATCTTGAATTTTACTTTTCTCAATTTAAATTTATTTCTAATTTCCTTCTAAATTATAGTATGTTTTTATGGAAATCATTTTCCCTTTCAACTATATTAGTCTTGTGTTTTGCTTCAGCTGCCACACCACTAACCAGATCGATAATTTTCATTGTGTTGTTATTACTTCCTGTGTTACTGTTTTGTTTCCTTCCTCTCATTTCCCATGCACATTTCCAGGAAGAACTTTCTGAAGTAAATTATTTGTGCAAATGCCTTTCTTCCTTTGAACTTTAGGAAAAGACAAACTTAAACTTTGTCAGTAAAATTTCTTAGAAAATAAATTTTCCCACATTGTAATGCTATTTGAACTATGTGCAATATATATATATATATACACATAGCATATCATTTGAAATTGATTTATGCTATAATATTGATTATAAATATGTAAATAATAAAGTCTTCTCAATTATATAATACCTAATATTTCAAGATATTTAATTTCTATGAAAATCTCTATTTTAATCCGTATAAACATTTTTAATCTCTTGATATCAAGTGCAAATTTACTTCCTGTACCCTCCTGCTACTTTACAATGGTTATTGTGAGGAAGTACATCTCCTCTCCACACCTGCACAGAGAACAACATTGTTCAAATCTGAAGTTATTTGATGACTAAAAATTGGTGTCTGTTCTTTTATGCTTGCAATTTTTCATTGCTAGAGAATTTGAAGATATTTCACATATACACTTGTCACTTGAAATCTTCTGGGAATATTCTATCAATGCCCTTCTCATAGAATAACTCTCAACTATGCAAAAAAGCTCTATCAGCTGGAATTTTTTTTTTCCAATTTTTAACTGGTAACTAATTTTGGCAAGTACTTCTATTATTGCTTTATACTATCTTTTGTAAAAAGAGGAATATAGAGCCCATGAAAGAACATACTTATAATTCATTGTGTCAATGACATAAAGTTGAATCCTGGTTATGAAACAAAACTCCAATATTAAAGAAGAAAAAGAGAAAATTCAGATTGGTATAAAGTAATGTCTGAGAAATGGCTGGATAAGTTAGATACTCCATCTCTGTGAAAACAATGGTGAAGCTAGCAAAAAATATATTTTAAATGGTGACCCCCAAATATTATATTATATTGCATGATATAGTATGACCCTTAATTTGACTGAGATAATGGATTCTGCTGAATTTGTCCCCTCCCATCATTTCAAAATTAAAGTTCAACATCTTTATTCATCAATGAAATACAAATTGAAACCCAAATTATCATACTAATATAAAGTATTCCCATGGTAATTTTATGAATAATAGATATGAAAGGAAATAATGGAAATTTCAATGAATGATAAAATGAATTGATTATGGTGCATTCATAAAATGGAAACATATACAGCAAAGAAAAGGAGAAAAATGGGTTCATTGAGACAGATGGCTGTACCCTCTGTCTGGACCATGCATCCCTGACCTTTATGAGCCACTCCGCCTGACATCTGGAGAATAGTTGAATTGGGCTTTGTGTCCTTGTTCAGCCTACAGATATATTTCCCCTCTTGATGGTAGGCAGGGGCATCTGCATGCCATTGGGACAGAGTTTGAGGTTGGGGACTGTGCACCATGTTTTTGTGTGGGAGTTTGTCTGTGAGCTGTCACCTTTGTTTTTACTTTAAGAAAAACTTTTATTTTATTTCAAATGGTTTTAAACAAATAGAATATTACATAACAGCAGTTATTTATATATGGGTAACCACATCAGAATCCCTATACATGAGGAAAACTCAAAGAATAGAGAAATGCTTTCTCTTCAATTTTAGCTCTTTCTTCTTCTTTGATATATGCATTTATGGCTATGAATTTCCCTCTCTGTACAGCTTTTGCTGCATCCCATAAGTTTTGATGTGTTGTCATTTTCATTCATTTCAAGGTAGTTACTGATTTCTTTTGAGATATCTTCCTTGACACACTGTTTTTCCAAGTTTGTGTTGTTTAACTTTCATGTCTTTATGCCTAATCTGGTTCTTGGACCTTACTGATTTCCAATTTCATTCCATTGAGTTCAGAGAAATGACTTTGTATACACTCAATCTTTCTGAACTCATTGAGAATTTTTCTGTGGCATAGCATGTGGTCTATCTTGGATAATGGTCTATGTGCACACAAGAAGAATGTATATCCTGCTCTATTTGGATGTAGTGTTCGGTATATGTCTATTAGATCCAGATCCTCTAATGTATTATTAAAAGTCTTGTTTCTTTATTGATTCTCTGTCGAGATGTTTTACCTACTGGAGATAATGGTGTACTAAAGTCCCCCCACTATAATTGTAGAGGCATCTATTTCTCCACTTAATTTTTCCTGTGTTTGTCTAATGTATTTTGCAATGCCCTGGTTAGGTGTATATATGTTTATGGTTGTCCTTTCTTCTTGAAAGATTATGCCTTTTACTAATATATAGTGTCCATCATTTTCTCTTATAATAGTTTTGTATTTAAAGTCTATTTTGTCTGATATTAATATAGCTAGTCCCACCCTTTTTTGTTATTGTTTATAAGATAGTTTCCCAGCCATTCACTTTCAGCCATCTTGAATCTCTGGGTCTAAGCTGCATTTCTTGTTGACAACATATAGATGGGTAATATTTCCTTGCCTATTCTGCCAATTGATGTCTCTAGAACTGTTGAGTTTTATCCAATACCATTCAGTGTTATTACTCTCAAGGAATTACTTACATTAGATATATTTTCTTTGGGTTTATGGATGACATATATTGTTTTTATTTCTCTATTTTTTTTTAATAGTTCTTACACTCTTCTCCAACTCTCTTGCTCCTGTTTTTCCTCTCAGCCTGCAGAACTCGCTTTAGTGTTTCTTGAAGGGCAGGTTTATTATTGGCCTACTCTTACTTTCTGTTTATCTGTGAATATTTTGAACTTTCCTTCATTTTTGAATGCCAGCTTTGCTGGATAGAGAATTCTTGGCTGGAAGTTTTAGTATCTCAACAATATCATACCACTGCCTTCTTTCCACCATTGTTTACGATTAGAAAACAGCACTTAATCTCATTGAGCTTCCCTTTTATGTGATGGTTCTCTTTTCTCTTGCTGCCTTGAGTATTTTCTCTTTCTCTTGAGCATTGGACAGTTTGATGAGTATATGTCTTGGAGTAAGTCTGTTAGGATTTATACTGTTTATGGTTCTCTGTGCTTCCTGGACATGTACATCCATCTCCCTTAACAGGGTTGGGAAGTTTTCAGCCATTACTTCCTCCAACACCCCTTCTATCCCCTTTCCCTTCTCCTCTCCCGCTGGGATGCCTATAATCCATATCCTTCTACATTTTGCATTGCCATTCAGATCTCTACATCCCTACTGGATTTCTACTTTCCTTTTATCTATCAGTTTTACTGTTTGATTTCAGATGTGCTGTCTTCCACATCGCTAATTCTTTCCTCTTCCTGTACAAATTTTCTGTTCTGTGCTTCCAGTGTATTTTTGATTTCTTGGATTTTGTCATGCATTACCATCATATCTTATATCTTTTTATGTTTGTTTACAATTTCTTCAGTACCTTCTTCTATTCTCTTCTTAAAATTCTTAATCTCTTCCTTCACTTCATTAAGTTGGTCCATGATATTTTTTTGGACAGCTTTGAATAGTTTTCAATATTCTGCATCTCTTCCTGGTTTTCAGTTTGTTCACTGGAGTGGGCCATTTCTTTCTGTTTATTAGTATGGTTTGTAATTTTTTGTTGCTGTCTGGTCATCTTTTTATCTTGATGGTCTTACTCAGTTTATTAGCTTCTCTCTTTACTCTAGGGTTTTATTTGGTTGTTGTTTTTACGTGTATGTAAAGTTTTCTCTTTGGCACTCTGTACCTCTTATTCTATTTCTTTACTGTTATCTATTTTCCCTTGATGGAAAGTATTAGGGCCAGAGAAAGGGAAAGAGGTAAGAAAATAAAAAGTATAATAGTAATAATAATAGTAAAAGTTACAAAAGGAACAATATAAGACCTTGGAAAATAGACATTTAACTCATGTAAGCAGTGTAGAGTAATAGTAATAAAAAAGTGGAGTACCAACAGTGAAATGGGAAACTGAATAGAGAAAAATATATCCAATAAATTAAAAGGCCAGAATGATGAGGAGAGAGGGAAAGAGAAAAGAAAGGACAAAAAGAAAAAAGTTAATAAAAGAAAGAAAATAGAATAGATGAGATAGAAATAAAAACCAGAAAAATTGAGGACTAAACAAAGAGAGGTGGAATGTAAGAACAACAACAGAAAGCAGAAGATAGAAAAATGAAAGATGGAAAAAAGATAACAGTAGTAGGCAAAATTGGTATACACAGAAAAGGGAAAATCAAGGAAGAGGAAACACAGAAATGAAGAAACAAGCCAGCAACAACCTAGGAATTTATCTCTTTGTCCAGCTTCCTCTAGATCAATGCTGACAAGTCCCCTGCTCTGTGGGTTTCCAAAACAGCTCACTTGGGCAGGCTCTTACCCCCACTCAGCCATTTTTTGTGAGTGAGATCTGTCTACATTCCTTTGAATGAAAAAAAAATTGGATCAGAGAAAAAGAAAGAGATAGGAAGATGAAAGGAATATTAGTAACAATAATATTAAAAGTTAGGAGAGGAACTGTATAAGTCCCATGAAATAGAAAATTTTGCATGAATAAGAAGTACAGAGAAATAAGATTGAGAAAGTAGAATAGAAGCAATGAAACAAGAAATAGAACATAGAAAAAATGTAGAATGAATTAAAAGGCTGGAATGGTGAGAAGGGGAAAAGAAAAGAGAATAGAAAAGTTAAAAAAGAGAAAGTAAACAGAGAAAAAAGGAGAGAGGAAGAAATACAAACAAGAAAAATTGGAGATAAAATAAAAGAGATGGAATGAAAGAACAACAACCAGAAACAAAAGATATAAAGAAGGGTTGGGGAAAAAAGAATAGGTAGAGTAAATCAGTAACCAAAAGAAAAAAATGGTAAGGAAAAATAAACAAGCAGAAAAACTAAAGGAGGGGATGAAAACAACAAGAAACAAGACAGCAGTGACTAATTTTTTTTAAAAAAGGAGACAGAAGAAAAAAAATAAATATGGAAAAACAGTCTCTTTCAGATCCCTAAGGATCTTATCGGGGTGCTGGTGTTCTTAATCACTCACCTTGCAGCCTGCCCTCTGCAGGTTTTAAACTGGGTTTTAGTGAGTAAATAAGGGAAATAAAAGAAAAGGAACCTTAAAAAAAATATAAGAGATCCAAGAAATTCTAATACAAATATAATGTCTATATGTTCCCTGTCATAGTTTCAGACATATGCCTGATAACCTGGTGGATCACTTCTCAAGGAAGAGCCAGGAATTGAACCAGTTAAGCAAATCTTATTAGGTAAATAAGGATTATCTCTCACTAAGCAGGAATTATACCACTGAGCTATTCTGCGTTCTTGGGTTAATCAGCCTTTCAGAAGGCTACCTTCCCCTTTTCCCTCAGGCAGATTAGATTCCCTGCAGTCAGCTGGAGTGGTGCAGATTGGCCACCTGTCTCTGCCTCCTCTCTGATGTAATTCCTCTCTTTACCTAGGTGGCTGGGCATGACCACCTACCTGAGGAGATCCCCCTATCCTCTCCCTTTTGAGGCAGGATCCCTTCCAATGTTCAAGGGGGGCACAGCTGGCTAAACTCACTGCAAAGAAATTGCTCTCCACCCTCCCAGACCCTGCTTCCATGCAGGGAATCTTCCATCACACTCCTGTTTGGAGAAGGGGGTTAGGGTCTCTACCTAGTCTGTCCACCCTGAAGGCTGAGTATGTGTGCCACTTCCAGTCACCAAAGTAAGCAACCCACAATTATTCCTGTCTTCCCTATATGTCCAGTACCCTCCTAGATAACTCAGAGCACCTTCCCATGGAGTTAGATGCCTGCTCTACTCTCAGTTAGATACACTTCACCAGGAATTTTACCCTCACTTACTATCTCAGGGTTGGGGGAGGAGAGCCCTTCCTGGCATTCAGGAGGTTTAATTACTCATGATTACTTTTTCCGGCTTCTTCATCTCTCTGACCTCACCATTCTGGGAATTGGTAAGCAGTGCCCTGGTTTGCTGTACCCCAAAGCCAGTCCCCAAAGCAGCCTCTGGTTATTTCTTTTTGGTGACTTTTATTCCCATAAGTTCTGCTATTTTTCTATGCATGCTTAAAAAATTCTTCTTTGTGCCCACCTAGTGTCTTCTTTTTTTTTTTTTTTTTTACTCGCCAATCAAAATATTTGCCATGTTGGTTTCATATATACATTATTATACTCCATACACACAGATATTCTCTATTATAACAATCTAATTGCAGGGGTATCTCATCAATTTTGAGCTCCATGATATTTCAAAGATTATGTATGTGAAATATGTTTATGCAATTCATTTTTTGTATGAACTCAGATAAGAGTTTCTGTTTAGGTTAATTTTTACTTTAATTCAAGCTCCCACAGATTTTTGCTGGATTAGCACTTAATCTGAACATGAACTACAATTTCATGATTTTACTGAATTCCTAAATAACTCCTTCCCTAGGAATCTATTTGGAATACTAGGGTTCAGAAAATTAAGCTCACCAATGCCATGATTTTAGATGTGTCTTTCCTACAGGTAGGTTGGTTGAATACCATTTCTATTGTTTCACATGTTTTAAAGGCACTTTTCCTGCCTGAATATTGGTATTGAGGAAATCCTATTCCTTCTCTCCACACTTCTTGTTCCAACTGGCAAAGCAAATCTGTTTTGCACACTTGATATCCTACTGAGACAAGGTTATTTATATTCTCCAGCATCACTTCTCTGAATAGCTTTTGCTGGGATGTATCTAACAGGTCCCACTCTTCCAGGGTGAAGTCTACAGCCACGTCCTTAAAGGTCACATACCCCTGTGATTGCATTGTCAATACCTTAGCTGGCATCTATCTTCCTCTGGATTTTCATTCACAGCCAGACAAGCAGAAGGTGAGTAAAGCTGATATTTTTCTTTCTTCAATTCAGCATTTATGGAGTTCTTCTCCAGTTGCTACCATTCTCCAGAGTATGTAGGGAGGTTTTTTCCTAGTGTCTTCTTAATATCCTTTATCCTTTTAGCCAAATCATTGAATTTGTTAAAGGGATTTGTTTGAACATGTATGGTTAGTTGTTTCAACTCTTTTATGTCACATTGAGGCTTAGGTTTTTCCTTTGACTGGACCATATTTTCCTGTTTATTGGTATGGATTATAATTCTTTCTTGGTGTTTTGCCATCTGATTTACTTGGTGCATTTATTCTCAGCACAGTTCCTTACTTTAGTGTAGGGTTTTCTATATGATTAGTTTGTGCTACATCCCCTCCTTGACACTTAGTTTAACTGAATTTGGATCATTATAGTGGCTCATGTTTAGCCAAATTGAATTTGTTCAACTCTCTTTCATCTGTTTCTTGCCCTCTCTCCCTTGCTGATTGTGGAGTAGGAGATGAGGATGCAGTTGATACTGTAATCCATGGAGGCTGAAACTGCCTGAGTTGCCCCAGGAATTTATGAAGCTTCTCTCAACTTTCTCGCCTTCCAGGGTTAGGGATGGAGCCACAGCCATGTATAATAATCAAAGCCATGCAGCCCAAGCAACAGAGAACCACACCCAGCCTCCAATATTGCACCTTTCCCAAGGTGATCAGCCTGCTACCTGGTGGCAGGTTGATTACAAATGACCATGTCCATCATGGATAGGTCAGTGATTTCTTCGAATTGAAATAGACACATTCTTTGGATATGTGTTTGCTTTCCCTGCGTGCAATGCTTCTACCAAAACTGCTACCTGTGGGCTTACCAAATGTCTTATCCACCAACGTGGCATTCTACATAGCATTCCTTCTGATCAAGGAACCCACTTTACAGCAAACCATGTGTGAGAATAGGCACATGCTCATGGAATTCACCAGTCTTACCATGTTCCCTATCATCTTGGAGGACCTGGATTGATAGAACAGTTGAATGGCCTTTTGAAGATTCAATTACAGTTCCACCTAGGTGGCAATACCTTGCAAGGCTGGAACAGTTTCCAAGAGACTGTGTATGTTCTAAATCAGCATCCACACAATGGTGCTATTTCTCCCACAACCAGTATTCATGGGTCCAAGAATGAAAGAGTGGAAATGGGAGTGATTTAAGAATTAAGTCTCTGGAACACATATTTAACAAGCATAGTGCTAATTATAGGTTCAAATAAAAAAGGCAGAAGAGTCATATGCAGGGAAACTATAAATGAGTCTAACTCTGTTACACTGGTGAGTGTAAATTCCAAAGTATGATCCAGTGACAGGCTGCTGAATTCCTGAGCTTGTCCAACTGACTTATACTGTCTGGATCTCTCTAGAGCCCTCAGGAGCCCTGCTGATTGAGGCAATGTTTACTGTAGCAATGACATCTTGCTGAGCTGTGCACAAGTGTAACATCTGGAATGACCTCCCAACTCAGTCTGACATCTCTTAGACATAAAAACTCATTTATATTTAATATTTCCCCCTTTTGGCCAAGGTCTTTTTCCAGATGCAATTCTAGTTGGTGCTTGGTAATAATCTCTCACTGACAAAATGTTTTATATCTGGGGGTTATGTCCCATACTGGGGGGAAGATAGTGTGTTTATATGCTGAGTTTGGCTTAGAGAGAGACCACATTTGAGCAACAAGGAGGCTTTTAGGAGGTAAATATTAGGCAATATATGATACTATGCCATGTTTCAATTCCATAAGAAAAAGTTCTTAAGTATAAGCATCAATGTCAAGGCCCTGACATAATGGTCTGTCTTCCTTCAGTAGGCACTGCCCTTGTATTCAGGAGATCCTTGTCATCCTATTAGAAAATATAGCGGAACTCTTCACAATGGGAATTCAATTTTCTTTTGGTTTGTGTGGGTCTCCACCTACTGAGACAATGTTGAACATATTCATATGCCTTAGAGGCATGTTTCAGATGCACCCCTCCCTATATATCTCCCATCACTGACACCCTACACCTTTGATCCTCCCCTGCCACAGTTGTGACCCTTCTGAGATCCAAAACCTCTCCAGAAATGAAACCAACAATATAACCAAGTATAATTAATAAGAAAATGAAATAATAGTTTTTAAAATAACAAATAAAATACAAAAAACTGCAATGATATAAAAAAGTTGCTCATTGTATATTTATTATTTTAATGTATTAACCATAAAGAGTCACGTTGAAAGTGCAGACCAACTCTATACCATAGAAGAAATAAAACAAGAAAAGATTCATCTATAAAACAATAAAGAACAAGAGTTGTTCAGAAATATATTCATGAGAGAATAAATAGTTAAGTTATTTTTGAAATGTACAAGAGTATTCTTGAAGAAGTGTAAGTCTTCCTTCTTTTGGAGAAAAATCTCATGTAAATTAGCTAACATATTTAATATGATTCTCAATTAAAATATAAACTCTAAAACAATAGAGTCCATGTTGAAATGAAGAAATAAAGTCAATTATACTAATAAATCTCTTAAAAGTATGAAAAAGGAATTGGAATATGCCCTAACAATGAAAAGAAAAATGTGCTCTAAATTATCAAAGATAAAGTAAAGTAGATTGAAACTCAAATATTTAGAAAGAATAATGGAAAAGTACATTATTATCTATCATGTATCCAATATTTGTGGGAATATAATACTTGACAATCATTGATTATTTGATTCATTGTGTTGGGGTATATACATTTTTATCATATATACATTGATGATCTATACCTCATATCACATAGCAAGTTACTAGAAAAAAATTATAAAAGACAGTGTTTTATTCTTTTTCCTTTTTTCTTTTTATTTTAGTTTTTTCCCCCTTTTTTCTTAATTTTAAGAAATGAGCATTCTGTAGGAAAACAAGATGAGCCCTTTGAGACATGGGTAAGACATATATTTCTGACTCAAGTTTAAAATATAAAAGACAAAAGTAAATGTAAAATTATATAACTAAATAAAAATAAAATATTTTTTAAAGAAAAAATAAAGAATTTAAAAGTGACAATCAGACAAAATATTTGCAACTCAGATCACAGACCAAGAGTTAAAAGATTCTTATAAAAATACTGATATTGGTAAGAAAATGTATAGTAACACAACAGAAAATGTAGATGTTAAGAAAAGTTTTACACATATTAAATGCAAGAATTAATCATATAAACACATGTACACACATGGTTATGTTTAAACATTTTTACTCGTATATTTTTTACAGTACTATGTGAAATAGCAGAAATTGTAAATATCCAGTGTATTTAATACTAAGGATATTTTTAAAATAGAGAACATCCAAAATATTTAACAAAAGACAAGTGTATGTATTTTTTAATATTTACCATTTATATGGTATTAATTTTTAAAATGTGACATAATTCAATTTTATATATAAAATAATATATGAATTAAATCACATGATTTTATAATATTATAGAAGATATTAAACTTTGCTGTAGAAAGTTTGAATGATTAGAAGAAAGTGATTTGCAAAGTTTTTTTCAGTGATGTCAGGGAATCTTCCTTAAGAAAATGAAAGAGAGGGAGCCCCTGAATGATGAGTGCATAATCAGATTGCTAGGGTAGGGAGGCTCTTTCTGGTTGAAAGAGAAGCACATGCAAAGATTTCTTTAGGAAGGAGCATGACAAAAATATGGTAATAAGACAAGATAACTCTGAAAATGATAGGGAGCTTGGAAATAAAAGAAGTCATTCTAATCCTAGGACATGGTTAGCAGTTAAGTTTATATTCTTAAAAAAATCAAAGACTTGAGCAGTTTTAAGAAGGAGGGACACAAAATCTATCTGATGTTAGAAAAGTTTCCTTCTGGTTGGGCCATGAAATATCATTTGCAAGATGAGCTTGGAAGAAGTGGGCAGACCCATGTATAGATTACCATGGCATCCAAAATGCAGATATGCATAGCTCAGATTCCAATATGTCTTGCAGATGGAAATATATTGATGCATTCCCAATGAATTTAGTAGTGAAATTAAGCAAAGATTGCTGATTGTTCAGATATGAACAGTGATGGAGTAAGAGACAACAAGGAGGATTCTAAGGTGTTGGGTTTTCCAATGTAACAGGGGGAAGTCCATTACATCAGCAAGGGCCCATTCCATTAGAGGTGGTGAAATGAAGCTGAGTTTAATTTTGTACTTGATAACTTCCACAGTTAAAGGCTGTATTCACAAGGAATTGTTCAGTGATGCAAACAGATATTTTACATGAAATTCATTACAAGAGCATTTTGAAGGAACATATGTGAATACAAGCAATATTCAAAATATAAATAGCATTTATTTTAGCAAATGTACACCACAGAATAACATACAGCCAAACAAATCAGATGATTAAAATAATTTACTAATATGGGAACTTGCTTAAATATTTTTAAAAATAAATACATATATGCATATTTAAGCACTTGGTAAAAATTATAATGTTTACCATAGACTTTGATTAGCAGCTATGCTTCAATATTGATTAATCAATTGTAACAAAAATACCACACTAATGTATAATGGTAATAATAGGGGAAAATGTGTGTTGGGGGTGTTATAGGGAATGCCCTATACCTTTCATGTAATTTTTCTGTAATCTAAAGCTTCTCTAAAATTAAAGTTTATGATTACTGAAAAAATAGATGTGCATATCATAATTAATTATGTCATAATTAAATAGACATCGATGGCAAGGAATACTTCGTAGCTCATCATTTTTGCTTAATGTTAATGCTTTGATTAGTGGATACATTTTTGAGTTACAAAGTGTTTTTAATAGTCCATCTACCAGAATGGAAGAACACAACTTCCTTCATCAGAGACTTTATTTATTTATTTATTTATTTTGGTTCATGGAGGCTGTTAAAGTATTTATTATGCAAATATTCATCTGACACATTATATGAGACTAAACTAGATTATTTTATGATTGTGAGTGCCTATGATTGTGGAAATGGCACTTGCGTTATTTCTCTTTCTATCACTATGGCACTGCAATATGACTATTAAATAAATTAAATATAGAATAACTATTTGAATAAAATAAAACAAAAACCTAAAGTTCAGAGAGCCATCCATATTAAACAGTATCAATTTCAAAATATAATTTTTAATACTCACTATTTGCAAATCTATTTTGGAAATCTAGACCAAATTGCTCATTTTTGTTGATCTCTCAAAACACCTTCATGTTTCAAGTGAAGAGCAATCTCTTTCCTGCTAGCGCATTGCTGAAAGCTTTCTTCACATTTTTGTTTCTCAAGGTGTAGATGAGAGGGTTTAACAATGGGGTGACCACACAGTAAAACACTGACACCACTTTCCACTTGGAGAAACTGTACATGGCTGGAGGCCGGACATAGGCAAAGATGATGGTGCCATAATAGATGGTGACCACAGGGAGTTGGGAGGCACAGGTGGTGAAAGCTTTCTTCCAAGCCTCTCAGGAAAGCATTCTTACTATCGTGACCACAATTTGGCCATAGGAGGACATAGTAAGTAGGAAAGAACTTAGAAACACAACATAACTACATGTGTAGCCCAAGGCCTCTGCTAGAAATGTATCTTGAGCATGAGAGTTTAAAAATTATTTCACAGAAGAGATAATTGATCTTCTGGGGGCCACAAAAGTTGAGGTGAGATATAAACATGGTATGTAGGAGAGAGGCAATGAAGCCCCCAATCTAAGATCCAGCTGAAAACCATAGGCAAATCTCAACACTCATGAGGAATGAGTAGTGTAGAGGGCTATATATTGCCAGGTACCTGTCATAGGCCATCACAGCTAGCAGGATGCACTCAAGTAGCCTCTATGGAGAAAAAGAAGTAGTCCCATAATTAGAGCCCATTGAGAGACCAAAAGCATAAAGCAGATCAGAAGCCAGGGATCAGGGACCTCTGAGCTGGAGCTCTGAGACATATGAGTAATCCCGCAAGAGAAAAGGATGCATATAATTTTAAATTCATACCCCCTGATTTATGCCATCAAATTAAGGGTTGGTAACTATCTGCACATGGATAGAATTCTATATTCAAAAAACAAAACAATGAGTAGGGTTCAAAATTGACATGAAAGAAATTTTGTTTTTAAATATTATTTAAATTCCCTAATCATAGATTTTTATGTTTTAAGAATAGTTATGTCTACCTATTTTCACACAGTGGTTTGAAATAGTCAAGCAAATGAATTTAGGAATTTGTAGTTTTTTGAGAAATAGCTGATTTAAAAAAAAAACAAAACATATTAGCTTACATGTGCTTAAGTGCCAGTATATTCAGATGAGAAAAGTAAAGTAAAATTTTTCTTGGTATCCATAAAAATTTTTATATATGCAAAAATATTTATTTTACTACTGTTTAAAAAATCCCTGCAGTAAAGTCACAAACTTGAAAATTACTGTATCACAGTAGAAAGACAGCAGATTTTAACATGGAGTCATTTGTGTTCACATCTACAATGTCTTCTTCTAAAACTTTATGGAAACTTTGAATCACAAAACTCTACTGGAATAAATATTTATTGGCTTTAAAACACATATTAAGTTTAACTATGGTGCATTGTTATTACAATACATAATACTTAAAGACACATATAATGGAAATTATGAATTAAACCCATTTAAAATGTCAAGGAATGTAAGTGTAGTTAGTTTACATTTTAGTTTATTGCTAACCAAACTATTTACATTAATCCCTTTAAAATGATAGGTTTTTGCCATATTTCTCAGAGTAATAAAAATACAATTGTAATAATTGCCAATTATACTACTATTCAAATATATTTTGAATAATATGGTGGCTATGAATATACTTAGAATCTTTAGTTTAGACTGCTTGGGTGAAACAGCTTGGATGAATTAATGTGTATATATGTATATATTCTCTGATTCGGTAAAGAGAAACATTAACATTTATTTTATTCATGTATCACCAAGGATCCAATGGGTTTCTTATTCATTTTATGACAAAAATATTGTCAGCTAATTTTCTCCTAGAAATCACACACTCAAAGAAATCTAAATTAACCCTTTGGAAAGAGAGCTTTGACAAAAGAATTATACTAACATGATCCTATGGAGATAATACCTTCCCTTTCTCTAAGATCTACCATGTTTACTTAATTCTACCTTTAACAAAATTAGGATTATAGACTCTTCAGATCTATATTAATTTAGATGGGAATTGGAGGATAGAGAAAAGTAATTTAAATAAGTCGTTATTTTTACAAAAAATAAAAATAACAATGAAATCAAGAAATTTATAAATAATTTTTTTTCATTTTTTGGTTTTAATTTTCAAACTATAGTAATTTTTCCTATCTGCCAATTGAGTGCTTTGGGAAGTATATTGTCTTTGGTAATAGAAATATCTAAAATCATTTTTTAAATGTTTGCAGTTATGTGGCTATATTTCCATTACTTCCAAGACAACTGAAGAACTATGTGAATATTTCCACAGGTATACTTATGGCTTGTATTTTGTTTTGCTATTTTTCTGGAATAGAATGTTATTATTTAACTTTTCTTACAAATACTTCTTTTCAGTTAGAATATATATAGACATATCAGAACCTCAATAGCATTTGATTGGATCAGAGGAAAATAAACTATAATATCTCCTCATTGCTGGTAGCTGGGGATCCATTAGTAATACTGCCTTCATTAGCAATCACATAGACTGTCCCATTGCATTTATATTGTAAACACCAAAATCTCTGTTGTGTTTTTCTTTTTCTTCAGATATCTTTTTTTTCCTGTGAAGGTGCAGGGAAAGCCATAAGCTGAAATTCCATTTCTGAAAACGATTTTCATAATTTTAATAGTCTAGAAACCTAGAGAGCTATCCTCTACCATGGTACTTCATGTAGGCTCCCCGAGGATTTATATATATATATATTTAAAGGTGCTTAGATTACCTAGATATTACAGGGATTCCCATGTTTCCCACCTCCCACACCTCCCACAACATCCCACATAAACCTCCTCCATCAGTGTGGCACATCACAAGTAATGGATATACACATCCTGGGGCCTTGCCACCAAGCAAAGACCAGAGTTCACATCGTAGACCACACTCTCTCCCACACAGTTCTGCATGGTATATGCTGATGTAAAATGGTCTACATCTGTCACCACAACGCCACTCAGGACAACCACCAAGTCCCGAAAAAGCCCCTGTTTTTCAACTGCCCTTCCCCTCCCTGCCCCAAAGGCGTCCAGTGACCACCGGATCCACCTCACTGTTATAATTTCTTCCATTGCTTGAATCACAATATGTCTATAACAGAATACCTTTAAGTCCACTCTAGTCCATAGCTCTTCCCCCAAACCTGAGGGCACTGGGATGGTGACGTTCACTCCACCTCCAAGTGAGAGAGGGCTTATATCCCATGGATACAGTGAGTGGGATTATCCTGCCTGCAGCTGCAGACCCTCTCCATTCCCTGGGATGTCTGTTGCCCATTGTCGTGTCCATGCCAGGTGACTTGGATGAGTCCATTGAGCTGTAGGGTAGGAGTTTCAGCTCCACCAAGATTCCAGGCACAAGTGACACATAGGTAGGCCAGAGGCTCCAGTCTCTGGGAGTACACCTAAAAACTCCAGCATCACATATAGGTTTGAATAGAAGGGACTGTTGGACCATATGCAAGGAGGACTTATTTGAGTCCAACTCTGTCACTCTCAGGATCACAGATTCCAAAGTAGAGCCCACAAATAAGGCATCAATCTCTGGGGCTATCTCCCTTTATATAGGACCTGGGTGCCTCCAGAGCCCTCAGGAACCCCTCTGTGTGGGGTGATATCCACTTTGCTGTTTTATGAGATACTACTGAGGTTTGCATAAGCATTACCTCTAGGATGACCTCCTAACTCTCTTTGAAGTCTCTTAGCCACATGAACTCATTTCTCTTTACCTTTTCCCCCCTTTATTCAAAGTCTTTCTCCAATCGTGTTGCCAGTTGGCACTTGGTATTAATCCCTTGTTGCCAGGGAGGCTCATTCATGGGACTCATGTCCCACATTGGGGGGAAGGTAATGCATTCATATGCTGAGTTTGGCTTAGAGAGAGGCCACATTTGAGCAACAAGGAGGACTTATTTGAGTCCAATTCTGTCACTCTCAGGAGCACAGATTCCAAAATAGAGCCCACTGATAAGGCATCAGTCTCTGGGGCTATCCCCCCTTATATAGGACCTGGGTGTCTCCAGAGCTCTCAGAAGCACCTCTGTGGGGGGTGATAGGCACTTAGATGTTCTATGAGCTCCTACTGAGGTGTGCGTAAGAGTTACCTCTGGGATGACCTCCCGGCTCTCTTTGAAGTCTCTTAGCCACTTGAACTCATTTGTCTTTACATTTTCCCCCTTTAATTCAAGGTCTTTTTCCAGTTGTGTTGCCAGATGGCACTTGGTATTAATCCCTCGTTGCCAGGGAGGCTCATCCCTGGGAGTCATGTTCCACGTTGGGGGGAAGGTAATGCAATCATATGCTGAGTTTGGCTTAGAGAGAGGCCACATTTGAGCAACAAGGAGGCTCTCAGGTGGCAACCCTTAGACACCCTATAACAGTAGGCTAAGTTTCAATTACAAGAGCAAAGACTCATATGGCTAGTTGTCAATAACAAGAACTCATCAGTGGGCCATCCTCTTTTGCCAGACACTGTTCCTGCACTCAGGGGACTGTTGCTGCTCCCTTGGAGAATGTGGCGGAGCTCTCCAGGCTGGGAATTCGGATTCCCTCATTTATTGAGTGATTGTCTACCCACCGTGACCATGCCCCATCCCTTGATCATTTGAACAATTTTATATATCTTTCATGTATATTCAGATGAACTTACTCCCATGAATCCCCCATCCCAGAAACCCCCCACCAATGATCCTCTGCAGCCCCCATTGTAACCTTTCTGTGATCTAAACCTTCCTTGAACATGAAGCCCATATAATAACCAAATAAAATTAATTGGAAACAGAAATAGTAATGATAAGCTTAAATGCAAGAGATAAGTTCAAGGAAACTCAGAAGGAAAAAAAAACTAAACTAAAAAAATATATAATTAGCAGATGGAGTGAGAAGCTTGGGACATCTATCTGTGCGGATCAATGGCGTGGATGGAACGGTAGAGATTCGTGAGTTTTAAGGCTGCCGGTGGTGGTTGGCATAGAGGGCTGAGCCCCATGGTTAGGGAGGAAAAATAAAATAAAATAAAATGGCCATTTGGAGCCGTGAGCAGGGCAAAAAAGTTTTATTTTCTGGGGATCTGGCTGCCTGGCACCCCTTGGACCTTGTGTGAACAGAACAACCGACCTAATCAGCACCCGGTGAACTGGAGAGGGGATTCTGCTCAGGGAACGGAGCTGATTTCCCTAGCAACCCAGGGATAAGACCCGGGCTGCTGCGGAGACAGGAAGAAGGGACACTTCCCAAAAGAGAGAGGGTTCTGTTGGAGGACAGGGAAGGGTATTTTTTAATTTTAGACAACGATCTGGCTGCCTGCACTGCCCCATAGCTTTGGGCAGCAGATGAGCCGAACTGAAGCAGCATCAGGCTGAGAGCAGACGCGAATCTGCACTCAAACTGATTTACTTAGCAACCCAGTGACCCTCGAGATCGGTTCCAGAAGGGGCGGAATCGGCCATCTTTAGCACTCCTCACTGACGAACATCAGAGCTACAGCTAACCTGGGGAGTCCAGAAGTGGGACGTGCTTGATTAATTTCCATGGGCCCAGCTAGGGTCCCTTCCGTAAGGGGGTTGATCTAGAGGAGGAATTATTTGGGGTCCTGCATTTCGCTAAGAAAATTTAAATTAAAATTAAAAAAAAGTGAGAAGATTACTTCAATAAATGAAAAATAAATTCTTTTTAATTTAGTTTAAAAGCTAAAAGCTGCTTCAGGACGTGTATATAGAACCCTGTGGGAAAATTGATTGATAAACACAAGTAGGCAGGAAGGATCCACGTGGACCCTAGGGGAATCATTGACCCCCCTTAGCTCTGTTTGACTGCTTGCCTGTGTGGATCTTTGGTTTCTCTCTGTTTCTTCCTAGTCTCTTGCTATTATTTCCTCTTTCCTCCCCCCTTTCTTTTTTCCTCTATATTTTTTTTAATTAGGTGCTTTAATTAGCGTGTTGCTTCTTTGCTGGGCTTCTTTTTCAGTAATTACCCACTTGCTGTATATATTGATTCTGAATTACAAACTATCGCTTATCCTTCCTGCATCTTTCTGCCTTCTGTTTTCTGTTGTGGTTCTTAGAGACAACATTTTTTCATAGGCCCACAACTCAAGGGTGTCAATTTCTATTCCATCTATTTTGTTTTCTTCTTTTTTTTTTAATTAGTATTAACTTTTTCCTTTCAGACTTTTCTTTACTATTTCTCTCCCTCCTCATAATTCTAGCCTTCTAAATCACTATATATATATTCCTCCATTTGTTTTCCCAGTCAATTGTAGGAACTCCATATTTTTTCTGAGTACTCTACACTGCCTACACAAGTTAAATATTCATCTCATTAAGTCTCATTTTGACCCTCTTCTAACTTTTATCAATATTACTATTATCCCTCTGCCTTCCTTACATCTTTTGATTCCTCTGGCCCTAACCTTTTGCCTTCAAGGGAACATAGAAAGAAGCAAGGAAATAAAATAAGAAGAAAAACTGCCAAAGAGAAAACTTAACTAACACACAGAACCAACAGCTAAATAAAATTCTAGAGCATAGAGAAAAGCTAATCAACTGAACAAACCCATCAAGATAATATGATGACCAGAGGGCAACAGAAAAATACAAATGACTCTGAGAAACTGGAAAACATGGACCAGTCCAATGCACAAAATAAAAACCAGGAAGCAATGCAGAACATCGAACAACTAATCAAAGTTTTCCAAACAAATATCATGGACAAACTTAAAGAACTGAAGGAAGAGATTAAGGATATAAAGAAGACACTGGGAGAACATACTGAAGAAATAGCTAACACACCTAAAAAGGTAATGGATATGATGGTGAACAATGGCACAAGCCAAGAAATGAAAAGGACGCTGGACTCACATGGCAGCACATTTGAACAGGCAGAGGAAAGAATTAGTGATATGGAAGACAATACAGCTGAAATCAAAGAGATTGTAGAACAGATAGACAAAAAGATAGAAAAAATCCAGCATGGACTCAGGGAATTAACCGATAACACAAAACGCACAAACATATGCATTATGGGCATCCCAGAAGGAGAAGAGAAGGGAAAGGGAACAGAAGGAGTGTTGAAGGAAATAATGGCTGAAAACTTCCCAACTCTATTGAGAGAAATGTATGTGCAGATCCAGGAAGCAGAGTGCACCCCAAATAGTATAAATCCCAACAGGCCAACTCCAAGACATATACTTGTGAAAATATCCAATGCTCAAGACAAAGAGAAAATACCCAAAGCAGCAAGTGAAAAGAGAATCATCACATACAAGGGAAGCACAATAAGATTAAGTGCTGATTTCTCAACTGAAACCATGGAGGCAAGAAGACTGTAGTATGACATAGTCAAAACAATAAAAGAAAAAAACTTCCAGCCATGAATTCTCTATCCAGCAAAATTAGCATTCAAAAATATTGGAGGAATTGGAAAACAACCACAAACTAAACCTAAGGGAAGTAGAAAGAAGGAAATAACAAAGATGAGAGCAGAACTAAATGAAGTAGAGAATAAGAAAGCACTGGAAACAATAAACAAGACCAAAAGTTGGTTCTTCGAGAATATCAACAAAATTGAAAAACCCTTAGCCAGACTAAAAAGAAAAAGAGAGAACAGATGCAAATACATAAAATAAGGAGTGAGCAAGGTGATATAACTACTGACCCCACAGAAATAAAGAGTATCATAAGAGGATATTTTGGAAAATTATATGCTAACAAGAATAACAATTTAGAAGAATTGGACAAGTTTCTAGGAGCCCACAAACAGCCGACATTGACGAAAGAAGAAACAGATGAACTCAACAGTCCAATTACAAGTAAAGAGATAGACTCAGTCATCAAAAACCTCCCAACTAGGAAGAGTCCAGGACCAGATGGCTTCACAGCTGAATTCTACCAAACATTCCGGAAAGAGCTAACATCAATTCTACTTAAGCTCTTCCAAAAAATAGAAGTAGAAGGAATATTACCTAACACATTCAATGATGCCAATATTACCCTAATGCCAAAACCAAATAAAGATACCACAAGAAAGGAATATTACAGACCAATTTCTCTAATGAACCTAGATGCTAAAATCCTTAACAAAATACTTGCTAATCGCATTCAACAACATATCAAAAGGATTATACACCATGACCAATTGGGTTTCATCCCAGGGTTGCAAGGATGGTTCAATATAAGAAAATCATTCAATGTAATACATCACATAAACAGACTGAAAGAAAAAATCACATAGTCATCTCTATAGATGCAGAAAAAGCATTCAACAAAATACAGGACCCTTTCTTCATAAAAACACTACAAAAGATAGGAATAGATGGAAACTTTCTGAAAATGATAAAGGGTGTATATATGAAAAACTCAAAGCTAACATCATTTTCAACGGTGAAATCCTAAAAGCCTTCCCTCTGAGATCGGGAACAAGACAAGGATGCCCACTATCACCACTCCTATTTAACAATGTCTTAGTAATACTTGCACGAACACTGAGACAAGAAAAGGACATGCATCCAGATTTGAAAAGAAGAAGTAAAAATTTCATTATTTGCAGATGACATGATCCTATACATAGAAAGCCCTGAGAAATCTACAACAAGGCTTCTAGAACTTATAAAGGAGTTCAGTAATCTTTCAGGCTGTAAGATCAACGCTCAAAAATCAGTAGCATTTCTGTACACCAATAACCAGCAAACTGAGGAGGAAATCAGGGAAAAAATACCATTTACAATAGTAAATAAAAGAATCAAATACCTAGGAATAAATTTAACTAAAGATGTAAAGGACTTATATACAGAAAACTACACAACACTGTTAAAGGAAATCAAAGAAGACTTAAATGGAAAAATATTCACTGTTCATGGATAGGAGGACTAAACATCATCAAAATGTCTATCCAACCCAAACTAATCTACAGATTTAATGCTATCCCAATAAAAGTCAACACTATATTTTTTAAGGAACTGGAAAAACTAACCACAAAATATATTTGTAGAGGCAAGATGCCCCGAATTGCCAATGATATATTGAAAAGAAAAATGAAGTTGGAGGTATCACACTACCTGACTTTAAAACATACTACAAAGCTACAGTGATCAAAACTGCATGGTATTGGCACAAGGATAGACCTACCGGCCATGGAACCGAATTGAGAGTTCTGATATAGATCCTTGCATGTACAGTCATCTGATATTTGACAAGGCCATGAAGCCCACTCAGTTGGGAGAGAGTGGCCTCTTTAACAAGTGGTGCTTGGAGAACTGGATATCCATATCCAAAAGAATGAGAGAAGAATACCATCTCACACCTTATACAAAAATCAACTCAAGATGGATCAAAGATCTAAATTTAAGAGCCAAAATCATAGAGACCTTGGAAGATAAAGTAGGGAAGCATCTACAGGACCTTGTAATAGGAAATGGTTTCATGAACTTCACAGCCAAAGCACAAGCAGCAAGAGAAAAAATAGTTAAAAGGGATCTCATAAAAATTAAAAACTTCTGCACCTCAAAGGGTGTTATTAAGAAAATAAAAACGCAGCCTACCCAATGGGAAAAATTATTTGGCAAACATATATCTGATAGGAGCCTTATATCCTGCATATATAAGAAATCCTACACCTTGAAAACAAAAGGACACACAACCCATTTAAAAAATGGGCAAGTGACCTGAAAAGACACTTCTCCAAGGAAGAAATACAAATGGCTAAAAAGCACATGAAAAAATGCTCAACATCGCTTGCTATCAGGGAAATGCAAATGAAAAGTACAATGAGATACCATCTTACACCCATCAGAATGGCAGCTATTAAAAAAACAGGAGACACTAAATGTTGGAGAGGATGTGGAGGAATAGGAACCCTCATACACTGCTGGTGGGACTGCGGTATGGTGCAGCCACTGTGTAGGACAGTTTGGCAGTTCCTCAGAAAACTAACAATAGATCTTCCGTATGATCCAGCAATTCCACTCCTGGGTATATACCCAGAAAAACTGAAAGCAAAGACACAAACAGATATATGCACACCAATGTTCATAGCAGCATTGTTCACCATTGCCAATAGTTGGAATCAGCCCGGTGCCCATCAACAGATGAATGGATAAGCAAAATGTGGTACATACATACAATGGAATATTACTTAGCTGTAAGAAGGAACATAGTGCTAACAAATGGAATAACCCGGATGAATCTTGAAGACCTTATGTTGAGTAAATCAAGCCAAGCACTGAAGGATGAACAGTATATGACCTCACTGATCTGAACTGAGGAAATTGAGCAGTCTCTGAGAACCATTGTCTGAAAGATAGGTTAACAAAGGAGAGTAAGAGAAGAGCAGGCTTTGAGCCATCACCCATATGGACATAATCTATGGTAAAGGGATAGAGTGTGGTTGCATGTTGGAGGATGGGGCAGATGAGTGGTGGTGTTCCTGGGTTTGGTGGTGCAGCCCTGGTGGGTGGGTGGATTAGGAAGTGCTGGTTCAAATCCCCAGGGCATATAACTGTGAATATTGACATTCCATGGGTCGGGAGAGGGTTGTATCATGGGCCCTGGGGGGCTGAGGGGAAGGGAACAGTCAAGATCTAATGGGGTGTTGGGTGGTCATGGGGAAGGTTTTTCATTACCTTACATTAATGGACACAGGACATGGTAAATATCATCAAAATTATTAAACTGTATCATCTAAATTGTAAACTATGCTGTAAATTATTGACAATGTTTAGTTGCTATATTTCGCTATCTGTATAACAGTTATAACAATGCTAATATCCAAAAAAAAAATGAAGGGGAGTTAATATGGGGTGGGGAACGGGGGGTGGTTTGGTATCTGGGAGTCTCCGGCACTCCATGTGTGACTTTGTTGTGACCTAAAACTTCTTTGAAAATTAAATGAAAAATTGGGAGACAATGGGGATTGAGAGGAGGAAGGTGTCATGGCACACCAGACATCCGATAACACAGTGATAAAGGGAAAGAAAAAAAGGAAAAAAGAAAAGAGAAAGGAAAAAATAAAATGAATATATATATATATATATATATTTTTTTTTTAAGGCATTTCCTTTGCTTTTTTGCCTCCCTGGCAACGAGGGATTAATACCAAGTGCCATCTGGCAACACAACTGGAAAAAGACCTTGAATTAAAGGGGGGAAATGTAAAGACAAATGAGTTCAAGTGGCTAAGAGACTTCAAAGAGAGCCGGGAGGTAATCCCAGAGGTAACTCTTATGCACACCTCAGTAGGAGCTCATAGAACATCTAAGTGCCTATCACCCCACTCAGAGGTGCTCCTGAGAGCTCTGGAGATACCCAGGTCCTATATAAGGGGGGATAGCCCCAGAGACTGATGCCTTATCAGTGGACTCTATTTTGGAATCTGTGCTCCTGAGAGTGACAGAATTGGACTCAAATAAGTCCTCCCTGCACACGGTTCATCAGTCTCTTCTATTCAAACCTATATGTGATGCTGAAGTTTTTAGGTATACTTCCAGAGACTGGAGCCTCTGGCCTACCTATGTGCCAGGTGTGCATGGAATCTCGGTGGAGCTGCGACTCCTACCCTACAGCTCAATGGACTCATCAAAGTCAACTGGCGAGGAGACAACGATGGGCAATGGCCATCCCAGGGAATGGAGAGGGTCTGCATCTGCAGGCAGGATCATCCCACCCACCATATCCATGGGATATAAGCCCTCTCTCACTTGGAGGTGGAGTGGACATCACCATCCCAGTCCCCTCAAGATTAGCGGAAGAAGTATGGACTAGAGTGGACTTGATGGTATTCTGTTGCTCATATGGTGATTCTAGCAATGGAAGAAATTATAACAATGAGATGGAGCCAGTGGCCACTTGACACTTGTGGGGCAGGGAGGGGACAAGCAGTTGAAATGCAGGGGTTTCTTTGGGATTTGGAGGTTGTCCTGAGTACTGTTGTGGCAATGGATGTAGGCCATTTTAAATCAGCACACCACTCAGAACTGTGTGTGAGAGAATGTGGTCTATGATGTGAACTGTGGTCTATGGTTGGTGGCAAGGCCTCAGGATGTGTAAGTCCATTGAGTGTGGTGGGCCACACTTGTAGAAGATGTTTGCGTGGGATGTGGTGGGAGGTGTGGGAGGTGGGCAACATGGGAATCCCAGTGGGTTCCGTGTAATATTTTGGGTAATCTAAGCACCTCTTAAAATATATTTATATATATACATTTTTGTAAGCAAATGCACATATATGCATATATATTTATATATTATTTTGCAAATATTGATATTTATTGTGAAAATTTTGATTTTTACCCACAAAAAAATAAATAAATCAAAATATATATATATATATATATAATTAGCAAATTGGAACATTGAAAAAATAGGAAAAAAAAAACAAAAAAAATCCTTTTTTAAAAAAATTAATCTTTTTTCCTTTTATCACTGCATTATCGGACGTCCAGTGTACCATGACATTTTCCCCCTCTCATTCCCCAGTGTCTCCCAAATTTTCATTTAATTTTCAAAGAAGTTTTATGTTACAGCTAAGTCACACATGGAATACTAGACACTCCCACATACCCAACCTCCCTCCCCCTCCCCCACCCCATATTAAAACCTTTTTTTAAAAATAGAGTTTAGCATTGTTATAACTGTTGTGCAGATAGTAAAATACAGCAACTAAACATTGTCAATGGTTTACTGTATAGTTTACAATTTAGATGGTAGTTTAATAATTTTTGATGATAGTTACCATGTCCTGTGTCCATTACTGTAAGGTAATGAAAAACCTTTCCCATGACCACTAAATACCCCTTTTAATCCTCCCCATCCCCAAGGGGCATATGACACTCCCCTGTCTGAACTCATGGAATGACAATTCATAGTTACATGCCCTGGGTATTCCAACCTGCCCTTCTTAATCTACCCACCTGTCAACCGTGCACCCCCAAACCCAGTAATATCACTACCCATCTGTCCTATCCTTCAATATGCAACTATACTCTATCCCTTTACCATAGATTATGTCCATATGGGTGATGGCTCACAGCCTACTCTTCTCTTTCTCTCCCTTGATAACCTATGTTTCAGACAATGGTTCTCAGATACTGCTCACTTTCCTCAGTTCAAATCAGTGAGGTCATATATTGTTCATCCTTCAATGCCTGGATTGCTTCACTCAACATAAGGTCTTCAAGATTCATCCATGTAATTCCATGTGTTAGCACTTTTTCCCTTCTTACACTTGAGTAATATTCCATTGTATGTATGTACCACATTTTTGCTTATCCATTTATCTGTTGATGGGCACCAGGGCTGATTCCAACTTTTGGCAATGATGAACAATGCCACTATGATCATTGGTGTCCATATATCTGTTCATGTCTTTGCTTTCAGTTCTTCTGGGTATATACCCAGCAGTGGAATTGCTAGATCATATGGAAGATCTATTGTTAGTTTTCTGAGGAACCGCCAAACTGTCCTCCACAGTGGCTGGACCATTCCACAATCCCACCAGCAGTGGATGAGGGTTACTATTCCTCCACATCCTCTCCAACACTTAGAGTCTGCTGTTTTTTAACAGCTGCCATTCTGATGGGTGTAAGATGGTATCTCATTGTAGTTTTGATTTGCATTTCCCTGATAGCAGGCGATGTCGAGCATTTTTTCATGTGCTTTTTAGCCATTTGTATTTCTTCCTTGGAGAAGTGTCTTTTAGTTCACTTGCCCATTTTTTAAATGGGTTGTTTGTCTTTTTATTTTCAAGGTGTAGGATTTCTTTATGTATGCAGTATATTAGGCTCTTATCAGATATATGCTTGCCAAATATTTTCTCCCATTGGGTGGGCTGCCTTTTAATTTTCTTAATAACTTCCTTTGGGGTGCTGAAATACATAAAATTTTGACACAGATTTGGAGCAATTGAAATCTTCATACATTCCTGTTGGGAATATAAAATAGAGAAGCCACTGTGGAAAGTAGTTGGGCATTTCCACAAAAACTTTAACATGTAGTTACTATATCACCCAACAATCCTGCTCTTAACTGAGAAAACTGGTAACATATGTCAGCACAAAACACTATACACACATTTTCATAGCAGTATTATTCATAAAAGCCAAAATATGAATAACAATCCAGATACCCATCAACTGATGACTGGATAAACAAAATGCTATATCCATACATGGGAATATTATTCAGCAATATAAAGAATAGTTTGGAAAACAATATTCCATACAAACAGTAAAAAACAAGCTAGAGTTCTGGGAATATATGCCATCAGAATAGGCAGTCAGGGGTCAACTGTTTCAAAAAACTATGAAGAAAGGGACACAATCTTTCTGAGAGACCTGTTTTGGGTGGTCAACAGGCCAGGACAGTGCTACACAACTCTCAGGAGGATGAGGGACAGAGAGATGAAGAACCCTAAAAAATAAATGTGAGTTATAAAACCTCCATCGGGGCCGGGAAGTGATCCCATCCCCCAACCCCAAGATATTAATAGTAGAAAAAATAAATTTTGAATGCAAAAGTGTTATAAGGGATGAAGAACATCATTATATATTAATAAAGGTGGCAATTTACCAAGAAGAAATAACTGTACTAAATACTTATACACCAAACATGAGTGCCTCATGATACACGATGCACATACTGCCAAAACTGAAGGAAGAATTATATATCTCTACACTAATATTTGGAGACTTCAATACACCACTCTCAGTATTGGGCAGAGCATCTGGACAGAGGAAAATTAAAGGAAAAAAGAGCTTGAATAATAAGATAAATAAATTAGACTTCAGAAATCTATAAAACATTGCCCCCCAAAACAGAAGGATACTCATTCCTTTCAAGACCTCATGGATTCTTCTCCAGGATAAACCAAATGCTGATCCACAAGACAATACATAGAAAACTTTAAGTTTGTAATTATGCAAAATATTTTCTCTTATGATAACAGATTGAAGCTGGAAATCAATAATGTATTGAAAACAGGAAAATTTATAAATATGTGGAGATTAAAAAAGATATTCTTAAATAATCAGTAAGTCAAAGAAATTACAAGAGAAGTTAGCAAATATCTTGAGATGAAGGAAAATGAAAAGAAAACATACCAAAACCTATGGGACCTATGGGCAATGCTGACAGGGAAATGTATAGCCCTCAATGCTTATATTAAAAAAGAAGATAGAGCTAAAATTCAAGATCAAACTGCACACCTGGAGGAACTCAAAAAAGCACAGCAAACTAGTCCCAAACCAAGAAAAGGAAAAATATATTAAAAAATTGTGCAGAAATAAATGAAATTAAGAACATAAAAGCAATACAGAGAATCAACAAAGTGAAAAGTTGGTTCTTTGAGAAGATCAACAAAATCGAATTTGTCTATTATTTCTAGTAGCTTTGTTGTAGATTTTTCAGGATTTTCTAGAAGTAGAATCATATCATCAGTGAATAATGAAATTTTACTTCTTCTTTTCCTATTTGGGTGCCTTGTATTTCTTTATCTAGCCTAATTGTTCTACCTAGAACTTCGTGCACAATATTGAATAATAGTAGTGACATTGGGAATCCTTGTCTTGTCCCTGATCTCATCAAGAAAGCTTTCAGTCTTTCACCATTGAGTACAATACTAGCTGTAGGTTATTAATATATACAATTTACCATATTGAGAAAACTTCCACTATTCCTATGTTTCTGAGTGTTGTTTATCCAGAAAGTGTGCTCTAATTGTCAAATGCATTTTCTCCATCAATTGAGAGGATCATGTGATTTTTCTTCTTCAATTTGTCAATGTGGTTTATTATACTAATGGATTTTTTTGCATTGAACCAGCCTTACATACATGGGATAAAACCCACTTGATCGTGGTGAACAATTTTTTAATGTGCTTTTGGATTTGGTTTGCAAGTATTTTCTTGAGGAAATTTGCATCTATATTCATTAGAGATATTGTTCTGTAATGTTCTTTTTTTTTATGTGCCTAAATCTGGTTTTGGTATTAGGGTGATGTTGGCTCCATAGAATGAGTTTGGTAACATCTTTTCCTGTTCAATGATTTGGAAGAGCTTGTTCAAGATTGGTATAAGATTGTCTTTGAATAATTGGTACAACTCACCTGTGAACTCACCTGTGAAGCCATATGGTCCTGTTTGTTTTTTGTTTTTTTTAAGATTTTATTTATTTATTCATTTATCCCCCCCTTGCTGCTTGCGCTCACTGGGTCAGCTAACCACGCCGTGTGGGCGGGCTTGCCTTCACCAGGAGGTCCCGGGAACCAAACCCGGGGCCTCCCATATGGTAAACGGGAGCCCTACTGATTGAGCCACAGCCGCTTCCCTGGGTTTTTATCTTTGGATATCTTTGGAAATTTTTGGTGACTATTTCCATCTCTTCAATTAAGATTTGTTTGTTGAGGTTTTCTATTTCTTCTAGAGTCAGTGTAAGTGATTCGTGTATTTCTAGAAATTTGTACATCTCACCTAAATTTTCCATTTTTTGCATACAGTTGTTCATAATATCCTTTTAGGCTCATTCTTATTTATTTGGGCTCAGTGGTAATGTCTTCCTTTTATTTCTGATTTCATTTATTTGGGTCTTCTCTCTCTTTTTCTCTGTCAGTCCAGCTAAGGGTTTCTCAATTTTGTTCATCTTCTCAAAGAACCAACTTTTCTTTGATGATTCTCTGTATTGTTTTCATGTTCTTAATTTCATTTATTTCAGCACATATTTTTACTATATTTTTCCTTTGTCTTGGTTTGGGGCTAGTTTGCTGTTCTTTTTTGAGTTCCTCCAGGTGTGCAGTTTGATCTTCAATTTTAGGTCTAGCTTCTTTTTTACTAGAAGCATTGAGGGCTGTAAATTTTCCTCTCAGCACTGGCTTTTCGGTTGTTCCATAGGTTTTGGTATGTTTTCTTTTTATTTTCCTTCATCTCAAGATATGTGCTGAATTCCTTTTTAATTTCTTTCATCCACTGATTATTTAAGAGTATATTGTTTAATCTCCATATATTTATGAAAACTAAATATCATTAAGATCAATTCTATTCAAACTGATTTATAGATTCAGTGCAATCCCAGTGAAAAGCTCAACTTTTTTTTGCAGAACTGGAAAAGCCAACTATCAAATTTAATTGGAAAATTAAGGGGCCTTGTATAGCCAAAATTGTCTTGAAATAGAAGAACGAAATTGGAGGACACTCACTTTTCAACTTTAAAGCAAATTATTTAGGTACAGTGGTAAAAAAACAACAACAGTATTTTAATGACATAAAAACAGGCAGATTCACAAATGAACCAAATCAAGAACTCAGAAATAGACCCTCACATTACTGGTCAAGTCATTTTTGACAAGACTGTCAAACCCTCCCAACTGGGCCATAACAGTCTCTTCAACAAATGGTGCTGGGTGAACTGGATAGCCATATAGAAAAGAAAGAAAGAGGACCCTTATGTCTTACCTTATACAAAAAATAACTCAAAATGGATCAAGGACCTAATTATAAAAGTGAAAACCATAAAAGTCTTATGAGAAATTATAGGGAAACATGTTCAAGATCTTATGGTAAATGGTAGTTTCTTAAACCTTACACTGAAAGCAGGAGCAGCAAAAGAGAAAATAGGTAAATGGGACCTAAAAAATTAAACACTTTTGCACCTCAGAGGTCTTCGTCAAAAGTGTGAGAATGCAAGTTACTTAATGGGTGAAAGTATTGGGCAGTCACACATCTGATAAAGGTTTACTATCCATGGTATATAAAGAGATAGTTCAACTCTGCAATATAAAAAACAAATTAACTGATCAACAAATGGGCAAAAGACTTGTAAAGAAAATTGTCCAAAGCAGAAATACAAATGGTTAAGAATCACATGAAAAAACATATAGTCATCACTATGAATTAGGGAAATGCAAATAAAAACTATATTGAGATTTCATTTCACACCAATTAGACTGGCCACTAATAAAAAGTTGGAAATCTCTAAGTGTTAATAGGATGTGGAGAGATAGGAACACTATTCACTGTTGGAGGGAATGTAAAATTGTATAGCCACTATGGAAGACAGTTTGGCAGTTCCTAAGGAAGTTGAATATAGCCTTCCCATGGTACCCATAAATATCACTACTAGGTATATACCCATAAGAACTGAAAGTGACACATGAACAGACATCCACAGACTGATGATCATAGTGGCATTATTCATGATAGCCAAATTTGGAAACAACCCAGGTGTCCATCAACTGATAAATGACTAAACAAATTGTGGTTTGTGCACATGATTGAATATTATGCAGCAGTAAGAAGAAATGAAGTCATGAAGCGTATGACAACATGAATGTTCCTGGAGTACATTATGTTGAGTGAAGCAAGCCAGACACAAAAGTACAAATATTGTATGATTGCACTTTTATGAACTAAATATATTATGTAAACTCATGGAGTTAATAATCAGAATATTGGTCACAAAAAATTAGAATGAGGGTAGATAATGGAAAACAGGGCTAATCTGTGCAGAAATGGTAAAAACGTTGTAAATGTTTGGAAATGAATAGAAATAGTGAAAAAAATCATAGTGCTTGTAGCTAGCAGAACTATTATATAGTTATGAAAGTTGTGGAAAGGAAATCCTAAGGACATTTATATCACGAGAAGGAAAGCTAAAATCTGTAACACGGACCTGTATAACATAATGAAACCTCATGGAAACATGAATATGGGTGATATTGCATATATGACTGCTTTTACAAAATATAAATACAAATATACTAGCAAGAAGAAAAAAAGTAGCAACTATGTATGGCAAGGGAAGCATAGAAATTGAAAGGTGATGGGTTTTTAATTTGTTTTTTCTTCATTATATTTATTGAAATAAGGAAAGTGCTCTAAAAATGATTGACATGATGAATGCACAACTATTTGATCACACTGAATACCATTCATTGTACACTTTGGATAGATTTATGCTTTATTAATATGTATCATAAAATTTATTTGTTTTTAAAAAGCATAAGCATAATGTAACAAGAATGGAAAAAAATGTTTTTCTAGTAGACCACTAGGGAAAATCGTGAGCAATATTCCTCTCATTTCCACCTTTTATTCTTGGAACATGAATCCAATATGGGAGATACAACACTGCAGATTGGATGTTGATTAAGATTGTAAATACTCCTGTGGAGCAAATTTTCCCATCCTGCAAGGTAGTGCCATGAAATCAAAATGTGTTTGATTCTTCAAAAGGGAATTCCATCAGTATAGCAATTCAGGTGTCTCAGGATGATGGAGAACATGTTAAGATCAGTGAATTCCATAACATGTGCCAATTTCCAAACTTCATTTGCTGTGAAATGGTTTCCTGGATGAGAAGCAAAGCTGTTTGGAATACCCGGATAATGGGTACCTATCTGGATGTCTATAGATGGTAGTATTGTCAGAAACATTGCATGCAGTGAAGACAAATCTGTATCCAGAATATGTGTCTATTACATTAAAACAAAATTCTATCCCTTTCATGATCAGTGTGTTCCTATGTAAATATACTGTCTATAGGAAGTAGGCACATCATCTTCGGAAATGTTGCCAAATTGGGGAATGAGTGTTGGTTTCTGTTGCTCACTGATTGGGTGCACAACTATGGTTATGGATAAGTCAGTCTTGGAGAGCGGAAGTCCATACTTCTGAGTCCATGTATATCCTCCACCCTTGCCTCCATGGCCACTTTGTACCTGAACCCAATTTGCAATGACAAGAGAGGCTACAGAAAAGGCCAACTGGTTTCCACTGAAAAAGGAATCCTGTGCAGATTCTTATTAAAAATCTGCTGTTGAAATCACCCTCTGATGAGTGCTCACATGGGACACAAGTATATTCAAGTTAACTGTCCATTCAGAAAAATCTATCCACATACCTCTTCTCCAAATCTCTTTGTCATCAATTTCTGAATCATATCCTTATAGGTGACAGACCATACAACCAAGCAATTGGCCATAACCAATGAATAGATAGACACATCTAGGAATTTCTCCTTCCATGTAAAATGAACAGAGAGGGATGATTTAATGTTCTGCAGACTGGGAGGGTTTCCTTTCACTTCTGTCCCTCATGGACATCCCAGAAAGTTGTTATAATGCTCCAGCTGTTCACACGTTGTAATACCTGCATTGTAGCTCAAGTTTTTTTATTTATTAGTTAATTGATCATAATATTCCTCAAGAGGCCATAGCTACATGAGGGGAAGAGAAGGTAATAAGCTATGATTAGGACACATGGGCATTTGGGCCACTTCCTCATGTAACTTATTTTTGCCTTCAGGGCCTTGTGAGCCAATCATGCATATACCACTTCCATTTGATGATGGAGAGTAAGTATGCACATTCATTTTTATGGCTTGGTGGGTAAGAAAACATCCAGTTCTTGAAGGGCAGTTCTGGTTCCGTCTAATTTGTGATCCATGTTTAAGTTTTCAATCCTTGCTAACGCCAGTAGCAGGCTGAAGTCTGTTTCTTAAATTGAGAGTTATCATCTGCAGATGATGGAAAGATTTTGCTGCAAAATCCTAAGTGTCTAAACTGTTATTATCATATATTAATAGAAACCTGTCCAAGGCTCTGAAAACCTTATCTATTTGACACTGACCCTTCAATAACCATTGGATCAGCTGCATCATAAGGCCAATTTTTACAGCAGCATGCATGAAAGCCTATACCTGTTGTAGAGCTTACTGTTATCCCAGACCCCAATCAAAGGAAGCAACTTTTTTGGTCAGTCAGATATTGGACCTAAGTAACTCACACAAATGAGAAATATTTTGCCTCCTAAATCCAAAGAGGCCAACTAGACATTGTACCTCTTTTTCATTGTAGTAGGAGTCAATGCAACTTCACCTTAGAAGGGATATCTTCACATACCCAGCATTACTGGATGTCTGGAACTTTCACTAAGGTGTAGGGCCCCTTATATTTTGTTGGATTTATCTTACATCTTCTGACAAACAAAAGCCTTACCAATAATACTTGAGAACTTGCTACTTCTTACTCACTAGGTCCAATGAGCACATGACACCAATATAATGGATTAATGTAATGCCTTTTGGAAAGGATATGTGATCAAGCTCCTTGGAAACTAGATTATAATATGGGGCTGGAGAGTTGATATACCCCTTAGGCAAGACAATGAAGCTGTATTGCTGGCCATAACAGCTGAAAAAACAATTTCTAGTTGTCTTCTTAAATAAGTATTAAGAAAAAAATCAGATTAGTAGCTTCACACCAGGTGCCTGGGAATATCTTGATTTTCTCAAGCAATGACATCACATCTGTAACAACTGTAACAGGAGTCACAACTTGATTGGATTTACTATAATCCACTGTCATCTTCTGTTATCATGAGTCACAATCACTTCCATTGTATTTATTTAGTCAGTGAAGGCAAAATAAGAGATTTGAATGAAGATGTTGTGAGAATCACCACTCTGCAACCTTCACATCCTTGATAGTGGCACCCAAATTTTCCTTTCTTACCATAATAACCTTCATTCCACAGATGGGGGAACTGATGTGGGGATTCTGAGAATATCTATTCCAATTATGCATTGTGATCTGAAAATAATCACAAAATGGGTTCAGGGACCCACTGGACACATCATAAGATAGAACTGAGCTAAAACTCCATTGATTGACTTACCTGCATAAGACACTACTCTGGTGGATCACAATGAAGTTTTGTGTCTCCTGGAATTAGTCACTTCTGAGCTTGTGTCTAGTGAGCTCTAAAATATCTGAATATTTCCCTTTGTGCAATGCACAGACACCTTGAGAAAAAGCCATATGACCCTTTGGTAAAGGTCAAGAGGAAAATAACCAGTATAACATTTTGACAGTATAACAAGGTACTTCCCTATGGAGATATGTCCTTCCATTCATTCAAGGGGTATGTGTCTCTAAACTATCTCAAGTCTGGGAAATGTTTCAGGTGTTGTGACTCTGATTTTTTTTTTAATTCAAGCTAGTTTTTTTTTTTCAGACAAGCTAGAAATATTTTATATAATCAAATAAGAAATTAGTAGACTGCTCATCAATTTCAGTTCTAGATACTCTATGAGCAACTAGCCAATGCCAAAGGTCTCTGAGTGTCAGACTATTCTGATTTGTGTTTTCACTCTACTCTCCATTATAGCAGTCCTACCCAACTTGTCTTTGACAATTAATTACTACTGCTTGACTCCTGCAAACATGGGACCCTTTTGTATTTAATGATACTAGTTATGTCCCATCATTTTCCACAATAATATCTGTTCTACAAAGAAAACTACTACAGAAATCTTCAGTTTGGAAACTACTCAAATTTATTCCTCACAGTCATGGAGAAAGATGTGTCCTCTGGACATTCATGCATGGAGGTGGGCCGCTTGAATGGGCCTTATATGATAAATCCACTCTAATATTCTGAACTCTATTAATCTTTTGATCCCCTCATGCACATATACCAGGGCAGTACTCATTAGATGGAAGTGGTATAGATAAGATCAGAATCTTGAAGACCTCGAAGACACAAATTACAGAAGTAAGTACCTGAAATGCCCAGGCCCCTACTCTAACAATATTGCCTTCTGTCTCCAAGTCAAACATTTGTCCTCTTTGGGAGTTTCCTACATATGAAGGGAAAACATGAGTCTTGTTTATAGATAGTTCTGTGTACTTTGCAGGTACCACGCAAAAGTGGTCAGCAGCAGCACTACAACCCCTTTTTGGGATGTTCCTTAAGGACAGTGGTGAAGGGAATTCCTCCCAGTGTGCAGAATTTCTTGTTCTGCACCTGGTTGTTCAATTTTCTTGAAAGGAAAAATTGCCAGACATTTGATTATTTACTGATTCAAGCGTTCTAGCAATTTATTTTATGTTTCTAGAAGAAATATAATTTATAAATTGGTGGTAGGAAAGGCTGGGGGAGTGGTATGTGGACTGACCTCTCTGCATGTGCAAAAAGTGGAAGATATTTTGTCCTATGTGAATATGCATTATAGGATGACCTCAGGAGAAAAGAATTTTAATAATGAAGTGGATAGGATCACCATTTCTTTGGATAATAGTTGGCCTCTTTCCCCAGCTATTCCTGTCATTGGGCAATGGATACATGAATAAAGTTATTATGATGATAAAGAAGGACGTGATGCTTGTTTTCAGCAACAGTAACTTTCACTCACCAAGGCTGACATGGTTAATGCCATTGTAGAGTTCACAAACTGACAGTAGCAGACATCAACTCTGTCTGATAGCACAATTCCCCAAGGTGAGGGACTATCTAACTGGTCGGAGGCTGATTACATTTGACTTTGTTCAATATGGAAGTGTCTGTGCTTTTATTGTAGTACACTTGCTCTGGATTTGAATTTGTCCTCCCTACCTGCAACAATCCTGCCAAAACTACCATCCCTGCACTTACAGAGTGCCTTATCCACCATCATGATTTACTACCCAACTTTGCTCCCAATCAAAAAAATCATTTCACATTATATGAAGCACAGCAATGGACACATGCTGATGAAAATTAATGGTCTATCATGCTTAAAATAGAATGAACAGAATTAAAAAGAGAGTGTAGATGAAGTTTATTGAGCTAAAGTGAAGCTGTGCCAAAAGAGGTTTTTGCTCAAAAGTTTGAGCTGGGGGAACAGCTTATATGGCTACTTGGGAAAAGGGAAGGTGTGAAGGAATTGGGAAGGAAAATAGAGACATGAGCTACATGAGTTACAATTACACGAGCTGCATGAACTCCAAAAGGGATATGGACTGTTTGGGCAGGGTGTCCTTGAGTCCATGTTTGTTAATTAGCCAGCAGGATTTTGGTGTAATTATGTGTCAATCTGGTGAAGAAAGCAGACTTTGCTGGTGCCAGCCTGATTTCTTTGTTACAGTTCAGGGGCAGTGGTCTTTATCAGCAGTGTAAAGGATCATTGGCATGTCAGTTTGCTTCTGTTATCCTCTGTTTCTTTGTTTCTAATCCCATGGATAAAATGGAAGTTCAGGCAAATCAAGATGGTTAGTAAAATTATTTATTATTCCAATTTTACATTTTTCCCTTTTGATTAAAGAAGTCTTTTGACTCCCTGAAGATAAAATACGGCTTTTGGGGGGAATTTATGAGTTGATAAATTTATAGGAGATTCTGAATGATAGGCCATGCAGTTTCAAAACATAGCATAAGCATTAATTTAAAAAGCCATATGGGTTACAGTACAGTAATTTACAACAGTTACAGATACTTGCTTTTGGCTACTTTAGAAGGCTAACTTACATTAAGGTTTTAATTAAGTTAAATTAAGTAAACAGTTATTGTTTTGTGGGGTTTGTTTTTTTTTGGCTACAATACAAATATCAGAGCATTAGCATCAGCTTAAATTATAATTTAGTGAGTTAAAACACATCTTTTATCTTTTTCAGCTATAATAATATCTCCTATTTTTCTTTATTTTTTTTTTAATTTTGAGGGATTTATGGGCATTGATAATTATAGCTACTTCTTGCTGAAAAGGGGCAACATTCCCATATTCCTATGAGTTGGAGGCATGGAACTTTTTAGATTGCAACTGTACCTATTCTTTGACTTTGACTTTTTGCTGTACTATTAATACCTTTTGTGCTATCTTTTCTGCAAACTAAAATTTGTCACACTGAGACAAAAATCAGGGGAAAACTTTAACAATGAGTATATTTATAATTATTAACAATGAAATTGTTAGATTTTCTTGTAATATAGAATGGAACTAAGATTCTAATTTTGAGGAAAGTTAGCACTTTTTCTTGAGGCTTTGTGATATCTGATAATTTTCTTGATAATTTGTGATATCTGACTGAAATCTGCATAAGAGTAACTTGCAGAATTGCCCTTTGACTTTATTTGAAATTCTTTAGCTATGGCAATATTATTTTATTTTAATATTTCTACCATCCATCTGGTTAGGATTCTTTTCCAGAAGCATTATTGATAACTACTTGGTATTAATTCTTTGGTGTCAGGAAAGCTTATTCCAGGAAACCCTGCTTTGCCAAGGGAAAAAAAAAATCTTTGGAAATCAAGTCCCATATTGCCAGGGAAAAATATATACCTTGAAGTCCCTTCCCACATAGAGGGGAAGAGAGTGAGAGTTTGGCTCAAAGAGGCAGGCAACATTTGAGTAACAAAGAGGTTTTTTTAGAGATGATTTTTGTCATTAATTATAGTTAGGTTTAACTTTGTTATTATAGAAATATTTCATGAGTGCAAGTCTCAAGACTAGAGGGTCAGAGTAGTAGCATATTTTGTTTTCACAGATTTACTTGGAAAACCTTTACTATTTCAATAAGTTGGGAGCTACTGTTGGGGGAGTAGTAGGAATTTTTCAAATGAAGAAGTTTAATATTTTTATGATTTTCTCATGGTGAAAGAAAAAATGGTTTTGTAAGAGTTTGAAATTAAAGATAGCCTTAAGGGTTTTATTAGACTATTAAAAGTTGTCAGGTTTGAAGATTATATTTAAATAGGTCTCAATCCATCACAGTGACAAATTAGTTAGTAAAATAGTTTGGAAAAGACTTAATTTCCAAAACATATGTAGCTCTGTATTTTTAAAAACTATTAAGGATTGATGGAGCCCCTCTGAAAAGGCACAGATTCTTTGTTCTTTAAATATATATCTTAAAGAGACTTTTATACACTTCCACTCAAAACCCAACCATTTAAGAAAACTGTGCTACTTTAACAGAGAGAGAAAGTCAAATTTAATTCTACATCACTACAACATTCAGTAAACAAATCTTAGTTAGCATAGTTCATAACAGATTAAGATGAAGTCTGGCAGGTTTTTTGCTATATTTACTTTTTTATTTCAATATCAATACATAAATTTTACTTAATAATATCTTCTCAGAATCAGCTTTTTACATTGAAATATTTTAGTTTAGAAAATGGGCTTTTACAAACTTTCCATAAACATCCATAACTAGACCAGGTACTTCACCTCAAGGCAAATTTCACCTTTAAATAAACTTACTGAATTACAGTTAGCAACAAATGACATTTACTTCCACAATGCTTCTACAACTTTCCATATCCATTCAAGTCTTGCCTTATATATTTCCATCCTGGTTTTTTGAAAACCAGTCATCATATTTTTACAAAACACACTCCTTTAAACAAGCTTCCACAAACCTTCTGCTTCTTTCCATATTTATTCAGGTCCCAGTTTTTTTATGAGCAAGCATGATGGTGCAAGATTGTGGCTATCCAGTGAAGATCAGCAGGCTTTCCTGATGTCAGCTTGATTTCTTTGTTACAGTTCCTCTTTCTGGGAAGTAGTAGGGTTTTCACTGACACCACATAGGACCATTCGTATGTCAGCTTGCTTCAATTAGCCTCTGTTTTTTTGTGTATGTAATTCCATGGATAAAATGGAAGCTCAAGCAAAACAAGATGGTTAGTAAAATTATTTATTATTCCAATTTCACAGGTCTTATTATGTTCCCTATTATCCTGAAATAGCCCAGTTAATTGAATTTTCATGTTGCCTATTGAAAATCCAACCACAGTACCACCTACATGGGAATACCTTGCAGCACTGGGTCAATGTTCTCCAGGTAGGTGTACATGACTGTAATGCAGGAGATTGAGCACTGGAAAGTTGACAAAATATTTCTGATATTCCAAAGAAACCATACAGAAGGCCAACAACAGTCATGCCATTTATTACTCACAAGTCCCGATGGTGGCTGGTCAGGTAGTTACCATGACGCTCAGCAGGGAAACAAAGATTATAGAGGGCTAGACAGCACAAAGAGGAGGTTTAGCTAATGCATAGAGCAGCTCAAGGGTGCACATAGCCTAGTAAATGATTAACAGTGAGTGCGTACATACAGGGTATTGTGTAAGTTTCCAGAACAGTAAAATAATGGGTTCAAGCACATATTCATTTGAAGCAGATGGTGATTGCCATCTTGGCATCAAGCTCTCTCCTGCTGAGGAGGACTGGGCCACTGGTTGTTATGGCCTTCCCCACTCCTAGGCCTTCTGCCTTTAAGTCCTGGAAAAGGCATTCCTTCTATATACCTTACAAGGAACTAAATCGGCATCCAATATTTGGTGACGTTTCTCCCATAGCCAGAATACACAGGTCTAGGAGAAAATGAAAAGAAATGAGAGTGGAACCACTCACTATTACCCTTAGTGATCTATTATCAAAGTGTTTTCTTCCTATAACTGCAACTTTAGGCTCTACATGTCTTGCTATCTTAGTTCCAAAGGGGGGAATGCTTCCATTTAGAGATTCAACAATCATTCCATTGAAGTGGATACTAAGATGGCACCCAGCATGTCTGGTCTTTTCATCCCTCAGATTCAAAAGGCAAATTAGGAAATTACTCTACAGATGGGGGTGACGAATCTTTGTAACCAAGGGAAGTAAGACTGCTAACACACAATGGTGATAAGGAGTATGTCTCCAATATAGGTGATCCTTTAGGGCATTTCCTAGTACTACTATGCCTTGTGATTAAAGTCATTGGAAAACTAAGACAACCCAATTCATAAAGGACTGGAATTAACCATCACCTTCAGCAAGAAAACTTAAATTACCCCATCAGGAAAAGGACCACTTTCAACTAAGGTGTAAATTTAAGGCAAAGGTAATATTGAATAAACAGTGAAAAAAAGTTATTTATAAACACATTTATGATTTTGTGACCAACTGCAAAAATGATTAATGTAATTCTTACGAGTGTTTCTTTTCTATTTTTTCATGAATAAGTTTGTGTTTTTGTGTGTGTCTGCAGTCATCTGTTTACTTAGTGAATATTTTAACTATTTTTGCAAAGATGTTATCCATTCTTATGTGATATATTAGAGTATATATCTAAATGTATATTAGATTATATACATTTTCTGCATATCATTGCAGATTAATATAGAAGTAACTGCATGGGAATATGGAGTACAATAAAGCTTTTATTTTTATAATGATGTGTGTAGGATAATTGAATAAATTGTGTTATATTGATGGTGCATAGATGAATTAGATTAATTGAAAAAGCAAAATCTTAGGTATATTTTTACATATAAGCAAGGAAAGTTTACTCATTTTATTATCATATCGTGATGGAAGACAAGTTTCTGTATATTTGGTAGCATGAAAGTGTGAACTTTCTTTTATATTGGCACTTACTTTCCCAATGAAATAACAATATATTTACAATCTGAAAGTGCAATAAGTGCTTCTGGAGTTTGATGGGAACAGGAAACAAGGATACTATAATGAGGGACATTATTGATGCCTCAATTGCAATATGAAATCATAAATTTAAGCAACACCAGTCATCAAGGTCATGTCTTGCTCTGAAACTATGTTAAAAAATAAGGATAGATGAATAATAAGCAGAGTCTTGGATTTTTGCCTTGTGAGTAAAGCAGAAAGACACAGGAAGTGGAGTTACAGCAGTGCAAATTTGCTGAAGTAAATGGAGCAAAGGAGATGAAAATATGATAGAAATAATTTAAAATAACTTGTCAATTATCCTGAAATACTTATAAAATAAAACTATGTACACATGAAGGTTTGAAAGACATTTTAGCTTGAAATTTGGTGATACTGAAAATACAGATTTGTACACTGAATTTAGAGAAAAAGAATCAAAATTCAATGGAATTATTAAAATCATGTGTTCATTACATATTATTCACCTTTTAAAGTTTGCCGAAAGCCCTCAGAGTACCCAAACAGCTTATGCTTAGGGAAGAGCTTTACAACTGGCAAAAGAGATGGCAAAGTAACAGGAGGAGAATATGCATTGCAAGTGTCCAGAGCAATTAGGCATGGGCATTTTCCCCTCTCCCCATGGGTCACAAAGTACACATGCTATCTTCAGGTCTTAAACCACTACAAACATATACAATACAGAAGATACCAGGAAGCCAAAGCCTGCTGGGGAGTTGGAATCCCTTACAGTAAGATCTTTATTTAGGCACATTCTATCTTTGTGGCCAGGTTTCACCATTAAATCCCTCTCCCCACCAGAGACTCCACCAAAATATGTGAAAAGCAAAAGTCCAATTGTAACTATGAAACAATACAGACAAACTTATAGAAAATGCTCTGAAACAACTCAGGTACCCATGGTGACAGACAATCATTTATTTTCAATTCATAGATTCCACAGGTTTGGCCAAAGGTCAGTAAACCTGCAGATAAGATTATGTTCAACCCATACTTCCTCTGCAGGTGATAAGGGAGAAATTAATAGAAATAGAACATTGAAAATAGTCTGCAATGCAACATAGTTGGGTTTTTTTCTGAAGAAGAGAGCAGAACAAAATGAAAAGAGAACACAATTTCATAGCAATAATACAAAAGTTCTTCACTTGATACCAAAACCTGAATCTGCAGATTTAAATTTTACCTTATGTTCCTGTAACCAGGTGATAGAGATTGGTAAAAAATGAGATATAATTTGGTGAAAATAATAGATTTTTAATATGAAGACATAATATTAAGGACATAAAAGGAGAGCAAATGTGACCTGGAAAGTTGGTGAATTCCCTATTGTGGCATTCAATTCTGAAAAACACTGGAGTAAATAAAAAGTTTGCATTATTTTTCAATTGAATATTATTTCTTGAATATATTAACTACTATTAGAATAATTAAAGGAAAAGTAAAATGAGTTTGGAAAAACTATAGCAGTTGAGTTTATAATATGAAAAACTAGAAGTTTAAATGTGCTAGTATTTTTTATTTTTATTTTTAAGTGAGGTGTTGATACCACATAACAGTTAATAATCAAGAGCAAAGGTTTAAATAAACAAAATACAATTTTACATAATAGACAAATTAAAATCATATAAAATGCTTCCAAGTGATCAGATTTAAAGCACACACAAATGAAACAAAATATACAGAGTACAGTATATGAGAAAAGATTATATAGAATAAGACAACAAAGTAGATAAATGTAAATGTATTTAGATGAGGTAATGTTTCAATATATATCAAAATGTTTGCATCTTTTAATCCACCCACTATGTGTCTTATAAGTAAATTCAGGATTTTGTGCACATTATATGTATACTTATGTTCTTTGCATGCATTATTTATGAAAATATACTGAAAACAGTAGAAATAACTTAAATGTTCAACAGTAGAAGACTGGTCAAATAAACAAAGATTTAAAAATAGGGAAACTTTTAGTATTGAAAACTAATAATGGTTATATATAACTGCATTATGTGTGTATATGTATATATTTGTTATATAAAAGTTATATATAGCTGTGCATCCAACCAGTCTGAAATTATGTACAAGACATGGCAGATGGTGGTGACTTGATTTGTTTTAAGATAAGAGCTTTATTTACATACCAAAAAATTTAACCTTTGAAAGTGTGCAATCAGTGGGTTTTAATACATTTGGAGAGTTATGAAACTGTGATCACTATCTAATTTTCTAATATTTCCATTGCCCCAAAAAGAAGCTCCATGCCTTCTAGCAGTCACTGCCTACTCCCCCTTCCTCCCAGGCTTGGAAAACACTAATCTACTTTCTGTCTCTGTGGATTTGTCTATTGTGGACATTTAGTATAAATGGGATAAAACAATATGTGACCTTTTATCACTAAGCATACTCTCTGGCTTTTATAACTGATCATGTTTTCTATGTTTATTCATGTTGTGGTCTGTTTCAATACTTTGGTCTAGAGACCTGGGGCTAATGACAGGATTTTGTATTCATTTGGAACTTTTTTGAAATGATTACTTAAAATAAATGTGTGCATGATTTTTTGTAAACAAATTGTATGGATACAGGAATAATTGCAATTTTCCTTTTTTGTTTTCCATTTTATATATGTGTATCTCCATAGATGAACTTAAACTATTATTTACAAAATACCAAGAAAAACAACTATGCAACTACACATTATATTTCTAGATACCAAGGAAGCATACATTGTTAAAGCCATATTCAATGTTCTACAAAAATTGGAATATCATGAAAAACAGTTTCATTAAATATCAAATCAATTTTAATGATAGAGAATTGATTAATATATTTATCACTAATTAAAATAATAATTTAGCAATGTATTTACCTGTAATCAAAATGTGAATGAGATTAAAAAGTGAAAATGACAAATATTTCCAATAAAATCAGATAAAAGAAAGTTATATTTGTTATTCAATATTATTGTATTTGTTAATAAAGTGAAATATATGAAATAAATATAACATTTGAAAATTGAAAGAAGGGCAAAACTTTTTCTTACATGATTATGATTGCATACCTGGAAAACTAAAAGTAATCTATTGAAGCAGTAACATAATTCAATAATTGACTATTATAAAACTACCCAAATAAAATATATAATTATGCCATTAATATCTCTGGATTATAGTGGAAGATTGAATTCAAATTAGACTGTTAAATAAATAGATAAATCCTTTGGAAAAAAAAACCTTAAAAAAACTTATGTTCCATTGCTTCTATAGAAAAAATATTCCTAAGTGATTTTAGGCAATAGTTGGGTATTTGAAAGAATTAGGGTATCAATTAAATCTTGGTTTCAGATTCACCAAAATATAGTGAAGGAGAGACAAACATTCTAAGCAAGACCCCAAAGCCAGAAGTCATAAAAGAAAAGGATCATATTTGACTAGATTTAATAAAATCTTGTGGGCTAAATTTTACCACAAATGAATTAAAACATAGCCTTTCAATCTATGATAAGCATGTATGCATAGAGTGTAAATTTCTTGATACTCAAGAGCATAAAGAAAACCATAAAGTAAATAAAAAATAATTAAAAGTTATAAAAGGACATGCCACATAAAACTTAAGACAAATGGCTCATAATTTTTAAAAAACTTTCTTAGCGTTTCTCACAATTAGATATGTGCACAGGAAAACCATGATGAATTATATATCTCTAATCATAGTGCTAAGGAACACTGGGCCAATGTACAAATCTAGAATAAATTGTTCCATTTGAAAAATCCTTGCAGCTCTGGAAATAAATGAAGTTATGCCTTATCAAAGGAAATTACAAAATTACACACTTGGTGGGTAATTTAGCTCTATCCCCATAGAAGTTCTTTACCAAAGTCCAGAAGGATCACTTTAAAATAATTAGGATTCATGCCTATTGCCACACACGTTCCTTTTTACAGGTGAATGATATTTCATGGTATGTATAAATCACATTTTATTTATCAATTCATTGGTAGATGAACTCTTGGTTGCTAACTGATTTGAAAAATTTAGAATAGCCAAACTCATAATTTCAGAATCTAGAATACACTTTTCCAGGGGAGAGAGTGGGTATAGAGAATGGGACGTTGAGGCTTAAAATATATATAGGTTTCATGTGGCATGATGCAAATGTCTTGGGAATGGTTGGTAGTGATGCACAATATTAAGAATATAACAAGACTGAAATATATGAGTGTGATTAAAAGGAGGAATGTTAGGTTATATATAAGGTAACAGAATACAAATTTCAAAAAAAAAAAATCCATGGAACTATACTATACAAACAGTGAACTCTGAATTAAGCCATGGAATATAATTAATCATACAATTATAAAAAATGGGCTATCATTAATTGTAACAAATGTTCCACAACAATGCAAGGTGATAATAGTAGGATGGCGTATTGGAATCCTGTATTTTTGTCCATGCTTGTTCTGTAAATCCACAACTTCTATAATAAAAATAAATTAGGAAGCTTTATTAGTCAGGGTTCTCTGGGAACCAGGACAGAAGATATCTGTAAATATTATGAGATTTTATAAGATTGTCTCACATGATTGTGGGGATGCACAAGTCCAGATTCCACAGGGCAGGACGCAAGCCAAGAACTCTGATGAAGGCCCTTGCTGAATTCCCCAGGAGGAGCTGTCTATGCAGTAGAGATGAAAATTCTCCTTCTCATTCTTCTGACTACTGAAATATCACTGCTAGTTTTAAGGCTTTCAACCGATCAGATGAGATGTCTCTCATTGCCAAAGGCAATACACTCAGTTGATTGTAAATGTAATCAGCCACAGATGCAAAGTAATTTAAGTCCACAAAATGTCCTCACAGTAACAATTAGGCCAGTGCTTGCTTGACCAAACTACCAGGCACCATTACCTGGCCAAGTCGACACATGTGCCTAACCATCACAGGAAGTATAGGTGAACATTCCTTGGTTCCTAGTCTACTCTGACTGCAGCAAGATTACTTATATGAGCGAGGGGGGGCAAAGATGGCATTAGTGTAGGAGGGCACATACTGCAAGCTCCCAGAGCAAGGTGGATTGTGGACGGGGTCCTGCCCGGGAGTCTGTGCTGTGCACGTGTGGAGTGAGAAGCTTGGGACATCTATCTGCGCTGATCAGAGGCGTGGACAAAACGGTGGAGATTCGTGAGTTTTGAGGCTGCCGATGGAGGTTGGCACAGGCGGCTGAGCCCTGCAGTTAGGGAAAAAAAAATAAAACGGCCATTTGGAGGCGCAGGCGGGGCGAAAAAGTTTTATTTTCTGGGGATCTGGCTGCCTGGTGCCCCTTAGACCTTCTGTGAACAGAGCAAACGAGCAAATCAGCACCCGGTGAACCGGAGTGGGGATTTTGGTTGGGGAACGGAGCTGATTTCCCTAGCCACCCAGGGATAAGACCCGGGCCACTGCGGAGCCAGGAGGAAGGGACACTTCCCAAAAAAGGGAGGGTTCTGTTGGAAGACAGGGAAGGGTATTTTATATTTTTAGACATCTATCTGGCTGCCTGCACCGCCCCATAGCTTGGGGGAGCAGATAAGCCGACCTGAAGCAGTATTAGGCTGAGAGCAGACGCGAATCTGCACTCAAACTGATTTAATGAGCAGACCGGTGACGCTCTAGCTTGGCTCCAGAAGGGGCAGAATCCGCCATCTTTAGCACTCCTCAATGACTAACATCAGAGCTTCAGCTAACCTGGGGAGTCTGGAAAGTGGGACGTGCTTGATTAATTTCCACGGGCCCAGCTAGGGTCCCTTCAGTAAGGGGGTTGGTCTAGAGGAGGAATTATTTTGGGTCCTGCATTTGGCTAAAAAAATAAAAATTAAAAAAAAAAAGTAAGGTCACCTCAACAAATGAAAAATAAATTCTTTTTAATTTAGTTTAATAGCTAAAGCTGCTTCAGGACCTGCATATAGAACCCTGTGGGGAAATTGATTGATAAACACAAGTAGGCAGGAAGGATCCATGTGGACCCTAGGGGAATCATTGACCCCCCTTAGCTCTGTTTGACTGCTTGCCTGTGTGGATCTTTGGTTTCCCTCTGTTACTTTCTGGTCTATTGCTATTATTTCCTTTTTCCTACCCCCTTCCTTTTTCTTTCTATGTTTTTTTTAAATAGCTGCTGCCAGCTTGTCGTTTCTTTGCTGGGCTTCTTATTCAGTAATTTCCCACTCGCTATATATATTGACTCTGTATTACAAACTATCGCTTATCCTTCCTGCATCTTTCTGCCTTCTGTTTTCTGTTGTGGCTCTTAGAGACAACATTTTTTCATAGGCCCACAACTTAAGAGTGTCAATTTCTATCCCATCTATTTTCTTTTATTCTTCTTTTTCTTTTTTTTTTTAATTAGTATTAACTTTGTCCTTTCAGAACTTTCTTTACTATTTCTCTCCCTCCTCATAATTCTAGCCTTCTAAATCACTATATATATATTCCTCCATTTCTTTTCCCAGTCCATTGTAGGAACTCCATATTTTTTCCTAGTACTCTACACTGCCTACACAAATTAAATATTCATCTCATTAAGTCTCATTTTGCCCCTCTTCTAACTTTTATCAATATTTCTATTATCTTTCTGCCTTCCTTACATCTTTTGATTCCTCTGGCCCTAACCTTTTGCCTTCAAGAGAACATAGAAAGAAGCAAGGAAATAAAATAAGAAGAAAAACTGCCAAAGAGAAAACTTAACTCACACACAGAACCAATAGCTAAATAAAATTCTAGAGCATAGAGAAAAGCTAATTAACTGAACAAACCCATCAAGATAATATGATGACCAGAGGGCAACAGAAAAATGCAAATGACTCTGAGAAACTGGATAACATGGACCAGTCCAATGCACAAAATAAAAACCAGGAAGCAATGCAGTACATCGAACAACTAATCAAAGCTATCCAAACAAATAGCATGGACCAACTTAAAGAACTGAAGGAAGAGATTAAGGATATAAAGAAGACACTGGGAGAACATACTGAAGAAATAGCTAACACACCTAAAATGGTAATGGATATGATGGTGAACAAAGACACAAGTCAATAAATGAAAAAGACACTGGACTCACATGGCAGCAGACTTGAACAGGCAGAGGAAAGAATTAGTGATATGGAAGACAATACAGTTGAAATCATAGAGATTGTGGAAAAGATAGAAAAAATCTTTTTGAAGATTTTTTGAGAATCCGTATGGTCTCAGGGAATTAACCGATAATGCAAGACGCACAAACATACGCATTATGGGCATCCCAGAAGGAGAAGAGAAAGGAAAGGGAACAGAAGGAGTGTTGAAGGAAGTTATGGCTGAAAACTTCCCAACTCTATTGAGAGAGATGGATGTTCAGATCCAGGAAGAACAGCGCACCCCAAATAGTATAACTCCCAATAGGCCAACTCCAAGAAATACTTGTCAAATTGTCCAATGCTCAAAAAAAAGACAAAATACTCAAGGCAGCAAGAGAAAAGAGAACCATCACATACAAGGGAAGCAAATAAGATTAAGTGCTTATTTCTCAGCTGAAACCATGGAGGCAAGAAGACAGTGGTATGACATAGTCAAAACACAAAAATAAAATAACTTCCAGCCACGAATTCTCTATCCAGCAAAATAGGCATTCAAAAATGATGGAGAGTTCAATATGTTCACAGATAAACAGCAATTAAGAGAATATGTCAAGAAGAAACCAGCACTTAAAGAAATACTAAAGGAATCTCTACAAGTTGAAAGGATAAAACAAAGGAGAGAGAGTTGGAGGAGTTAAAAAACAACTGAAAAGTCAAAAAGAGAAACAAAACAACATATGGCATACATTAACCCAAAGAAAAAATGGCTGAAATAAGAAATTCGTTATGAGTAATAACACTGAATGTTAATGGATTAAATTCACCAATCAAAAGACACAGATTGGCTTAATGGATAAGAAAATATGATCCATCTATATGCTGTGTTCAGGAAACCCACCTTCGGCCCAGGGATTCAAGGAGGCTGAAAGTAAATGGCTGGAAAACCATTTTACAAGCTAACAATAGCCAAAAAAAGGGCAGGAGTAGCTATTCTAATATCAGACAAAATAGACTTTAAATGCAAAACTATTGTAAGAGACAAAGATGGACACTACATATTAGTAAAAAAAAATAATCTCTCAAGAAGAGAGAATAATCATCAACATTTACGCACATAATAGAGGAGCCTCAAAATACATGCGGCAAATTCTGGAAAAACTAAGAAGAGAAATAAATTCCTCTACAATTATAGCAGGGGACTTCAACACACCACTATCATCACTACACAGAACATCTAGGCAGAGAATCAATAAAGAAACTAAGGCACTCAACAATACATTAGAAGATTTGGACTTAATAGACATATATAGAACACCACACCCAAATACAGCGGGATTTACACTCTTCTCCAGTGCACATGGAACATACTCCAAAATAGACCACATGCGAGGCCACAAAACATGCCTCAATGAATTCAGAAAGATTGAGATTATACAAAGTAATTTCTCTGACCACAACCGAATGAAGTTGGAAATCACTAAGGGCCAGAGAAACAGGTTAGGCACAAGGATATGGAAGTTAAACAACACACTCTTAGACAAACAGTGGGTCAAAGAGGAAATTTCAAAAGAAATCAGTAACTACCTTGAAACTAATGAAAACAACAACACAACATATCAAAACCTATGGGATGCAGCGAAAGCAGTCCTGAGGGGGAAGTTCATAGCCATAAATTCATATATTAAAAAAGAAGAAAGAGCTAAAATTGAAGACCTAACTGCACACTTGGAGGAATTGGAAAAACAACAACAAACTAAACCTAAAGGAAGTAGAAAGCAGGAAATAACAAAGATTAGAGCAGAACTAAATGAAATAGAGAATAAGAAAGCACTGGAAACAATAAACAAAACCAAAAGCTTGTTCTTCGAGAATATCAAGAAAATTGACAAACCCTTAGCCAGACTAAGAAAGAAAAACAGAGAGCAGATACAAATACATAAAATAAGGAATGAGCAAGGTGATATCACTACTGACCCCACAGAAATAAAGAGTATCATAAGAGGATTCTTTGAAAAATTATATGCCAACAAGAATGACAATTTAGAGGAAATGGACAAGTTTCTAGAAACCCACAAACAGCCGACATTGATGAAAGAAGAAATAGATGAACCCAACAGCCCAATTACAAGTAAAGAGATAGACTCAGTCATTAAAAACCTCCCAACTAAGAAGAATCCAGGACCAGATGGCTTCACAGCTGAATTCTACCAAACATTCCAGAAAGAGCTAACACCAATTCTATTTAAGCTCTTCCAAAAAATAGAAGTAGAAGGAATATTACCTAACTCATTTAATGATGCCAAAAATACCCTAATACCAAAACCAAATAAAGATACCACAAGAAAGGAAAATTACAGACCAATTTCTCTAATGAACCTAGATGCTAAAATCCTTAACAAAATACTTGCTAATCGCATTCAACAACATATCAAAAGGATTATACACCATGACCAAGTGGGTTTCATCCCAGGTATGCAAGGATGGTTCAATATAAGAAAATCAATCAACGTAATACACCACATAAACAAACTGAAAGAAAAAAATCACATGATCATCTCTATAGATGCAGAAAAAGCATTCGACAAAATACAGCACTCTTTCCTCATAAAAACACTGCAAAAGATAGGAATAGATGGAAACGTTCTGAAAATGATAAAGGGTATATATGAAAAACCCAAAGCTAACATCATTTTCAACGGTGAAATCCTAAAACCTTCCCTCTGAGATCGGGAACAAGACAAGGATGCCCACTATCACCACTCCTATTTAACATTGTCTTAGACGTACTTGCACGAGCACTGAGACAAGAAAAGGACATAAAATGAATCCAGATTGGAAAAGAAGTAAAAATTTCATTATTTGCAGATGACATGATCCTATACATAGGAAGCCCTGAGAAATCGACAACAAGGCTTCTAGAACTTATAAAGGATTTCAGTAATGTTGGAGGCTATAAGATCAATGCTCAAAAATCAGTAGCACTTCTGTACACCAATAACCAGCAAACTGAGGAGGAAATCAGGAAAAAAATACCATTTACAATAGTAAATAAAAGAATCAAATACCTAAGAATAAATTTAACTAAAGATGTAAAGGACTTATATACAGAAAACTACACAACACTGTTAAAGGAAATCAAGGAAGACTTAAATGGAAAAATATTCCGTGTTCATGAATAGGAAGACTAAACATCATCAAAATGTCTATCCGACCCAAACTAATCTACAGATTTAATGCAATCCCAATAAAAGTCAACACTATATTTTTTAAGGAACTGGAAAAACTAACCACAAAATATATTTGGAGAGTCAAGAGGCCCCGAATTGCCAAATATATATTGAAAAAGAAAAATGAAGTTGGAGGCATCACACTACCTGACTTTAAAACATACTACAAAGCTACAGTGATCAAAACTGTGTGGTATTGGCACAAGGATAGACCTACTGACCAATGGAACCGGATTGAGAGTTCTGATATAGATCCTCGCATATACAATCATCTGATATTTGACAAGGCCACGAAGCCCACTCAGTTGGGAGAGAGTGGCCTCTTTAATAAGTGGTGCTTGGGGAACTGGATATCCATATCCAAAAGAATGAGAGAAAAATACCATCTCACACCTTATACAAAAATCAACTCAAGATGGATCAAAGATCTAAATATAAGAGCCAAAACCATAAAAACCTTGGAAGATAATGTAGGGAAGCATCTACAGGACCGTGTAATAGGAAATGGTTTCATGAACTTCACAGCCAAAGCACGAGCAGCAAGAGAAAAAATTAAAAACTTCTGCACCTCTAAGGATGTTATTAAGAAAATAAAAATGCAGCCTACCCAATGGGAAAAAATATTCGGAAACCATATATCTGATAGGAGCCTAATATCCTGCATATATAAAAAATCCTACACCTCGAAAATAAAAGGACAAACAACCCATTTAAAAAATGGGCAAGTGACCTGAAAAGACACTTCTCCAAGGAAGAAATACAAATGGCTAAAAATCACATGAAAAAATGCTCAACATCACTTGCTATCAGGGAAATGCAAATAAAAACTACAATGAGATACCATCTTACACCCATCAGAATGGCAGCTATTAAAAAAGCAGGAGACACTAAATGTTGGAGAGGATGTGGAGGAATAGGAATTCTCATCCACTGCTGGTGGGACAGCGGTATGGTCCAGCCACTGTGGAGGACAGTTTGGCGGTTCCTCAGAAAACTAGCAATAGATCTTCCATATGATCCAGCAATTCCACTGCTGGGTATATACCCAGAAGATCTGAAAACAAAAATACAAACAGGGAGGCGGCTGTGGCTCAATCAGTGGGGCTCCCGTTTGCCATGTGGGAGGCCCCGGGTTCGGTTCCCGGGGCCTCCTGGTGAGGGCCGGCCTGCCCGCGCGGCGTGGTTGGCTGACCCGGCGAGCGCAAGCAGCAAGGGGAGGATAAATGAATAAATAAAATCTTAAAAAAAAAAATACAAACAGATATATGCACACCAATGTTCATAGCGGCATTGTTCACCATTGCCAAAAGTTGGAATCAGCCCCGGTGCCCATCAACAGATGAATGGATAAGCAAAATGTGGTACATACATACAATGGAATATTACTCAGCTGTAAGAAGGAACAAAGTGCTAACACATGGAATAACGTGGATGAATCTTGAAGACCTTAGGTTGAGTGAAGCAAGGCAGGCACTGAAGGATGAACAGTATATGAGCTCACTGAACTGAACTGAGAAAAGTGAGCAGTCCCTGAGAACCATTATCTGAAATATAGATTAACAAAGGAGAGTAAGAGAAGAGCAGGCTTTGAGACATCACTCATCTGGACACAATCTATGGTAAAGGGATAGAGTGTGAAAAAAAAAAAGGGATAGAGTGTGGTTGCATGTTGGGGGATGGGGCAGATGAGTGGTGGTGTTCCTGGGTTTGGTGGTGCAGCACTGGGGGGTGGGTGGATTAGGAAGGGCTGGTTCAAATCCCCAGGGCATATAACTGTGAATCTTGACATTTCATGGGTTGGGAGAAGGGGGTATCATGGGCCCCGTGGGTGCTGGGGTGAAGGGAACAGTCAAGAACTAATGGGTTCTTTGGTGGTCATGGGGAAGGTTTTTCATTACCTTACAATAATGGACACAGGACATGGTAATTATCATCAAAATTATTAAACTGTATCATCTAAAGTGTAAACTATACTGTAAATCACAGACAATGTTTAGTTGCTATAATTTGCTATCTGCATAACAGTTATAACAATGCTAACTACCAAAAAAAAGGGGGGGGAGTTAATATGGGGTGGGGAAAGGTGGGTGGTTGGGTATCTGGGAGTCTCCGGCACTCCGTGTGTGACTTTGCTGTGACCTAAAACTTCTTTGAAAATTAAATGAAAATTGGGAGACAATGGGGATTGAGAGGAGGAAGGTGTCATGGCACACCAGACATCTGATAACACAGTGATAAAGAGAAAGAAAAAAAGGAAAAAATAAAAGAGAAAGGAAAAAATAAAATGAATATATATATATATATATATTTAAAGGCATTTCCTTTGCTTTTTTGCCCATTTTTTGAATGTCCCAATCCACTAATTATATTTTATTTTGTTTTGTTCTTTCTTTGATTATTTGTTTTTTTTTCCTTCTCTCTTTTTTTTTCCCCCCTCAGTTTCCTTATGCTTGTCTCTTGCATGTAAGTTTATCACACTTGTTTCCTTTTCCTAGTAAGTGTATTTGATTATTTTATGGACTAAATGTTCTTGGGGGATTTGGATCACAGAAGGGTTACAATGGGTACTGCGGGGGATTATTGGGGAGGGTGTCTGGGGGTGTTTCGTGGGGATTGGTTCATCCGAATATACATGAAAGATATACAAAATCATTCAAAGGATCATGGGATGGGACATGGCCACTATGGGTGGATAATCACACAATAAATGAGGGAATCTTAATTCCTAGCCTGGAGAGCTCTGCCACAGTCTCCAAGGGAGCAGCAATAGTCCTCTGAGTGTAGGGACAGTGCCTGTCAAAATAGGATGACCCACTGATGTGGTTTTTTTATTTGATGACTACCCTTGTGAGTCTTTGCTCTTGTAAATGAGACTTAGCCTGCAGTTGTGGGGTGCCTAAGGGTTGCCACCTGAGAGCCTCCTTGTTGCTCAAATGTGGACTCTCTCTAAGCCAAACTCAGCATATGATTGCATTACCTTACCCCCAACGTGGGACATGACTCCCGGGGATGAGCCTCCCTGGCAATGAGGGATTAATACCAAGTGCCAACTGTCAACACAACTGGAAAAAGACCTTGAATAAAAGGGGGAAATTGTAAAGACAAATGAGTTCAAGTGGCTAAGAGACTTCAAAGAGAGTCGGTAGGTCATCCCAGAGGTAACTCTTACGCACACCTCAGTAGGAGCTTGTAGAACATCTAAGTGCCTATCACCCTACTCAGAGGGGTTCCTGAGAGCTCCGGAGACACCCTGGTCCTATATAAGGGGGGATAGTCCCAGAGACTGATGCCTTATCAGTGGGTCCTATTTTGGAATCAGTGCTCCTGAGGGTGACAGAATTAGACTCAAATAAGCCCTCCCTGCATATGGTTCACCAGTCCCTTCTATTCAAACCTATATGTGATGCTGGAGTTTTTAGGTATACTTCCAGAGACTGGAGCCTCCCGCCTACCTATGTGCCATGTGTGCCTGAAATCTAGGTGGAGACACAACTCCTACCCTACAGCTCAATGGACTCATCCAAGTCACCTGGTGAGGAGACAACGATGGGCAATGGCCATCCCATGAATGGAGAGGGCCTGCATCTGCAGGCAGGCTCATCCCACCCACCATATCCATGGGATATAAGCCCTCTCTCACTTGGAATTGGAGTGGACATCACCATCCCAGTCCCCTCAGGATTGGGGGAAGAACTATGGACTAGAGTGGACTTGATGGTATTCTCTTGTTCACATATGGTGATTCTAGCAATGCAAGAAATTATACAATGTGGTGGAGCCAGTGGCCACTTGACACTTTTGGGGTAGGGAGGGGATGAGCAGTTGAAATACAGGGGCTTCTTTGGGAGTTGGAGGTTGTCCTAAGTACTGTTGTAGCAACGGATGTAGGCCATTTTCAATCAGCACACACCACTCAGAACTGAGTGGGAGAGAGTGTGGTCTACAGTGTGAACTGTGGTCTATGTTTGGTGGCAAGGCTCCAGGATGTGTAAGTTAATTGAGCGTGGTGGGCCACACTGTGGGAGATGTTTGTGTGGGATGTGGTGGGAGGTGTGGGAGGTGGGCAACATGGGAATCCCAGTGTGTCCCGTGTAATATTTTGGGTAATCTAAGCACCTCTTGAAATATATGTATATATATATAAATAACACTTTTGTAAGCAAATACACATATATGCATATATATTTATATATCATTTTGCAAATATTTGTATGTATTGTGAGAATTTTGATTTTTACCCACAATAAAAATAAATAAATAATAAAAAATAAATAAATAATAATAAAAATAAAAGATTACTTATATGATCATGTATGCAGGTGAATGAATCTGGCTAAGATCACAAAGTCCTTGTTCTGTGCATATTCTACCACCTATTTGCTTTGCAATCCTGGCCAGATATCTTCAATTCTGCAAGCATTTGTTTTCTCAACATTAAAGTGGGAATAATTAGTCTGCTGTGAATTTCAAAAGAGATAATATGAATAAGGTGGACAGAATAATAGTGTAGTGGATATTAGCTGTTAATTTTTCCCCTGGAAACTCATGAGAAGAGATAGAGAGGAGGAACCTTGTAAAGATGCCTTTTTGACAGTTCTGGACTTTTTACATCCAGTCCGGTAGATAAGTGAAGAAACACTGGGATTTGAGTTCTGGCAAATAAGGAGAAGCACCATGCTGTAGAGGAAGGTCAAAAAGTGTCACCTCTGTAATAACATTTTTATTATGATATCTGGGATACAGCTGAATATGCCTGAGTCCAAGATGTCATCAAAGGCATTCTAGCATGGTGAACAAAATTCTGGGGAGAGAGAGGTCTCCTAGGTTCAAATCCATGAGTTCAGAGTGTGACCTGGGCTAATCCCTTAATTTCGCCACAGGTCAGATCCCTCTCCATTATGAGAACATAATAGAAGTTGTTTTGATCATTTATGTAAACTATATTAAACAATGCCTGAAAATATCTCAAAAAGTGACATTTGTGAGTGATGAGATCTGTCACTTTCTCAAAAATGTATTTCAAATGTTTTGAATTCTTCCTGCCTTTGATCATCCCACCAAAATATATGCTTTCTCAGGTCTTCTTATTCAAAAGAATATAAACCCCTGTTGTATTTGGAAGGATTAGCCTGGAGAAGTAGATGTGTTAGATAAACATTAACATATCCTTCTTTTAAGCCTCTTTATTCCTTGTGGTCCATGGACCTGGCCCTTTGATTTTTCAAACCAGGGAACATCAACAATACATAGGCAAAATTATTTGAGGGTCTAAAAACCTTGATGAATCATATCAAACTGCATGAAATATAAGAAACTCTCGTTGTGAATTGGATTTATATTAATGAATTTATATAAGTCCATATAATAAACTTTTCTTAATCCAGTGGACTGGTCAAAGATAAATGTATGTTTAATTATTGTTTTCATAAACATAGATTGTGATCTTCCTGTCAGTAGAAGCTCCAAGGAAGGGAAGAGAGGAAAGCATGGCTTCATTTCAAGTCAGACATCAAAGTCAGGGTTCATCATCCTACCTGATATCTGCAGGTGTTTCACAGGAGAAAGAATGATTTTTATTTCCTATAAAACAGATCTTACATCCACTCAGTCATGTGAGAACTTTCTTAAGACCAGTCATAATATTTAAATTTTGTTTAATAATTAAAAATAAAGACCTACATAACGTCTATGTGGAGAAGCAAAACATGTTCTTCATATCCTCCAAGGTAAGAACACTCTCTTGCAGTTCCATGGATAGCCAAACCCACCCCACAGCACTGCTCACCCTCAAACTCCAGCATAGTTGACCCCACTAACATCACTGTGGCACCATCACTCCATGCACTGCCAAACTAACAACTTCAACCTTATCATATGTTCTGCCCAGATTGAACATTGGCTGACCCCTCTATAATCCCTTTCTGTCTCCTTTGCAACCTTACTTTCAAACTATATTTCTGTGAGTCTGCTCAATATCCTTAGGTCATATCAGTGAGATCATGAAATATTTGTCTTTTAGTGACTGGCTTACTTCACTAAAGATAAGGTTTTCCAAATTCATCCATGTTGTCACATGTGTCAATACTTTGTTCTTTCTTACAAATAAGTAATATTCATTGTACGTATACACAACAATTTGTTTATCCATTAATCCTTTAATGGACACTCAGGTTGCTTACCACCTTTGTGAATAGTGAATAATGCCACTATGAATACCCATGTGCATATATCTGTTCATATACCTCCTTCCTTTTAAATATTTTGGGTATATATCAAGTAGTGGGATTACTAAATCAGGTGTCAATTTTGTAATTAGTTTATTGAGGAACTGTGAAATTGTCTTCCACAATGTCTGCACCATCCTACATTCCCAGCAGCAGTGGATGAATGTACCATTCCTCCACACCCTCTCCAACACCTTAGTTTTCTTTTTTAAATAGCAGACCATCTAATAGGTGTAAGATATATTATTATAGTTTTGATTTGATTTCTGTAAAAGCTAGTGATGTTGCACATCTTTTCATTTGATTTTAGCCATTTGTACTTCTTCCTTGAAAAGTATAAATTCAAACCTCTTGCCCATTTTTAAGTGAGTTGTTTGCCTTTTTATTTTCATGATATAAGATTTCTTTACATAAGCTCGATATTAGACCCATATCAGATAAGTGGTTCCCAAACATTTTCTCACACTGAATAGGCTGCCTTTGTACTTTCTTGACAAACCCTTTCGAAGCACAAATATTTTTACTTTTTAGATGTTTGCATTTATCTCTCTTTTTGTTGTTGCCCATGATTTGGGTGTAAAATTTATGAAACGATTTCCTACAACATCTCATAGGTGCTTCTGTACATTATATTCTAGGAGACTTATGTTCCTGGATTCTATAGTTAGGTCTTTGGTCCATCTTGAATTAATTTTTGAATATTGCATGAGATGATGGTCCTCTCTCATTATTTTTGGATGTGGATATCCAGTTCTTACAACATCATTTGTTGAAGAGACTACTCTGACCCTGTTGAGTGACTTAGTAGCCTTGTCGAATATCAATTGGCTATATAAATATGGGTCTATATCAGAACTCTCAATTCAGTTCAGTTGGTCAGTATGTCTATCCTTGTGCCATGACCATGTAATTTTGACCACTATAGCTTTGTAGTATGCATTAAAGTCAGGTAGCATAATTCCTTCAATTTTGTTTTTCTTTTTCTATATGTTTTTGGCTATTTAGGGCAACTTGTACTTCCAAATAAATTTAATAATTGGCTTTTCCAATTTAATAAAAATACTGTTGTAATTTTTATTGAGACTGTGTTAAAACTCTAGATATATTTGTGTAGGATACACATCTAAATGATATTTAATCTTCTAATCCATGAAAATGGAATACTTTTCCATTTGTTTAGGTCTTCTTTGACTTCCTTTAACAATTTTGTATAGTTTTCTGTGTTCAAGTCCTTTGCATCATAACTTTATTCTTAGATATTTAGATTTTTTGTTCCTATTTTAAGTAGTATTTTTTCCTTGATTTCCTTTTCAGATTGCTCATTATTAGTGTACTGAAATGGTACTGATTTTTGCATATTGATCCTGAACTTTACTGAACTCAGTTATCAGCTCCAGAAGCTTTGTTGTAGATTTTCCAGGACTTTCTCTGTATGGGATCTTGTCATCTGTGAACACTGAAAATTTTACTTCTTTTTGTTTCTTTCCTTGCCTAAGTCCTGGAGGAAGTACTTCTAATATAATGATAAAAAGAGTTGTGAAAGTAGTCATCCTTTCTTGTTCCAGATCTTAGAGGGAAAACATTTATCCTTTCACCATTGAGTATGCTGTTAGCTTTAGATTTTTCATATATACTCTTTATCATGTTAAGGAATTTTCTTTCTCCTCCTATTTTGAAGTATTTTTATCAAGAAAGGATGTTGCATCTTGTCAAATGTATTTTCTGCATCAACAGAGATGATCATGTGATTTGTTTTCCTTTCTATCTGTTAATGTGTTGTATTACATTGATTGATTTTCTTAGGTTGAACCATCTGAATTTCCTTGCCTTCAGCTTTTGCTCCCATTGCTTCCTATCTATATCTATATAATCTACATCTATCATCTATACCTATATCTATATCTATATCATCTATATGTCATCTATATCTATAATCTTTATATCATCTATATCTACATCCATAATCTTTATATATTCTATATCTATACTTCTCATCAATATTTATATCATCTATATCTATATCTATCTAAATAAACATAGTCATTCCATTTAGAAAGGGCTCCAGTAATAGGATTAAGACCCATCCTGAGTGAGGTGGGTCACACGTTAACTGAAGTAGCATCATGAAAATGTTCTTGACTCATACAAACAGGATGAACATGTTTTTCTGGGGTAGGTTCATCTTCAAATCATCATGAATAACTTTTTCTATTTCTCTGCCTCAAAAATATTTCTTTCCAGAATAGTTTATTACTAAGAAATGCCACCTCCGTTTTGACATACACCTTTAGTTACTGAAGCCTCTTGTATTGTCAGTGTGGACATGTGAAAGATAAACCACTGAGGCCATTTCTCATGCCCCTCAACTCTCCCAACCTTACCCAGAAGAGTTTTGACTTTGCTAGAGTGTTTTATCTCTACATCTTTCAGGCTTCTGAGATTCTGCTTTCTTACCACTAGTTACCTGGCTTAAATGACATTGTCTTCCATTTTTTCCTTCCAAAATAATACCCATTATTCAAAGGTTAACCATTTCTCTTGAAACATTGTCACATTATATATACTTTGAATCCCATCACACTCATGTAACAACTATTGGCTGCTTTAATTCGGCCCAATAAATATCATATTACATGAAAAATACAACTTTAAATAAACAATAAATTAAAGTAGGAAAACAATATATTCATTTCTTTGAATAACTAACGTGCAAATGCAAGGTAGATATTTGGCGATAAAGGACTGGATTGTTAAAGAAAAAATTTTGGACTTCTAATTACTGAGAATTTACTTTGATTGTTGGTATCTTCAATTTAGGGGTTAGAGATAGATTAGAAGAAAAAGGAAATAATATTGGGAAACACTGACTGAAGAGAAAAATAACAAAAACAACCAGTAAAGCAAAGGACCTTCGTGAATGATTACATGTAAACCAGGATATTCTAAAGCCTGGTTTTCAAACTCTAGATTGACTTAGAATTGCCTGAAGAAATGACCAGAACACATTTGACTAAGCATCACCCCAAGAGTTTCTGTTTCTGTAAGTCTGGGTTGGGACTTGAGGATTTGTATTTCTAACAATTCTCAGGTAATGCCGATCCTGTTGACCTGTTAAGACACTTTGAGAATACAGGTATAGGGAATTGAGAGATTACATTATTAAGAGAAAACCTTAATAAAGAAAAAACAATCATTTGTTGTAATCCCAAGGAGATTTCACAGAGAATGTTCACATATTCCTTGAATTATAGGTCATTAACAAACATCTTTTTGTTTTTTTGTTTATTTTTCTCTTTGGCTAATTCTATGGATTTATTGAAGCAATAGAATTGGAAAGTAGAAGACATCAAACACCCTGTCAAGATGTATGCAATATATGGTGGGAGAAATTAGAGTGATGTCCAGATTGATGAATATTATATGAAAATTATTTTGGGGAAAATAATTACAAAATTATTTCCCCAAATTAAATTGCATTGAAAAGCTAAATGTTACTCTTTCCCTAAAATCTATGCTTGCCATCATCTTCATTGCACTGGATTTTTATTGTTTTAAATGATATTTGATGATTTCAAGTAGAAATTCAATCATTTAGTATTTCTTCCATGGAGTGTACACAATTGTAAATAATCAGCAATAATTTTGCTGAATGTATGCATCATTATATGAATGTTGTTATTCATACTGCAGGAGAAAGGAAAAAGAAAGTTAATTCTTAGATGTGGAAATTATATCACAAAAAATACAAAAAATTTAACTTGAAAATTAATAATATAGTTTGGGAAGAACTAAATGCTGCATTCAGTTAGAAAACAGTTAATAGGAAAGAACTTTCAAATATTGGCAAAATCCTGGTTCTACCTGTCATAGCTACATAATAGGATACTGTGTAGTCTGACACCACTTAAGTATATATAAAGTAAACTGGTTTTATTAAACAATGTTAATGTTTCTTTCCAATAGGCAACATTGAACTGCAACTTTATATAAGGAGAGTCCCTCCAAGACAAGCGGATAGGAATAGAAAAACAGGTGAGAAGAGAACAGATTAGTGGGGCTATATAGGGAACATTTACTATTGTCAGCCTTGTAGATGATAGTTAGCCCACTGAGAATGGTGACAATGGAGAAGACTAAGGGCAGCTGGAAGAACACTAAAAGGAAATGGAAATCTGGCCAAGAATCTAAGAATATGAAAGTTCTGTACAACAAGTAATTTAATAGTATATTAGCTAAAAACTTGTGATTTACTGTTTCAGCTGCCCATGTCATCAACAGCAATAGTGGAAAATCCACTGAGGAGGTAAAGAGTTCTAATGCATGTGAATATTTTCCTGCACAATTCAAATATTTAAGTTCTAGTTTGAAGTGATTACTAAAATTAAGATCACTTTTTTGTCAAACAATATACTACCCAACAAAAAATACAAAGAATATATGGTAGGTTTCTCTTACTTTAGTAAATTGAAAATATATTTATCTAAGACATCTCAAGTCCTTTCATAATGTTTCTGTCTAAGTATCTGTGATTACTCTCTATGTCAGGTATTAAAGGATAAGTTTTTTAAAAAGATAAAATCATGGCTCATACCAATATAGACCATTCATGAAGAATAATTCATTTAAATTGTTAACAATTAGAAACAGCAAGATATTATAACTCACTCAGATAGAAATAAAATCCCATGGACTTCCAGGAAGATAGCATCTAAGTATGTTAGGCAGGTCTCAACTCTCTCACAAAAACAACAGAAGAAGGGCAAAAAGCTTTCTGAGGAAACTGTTTTGGGGATCTGCTGATCGAAGAGTCCTGCATATCAGAAGAATGCTGCACATCATCCAGAAGTAGAGGGGCGGAGAGACAAAGAGGTCAAAGGAAAACCATGAGTTACTCACCCCTGTGATTGGGAAAGGCACATATACCCCATCCTCAAAGCAATTAGCCTTGGTAAAACCCCTGGCTCACTGCAGCCAACTGAGTGGGAAAGAACATTCCCTGGGAGGAAGAAGGGTCTGGTGGAAAGTGGAGAGTGGTTTATCTTTTGTGAGTTTGGCCAGCTGAGCCACCTTTGAATTTCAGAAAAGACCACAGTCAGCACTGAATTCACTCCAGGGAGAGGGCAGTGAGGATATCATCAGGCAGATTGTCACACCCAGCTGTCCTGGGAGAGTGAACTATGTCACTGAGAAGATAGGAGAGACAGGTGCATAACTAGCCTGGGATAGAAGGAACCCAGGAGACAGGTCTAGCAAACAGTTAGTTGTCCAACTTGCCTTAGGAAAAGAGGACAGGAAGAGCCAGAAAAGCTTACAGAAGACTACTTAACCTGTAGAGTGGGTGTACTTCAGTGTAGGAACACCTGCCTCACATATATAAGGTCCCTGGTTTGATTCCTGGCACCTCTTAACTGAAGGGATCCAGAGAGTGATCCACTGGGTTTCATGTATCCACCTAAGAGGTTAAGACAGGGAATTTATAGATTGACATATTTTTCTTTTCAGGTTTTTCAACCTGTTATTTGTATTTTTTGCCTTTAAAAAAAATTCTTTATTTTATTCACTAAAACTAGGTACCTCACTTGTGGAGGCCAAGCTGCAGGGTGATTGATGAGTACTGTCAGCCTGTGACAGTTCTCAGGGGCATAAGAGGGAGGCCAGATGAAATTAGACATGCAATCACCTTTTGGTGGAGAAATTTTCTTCTGTTTGCCTTGTTACCAGCCAGAAATTATAGGAAAATAGGATGTTTTCCCCATACTGCTCATTTCAGTCTAAAGGATGGATCATGGCCACTGGAAAATGCCAACTGTCACCTAGAAACACTTGAGAGATTAGTCTCTTGTCACTTTGCCTATGTCTCCTGTGGTGGTTTTCAGTGCTTTTTCCAATTCACTTATTGTTTTGTAGGAGGAAATGACCTGCAGAAATACTGTTCTGACATTTTGCACATAATCGCCATTCTTGTGACTTTCACTATACTCAATGTTGTTTGAAATGTTAATGACTTAGTCAACTCTCTTTTTTATTTTTGTAGAGTCTGAATTGCTTAATAAAGCTACTCAAAATGTAAACATCCTACTTTCCAAAGTTTTCATAATACTTGTGTCACTATTTTTACACATATATTTTAATCATCCTTTATCTGTTTATGCATTCAAAGTAAAACACCTACTATTTCCTTCCATTTCAAAAATTTTGTCAAGTATTCAACATAGAGAAAGAAGTCCATAAGCTTGAACTGATGTTCCAGAAACCTGGCTCTGATCTGGGTTACATTCAATACAGGTTGGAATATGAAATCAAGACTTATCTTCCTGATTCAGCACGTTAGAAAAAAATCAAATTACTCTCTTAATGGAATTGTCAGAAATAAATTTTTTATAACAGATTTTGCATATTCAATTTAAACCACTTGCTGTTGAGCAGAAAGATACTAAGAGCTTCATTTGTGCTAATTTTAATAAGACTTTGACCATGATTTAATAACTACAAAAGCAAACAAACCTGGAGTTGTCACAACTGACCGATAAAGAGAAAAGTGCAGCAAAGCAATGAAAATATCATATACTAGACTCATGAAGATATGGATTTGCAAAAGGGAACTCTAATAGAGAAGAGATCAATTCCAGAGAGATTTATGAAGGTGTCTTGTTATCACTTGCTGACTAGATAAAAGGATGGAACAAGAATAAATGGATTTAAAAAATATATTTCCACTTAGATTTATAATTTCAGGCAAGGAAGTCCCTACTACTGTTTTGCATATTTCACAAAAATAGCATGGGAGCCAAGGACCCGGGATGCCCTCTCCCTTAAATGAAAACAATTTGAAGCACATAGCTGCCAGCCCTAACCTGTACATTTACTAGTTAAGAAGTAACAGGCCAAGGGAAAACTTTAATCTTCTCAAGTGTGTGTACTCCCTTCCTGTTTTAATATCACCAAACACCCCATTTGTGCACCTCCTGTAACTTTTACAAAATCTCTGTTCTCACACCCTATAGAATGTCTTTGTCCTGAGAACCCTTATATTCCACCTCCTTTTCCACTTCTTTTCAGGGTGCTAACTTCATACTTCAATCAACTGCTATTGAGATCTCTCCTGTCCATACATCCCAATAAAGCTCATATCTAACCTTTTGTCCAGTATGTTCTTTGATCTTAGGGCTACCCAAACCCATGCCCTTCAAAGTTGATTTGAAACAATTGGCGTGCCACACCCAGGAGACCAAAGGACCACCAGCAGTGGTGGGCACGAGCTCCAGGAAGGGAGAATCCATGGAGGAAATCCAGAGCTGTCTGATAATATCCATGCTGGAAGGGGTGGCTGCCTTCCAGGATGAGTAGGAACCAGACAAGTTTGGACCTTCAAAAAAATTTGGGTTTCTCCACTTGCATAACTGTTGTGGAACTCCTCGTGAGCATGGGGATGCCCCAAAATGTGATAAGAGTAGAGTGCATGTTGCAAGAACAAAAGATTATGAAGTTTAGTGAAGATAGCAAGCATGCTGCCACAGCATTGGGCTTGTTATTACTAGGGGCAGTATGGTTAGCTACAGCAGATCATCTCAAGGAAACAAAGAAGTCCACCAGTTAGAAAAAAAAATGTTTAAACTAGAAAAGAATTTGCACTTTAACGTCTGCCTTAGTGACAATTCTCTCAGAGCAACTAAATGAAAAAGAGATAGTGACTCAGATGTAGAAACTATAAAAGAATCTTTAAATCATGTTAGAATGCTTGTTCAAAGAAAGGCTAAATCACAGACACAACATCCCACACAAGCAGAAGTGCTAAATAAGGCACTTGTCAGTTACACCATGCTTGTAAGAAAATATTCTTCTAAAGAGTTAACTGATCACCATGCAAAAATCCTCAAGATTCAAGAATGAACAATGGACTAAAGTAGACTTCTTATTATTCTACTATAGGCTTATTATTATTCTAACAATAGGAAAACTCTTATCATTGATGTAAAGGCAGTGATCACCAGAGATTCTGAGGGATGGGGGAGGGAAGAATAGGTATAATATGGGGGCATTTTCAGGACATTGGATTTGTCCTGCATGACATTGCAGTGACAGATACAGGCTATTGTATATTTTGTCATAACTTACAAAATTGTAAGGAACTAAGTGGAAACTATAATGTAAACTGTAGTCCATGGTTAGTAGAAATGCTTCAATATTGGTTCATCAATTGTAACAAATGTACCACACTAATGAAGTATGTTGTTAATGTGAGAAAGTGTGGGAGAGGGAGGAAGTGGGGCATATGGGAATCCCTTATATATTTTTTGTAATATTTATGTAATCTAAAGCTTCTTTAAAAAGTAAAAAATAATAATTATTTTTAAAAAAGAGTTAACTGAGATAAGGACAACATTCTGGAAGCAACTCTGCAAACATCCAGCTGCCTGAAGCCTGTGGACTAGTGAGAGCTGAGAGAATTAATTTAGCTGCTTTAGTAGAAAAACTTAGCAACATTAGTGTTCTCTGTTTTGTTTTGTTTCCATGTTGATTTCCATGTTGATTGTCTGGCTCAAAAGTTACTAAACTCTAACAGCCCTAATTTTATCAATGTACGTTTGATATGTGGCTGTTAGAGTTTAGTAACTTTTGAACTGGACAAATCCATGAAAGAGAAAAAAATATAGAAAATTGCTAGCAGCTTTTGTAAGCCTAAAATTAAAAATATCTTACAAGACTGATAATACTTGTGTAAACCATGGAAAATTTAAATTGGATGTTACTTTGACAATGTTTAAACTTTTAGTCACATTATAAATTTTTTTCTTTTTTTTTTAATTGAGAAATGTATGTTTTTTATTCAACTGTGTTTTCTTTTTTGTTTTTAATTGTTTATATTTTCAATTCACATTATATTTTGATCAGAATTTTTATCAAGGTGTTAAAAAGAATCTTCAGTTTTGAATCAGTAGCTTACTCCTGAACTTTGAGCCTAAGTGCACTCCTGAAGACTAGTAACCCAGAATATATGTGTTAAATGTCCATCTCTCTAAACTGCTAAATTAGCTCTTAACTGCATTTATAGTGCTCAAGTATTCCTAACTGGTTGCTGGTTAATGAAAAAAAGTGTTTAGAAGAATGAGCTTGTATATTACAGGCAACAACAATTCCAGAGGGATCTTAAGAGCAGTAAAACTCAGAGATGTGAAATGATGGAGAACTTGGAGACAGCCATACCAAAGGAGTGAAATGTATGAGTCAAATTAGTGAGCTTTATGTACCTGCTGGTGTATCTTAATTCTTTTTGTGTTTGTTTGTTCAATGTATATTTTCATACCTCTGGATGGTAATATTATATTAACACATGAAAATTCTTACAAGACCTTTATTCAAATGGCCAAAAATTAAATAAGCTCATATGTTGGTAAATGAGTACTCCTGGAGTCCAAATTAGAAAAGCCAAACAAGATACAGAAAGTGCAGAAAGTTCATGGAAAAGGATTTTAGAAGTTTGAACACTAAGTTCTTTTAAATGTGAGATGACCTGTTTTTTCTTTCAAACAACAAAGGACACAATAAGGTTAAATTATTACAGACTATTTTGATAAAACAGACTTTCTTCTTTGTATGCTGATTATTCAGGATAAAAACTCTTTTATAAACTTAACTATAACAGAAAAGACACTTTTCACATTAACAGAGAAAGAACAAAATTTTAGTTTTGCATCAACTCACTATTTGATATTAATCTTTTAAAACTTTGTAGATAGACCCACCAAATCTTACTCTACTTTAGTAAGATGTAAAACTATAAAACTATAAAGTAAAACTATAAAGTTTTAAAAGATTAACATCAAATAGTGCAATGATTAAAAACTAAAATTTTGTTCTGTTAATGTGGAGAAGAAATCAGTCTTCTTTACTTGGTAGAAGTCCACTCATAATGTTTGGTGGCATGGGATAACAGATTGTTAAACTTTGACATGTATGACATTTGAGGGCCTGACAAAGCCATCTTCAAACCCTGAACTCTTTACTGCAATTAAATCTGTAACCCTAAATCATTTTGTGCAACTAAACTTCTACTGAGAAATTGCATTGCTTCAAGGATAGCTGATTTTTAACTATATGACAGTAAACTAAACATCCATTGAAATAGCAAAAAAGTTACTATTTACAAATTACCACCCTAACATGCTTATCTAATTATTTAGTTTACCCCATGTAATGTTTATGCTAATGTGTCAACTCAGCCAGGAAATTGTGCCCAGTTCTTTGGTCAAGCAAGCACAGGGTTACTTGTAATATAAGAACAGTTATGGACTTTAGTCAACAGTGAGTTTTTTGCATAGAGGGCTGGTTGCATCTACAATCAACCAAGGAGTTTGCCATCCGCACTTTTAGATGTCTGACCAAATCAGTTGAATGCTTTAAAAGGGAAGTGATTTCAGCATTCAGAGAGAATTTTCCAGCTTGTCTTTGGACAGCCAACATCTCCTGGGAGCTCATCAAGGACCTTCACTGAACCTTCATCAAAGCCCCTGGTTTGCAGCTTGCTTGTGGGATCTAGACTTGTGTATCCCCATAATCACATGAAATAATTTTATAAAATCTCATACCATTTGCAGATATATCCTACTGATGTTGTTTTCCTAGATAACCCTGACTAACACACCCCATGAATCTAATCCTCATTGCCATTATAAATTAGTTGAATAGGTTAGAAGAGGTAAAATATCTCTGCCCTTTTTTTGTTTTTCCTTAATGGATATGAATTTTATACTTATTTGTTTTCCCTTGTGAAAGTTGTGGTTGTTTGTATTTATAAGCACATATATCTACTTGTATTCACTCAAGATTTATGCACACATGTCACAGAGCTTAGGTTTTAAATCTGTAAAAGTACAAACGGAAATGGCCTTAACTCATCTGCAGTGAGGGTATTATATAAAGAAATTGTAATGATTGTTACATGTTTATTTGGGATGGGAATAACCTGCATGGAATTTACTAGCTCAAATAATCTCAAATATAAACATTTTGACATGCTGTGTATTCATTTTCTTTCGGGTCAATACGTGAAACAAAACCAATGTGTTTGGGATTGAGGCTTTCTCCTGAAGAAGGTAAAGTTTTCTTTCAAAAGAAGGCATTTATTTGACTAAAATGAAAGAAAAACATCTTTCCATCTCTGAAAATTATACTGAGAATTTGAACTCTCCTTCTGTGTTAGCCACAATAGTGCTGATGCAAAGTACCAGAAATCTGTTGACTTTTATAAAAGGCATTTATGTGGGGTAGAAGCTTGCCATTAAAGGCCCTAAAAGTCCAACTCAGGTACCATTAGAGGTATGTTCTCAACCAAAGTCTGTTGCCACGTGTTGATGCAAGATGATGGGTGATATCTGTGAAGGTTCAGCCTTCCTCTTCCCTCTTAAGGCTCCATGGGTCCAATTTCTTCTGATATAAGCTGTAGGCTGGCATAAGGCTCATCTCTCTTCCCAAGGCTCATTTCTTTTTGGGCTCAGGTACTCTGTTCTCTTCACAAGGTCAGCTGTTGGCTATAAGGGCTCCAGTGTCAAAACTAAGTTCTCTCCTCTGCAGTGTCTTTTTCTGTGTATCTACTTCCCTGTGAGAGTCTATTTAAATAGCCCACCAAGGGGGCTGGGACTCAACACTGAGTCACACTTTATGACATGTTGACTCAAAGTCCTAATCTTCACACAATTTAATCAGATGTCTCAGCTGAATCTAATACAATCAAAGGGTTATAATGTCCAGAGGAATAGACCAGTTTATAAATATAATCTATATCTCTTTTTGGAATTCATTAATAATATCAAATTGCCATAAGTGCCCACACCAATAAGATCTACCCACATTTGTTTGCACAACACATGATTAGGACCATCTTGTCTTTGGAGTGCCTTTCTGCTGTCCAAACCTCAGCTGTAAGATAGGTTTACAAGAAATAGAAAGAGAAGAGAAGGTTGGGTACCATCACCCATACGGAATTATCTATGGTAAAGTGATAGAGTCTAGCTGTGTATTGAAGGGATAGTACAGGAGGGTAGTGATTTTATTGGGTTGGGTGGTGCAGGGTTGACAGGTAGGTAGATTGGGGAGGGTGAGTTAGAAGGTCCAGGATGCTGGGGGGAGGGTTGGAAGAGGGGCCAGCTGAACACTGGGGATTTGTGGGTATGAGGTTGAAAGTACAGAGGTGGGAATGCTCTTATGGCAATATGACAATGAAGAGTCACTGGTTTAGGGTGTTGGTTGGGGGGGGGCATTCAGGACAGGGCACACCTGAAGCAGCCTTCTAAGGAGTGTGTGAGTGTTCATTCTGTCATAATGTGTTGTATCAGTGGGTGGAGACCCACATAATGAGCGGGAAGGAGTTGGACTCCCATCTTTGGGAGGACTGATTTGTTCAGAAATACAGGCGGGAATCTCTCAAGAGCAAAGGGGGTTCCTAATAAGGGAGAACAAACCAGCTTTTTAGGATCTCTTGTTGCATTTAACCATGAATCTTGTCATCCAATGAGTCAAACCCCTTCCTTCACAGCCTTTCTGATTCCCCTAAATCTGCTATAGCCTGCACAGCTTGTGAGACAGGGTGCCCCACTAGGGGGCTCAAGATTGAAATCAGAGGTCCATAATAATGGTTGGGAGTTGTATGCAGCATATTATCTTTCATCCCAGCTGTAAAAGCTTAGGTGTCAGGCCCCACGAATTTGGCAGCATAAATAATGTTTCATCCCCAGTCCCCATAAAATATCCTGTAACTCTTCCATAGATTGCCAATGGAGGGTGAGGTGGGGTATATCTCTTTCAGTATGCCAGGCCACTTTGCATTCAGCAACTAACCAAAACTAGCAACAATGCATATTTTGCCTCACTTGGGGTCATATATAGACCCTGGTGCAGAGAAGCCTGAGTGGTAATAGAGCCTATATGCTCATCACCACCATACACAGTACAACTCCTTCTGCTACAATGTCCTATAAACATATGTGGGGACCCAAGGCCCCCCAAACCCTCAGGATGTGTGTGACCTGGACATAAGTTAAAGATTAACAACCTTCTATACAGAGGAGATATTATCATAAACTATAATCTTCCCAAAGCACTAAATGTCCTTTGTTGCTTATTGAAAATATCACCACACCCCATGTGTATATTTCATGTGACTATAGCAGGAATTCAGTTCTCATGGTATGTCCTTGTTCTGAAACCCCTTATATATCACCTCTCATTTTCTTATCTCTTTGAGAAGCACTATCTTCATTTTTGAACTGTCAACTTCAGAGATTCTCTCTTGTCCATATGTCCCAATAAATCTAATACCTTACTGAATGCCAGGTGTGTTCTTTGTTTTCCCACTCTCACCAACTCATGCCCTTCAGGAGTTGGGTTGCAACAGTTGGTGAGCTACAGCCAGAAGACCAAAGAACCACCAGCAGGAGGGGACATAAGCTCTAGGAAAGGAGAATCCATGAGAGAAATCTCAGGTTGGCCTATAACATCCAAGTAAGGAGAGGTGGCTGCCTGCCAGGATGAGTAGGGACTTCCAAGAGAATATGGGGATGCCAAAAAACTCCAGCAGGTATGCTGCCTGTACTACAGCATATAGCAGAGCAGCTGCACTTAAATAAGTAAAAGGGAGACTGCCAGATAGTGGCGGCTATAGTATGGCTCCTGTTAAGAGACTTGCAAGTGGCTATTGAGGCAGAAGAAGCCGCAAAGGTCTGTGTGCTGTTTAGAAGGAAAGTTAAAGTGAGAAAGAGATAAGCACAGGCAAGGATGAAAGATTCTATAACCCATAGCCTGCTCTGAGTAGATGATCAGTTATATTGCAAAACTGTGTAAACTGGAAGAATTTAATGGCATGTAATTTTGGCAATGTTTTAAGTTTTTTTCACATTTTAATTTGGCCAGAATTTTTATCAAGGTGTTACAAATAACTTTCAGTTTTGAGTCAACAGCTTATTCTTGAACTTTGAGTCTGTGTACTCCTGAAGAGTAAATCAGAATATAAGTGTTAAATATCTGTCTCTATAAACTGCCAAATTAGTACTTAACTGCATTTATACTTCTCACGTATTCTTAACTGGCTGCTGTTTAATAATAAAAGTGTTTCCAAGAATGAGCTTGCATGTTACAGGGAACACTAATTCCAGAGGAGATCTTAAAAGCAGTGAAAATCAGAAATTTTAAATGATGAAGATCTTGGACACAGCCATACTAAAGAGTAGAATTATGAGTAAACTTAGCGAGTTTTATGTTTCTGTTAGAGTGTCTTAAATCTTTTTGTGTTTGTCTATTAGTTCAGTGTATATTTTCATAACTATGGATAGTAATATTAAATTTAAATTTCATGTTGAATGAAAATTCTTAAAAGAGGTCTATTCTAATGGCTAAAAATTATATATATGCTTATATTGGTAAATGAGTACTTCTTAAGCCCAAATTGGAGAAGACAAATAGAATAAAAAGTCACATAAAATATGAATAAAGAAACTCTTTCAAGGAAAGAAACTAAAATATTTATCCTGATTTCTTCCATAATTTTTAATAGTCTATCCTACTCCCACAGTCTTCTCCTAAATTTGACTAAATTCCAGTGACTCATTAAAATTGATTTAGGAAACTAAAGGGATCCACTTGGTGCAGGAAGTTAGGGGAGATGTGAGTTTAGCTTAGAACTCTGTCTACTATGCCCAGAAATTAAAATGATAGGGACAGAGGGAATATTACAGAATACACATGGTTTTGTATAGTTTGTCCTGTAACTTCCCAATTAAATGTTAACAGCTTTTGATATGACAGTAATAATCCAATGGCCAAATTTCAATAAGTAAATAAAAAGTCATTGAAAGCTATGGAAAGATTTTTCTAAATTATTATTAAATCAAATGAAACAGTTATAATATATTCCAGAGTCTGGAAGTCAGTATGATTTTAAGGTTATTCACAATTTTAGAATTTTATTAAAGAAAAAGGAGTTTTTAGCCTTCTGTGGTGGAAGATTGAAAAAAAGAACACTTCTTGCATAAACTATAATGGTTTAAATTTAGCTTGGGTATAATCTCCCTAGGTTTATAGGATATTAATAAAATAAATTAGCATTATATGTGTTAAAGCATTAAAATTATGAAAATTGTAAGTTTTTGGTTAATGAAATTATTATAAGCCTCTTTTAAAAATTGTTTTTGCCTAAACTGAAATGAATATATTTTTTCCTTCACAGAACAGAATAGGGTATATGACGTTTAAATGGATATATAAAGAAGTAAAATGTTTTTGGAAGTGAATTCATACTCAATGCTGATGAAAATTCGATGAGTTTGCTTAAGGGAATGTGTTTGCCCTAAGATAAGATGGTTGGTTTTCATAAAATCAGGGTGGAAATATGTAAGGCAAGGCTTGAATGAATATAGAAATTTGTTGAAGGTATTGTAGAAGGTAGCATTATGTAAGGGAATGTGTTTTTGTAAAAGTAAAAATTATTAAGTTCATTTAATATGTTATAAAGTGCATTGGAAGTATTTAGAAAGTATATAAAAACTAAAAGATAGCCTACAGTATTGTCAGACTCTCTTTTGCATTCAAACCAGGCCTCCAGCACCTTGCATGGTGCCTCTCATTTGAGTTATTGCATAGGTTTGTCACTTTGACACCTAAAATAATAAAAGTATCTAACATATCTCTGGACATGGCTCCTGAAGTAGATGGAAAGTATATTGCAGTTTGGGATTCCTGTAGCAGCCAGTGATGACTTGATATGGTCAAATTTACATTGTCTCCAAATTGGCTCTGTTTTATACTGTCAAAAGGCACTATGTACCAGGCTGGTGAAACACTGGAACTTCCATCCAAGGGCCAATGGTGCAGCAGTATGCTGGCTGTGTGAAGGATATACTAAGTGGAGCAATAATTACCAGAATAATGTGGGTAGAACCTAAACAGACACAACTGGCAATATGGCCTGCTCCCATAGAGACAACGTGTATGATATTGCAAACCTGGAGCTTAGGTCTGTTAACTGTAGCTCAAAGAGGAACTTGTGCATTGATTAGTGTATTGATTAGTATTAAGTGCTATACCTATATACCTGATGAACATAATGATACCTCTTCTACTGTAGATCATATGCAGAAGGACACTAAACATGTTAAAAGTCTTTATAAACAAATCATTTTCTGATTAATGAACATGTCTTTAAGATAAAAGAATGGATCTTTAAGGTACTGTCTTTATTTTGTTTGCCATATGCTTGCCTTGTTGTTGCCTATATTGTCTGTGTGAGTGTATGTCTAAGGCAGTGTCCCTCTTTGTACCTCTCCTAGCTGTCCTAGGCATAACCACCACTGTGGGAACTAGGTATGGCTGTCTCCTAGACAGCATTTGAAACTTACAAGATCAAACCCATCAGCTTTGGGATGATGTGGTTTCTGGAGGCAACTGGCCTTTCTCATTCCCATGGTCCAGTATATCATGGTTGGCCTCCTTTTGGGGGCCACTTACCACTATTTTCTTTATCCTTTTATTAGGCCATGTATCCTCAAAATTCTAACTTAAGTTTATTTTTCCCAGAATCAACTCCTTTCAGAACAAGGTCTTAGTCATGTGGAGAAAACATCCAGTTCCAACCATGGTGCTGACCCCACCTTCCCTCAACCTCAATAGAATAGCCAGAGAGTTTCACCCTCATCATGCATGGTCCTCTGCCCCTAGCTTGCATGAAGCAGCAACAGAAGAATGATCATCACCTTTCAGCTCCCCCTTAAGAATAAGGATGTAAACTATCTGAGTTGAGGCAGGTTAGTATAGAAACCAGAGTACACTACTCATTAAAATAGAGGCGAAATAGCTGGGCCCTGATGTGTGTCTATATGGGCTGCTTTTATATTGTTAGATCAGCATGATCTGCCCCTTATTGTTCCCCATAAACATCTTTCCTTTCTCCAATTGTGCATTAGCCACTACCATTCTACATTGGTCTTCAGCAGTAAACCATGCCCACCATCATACCCAATGTTGGATTTTCACAGACTTACCATCCTTAGGTGCTACTGGTCTTCCTTGGACCATAACTCCTGCAAATTGAACAGCATGGAACACCTTGCTGGCATGGCAGAAAACAACCGATTGACAAGTTTAGAACAAGACCTTCTCATTTAAAACTGAGATACAGATGCTGTCTTTCAATGAGACTTGTAATTATATTTTTCCTTTGTAAGGGAATGGGTAAATAAGCACAAGCCTTTATTAAGATATGTTTTATATACTAGTTTAGAATGGTTCACACTTGAGTCTGTCACCACAGTTCACATTGTTTCTGTCTACATAGGATGAAGGAATCTGTGATGTTGGGTGGTTAGCCCCTGAGTTGTGTAATTTACTATCAAGGCTTGATATAGAGTGAAGCATGCCCCCTGAAGGTTCTACCAATTGGCCTTTTTTGTGCAGATAGAACTGCAATTGTCCCTGAAAAATACATAACAGCTTTAGTCAATCACACTACCCAAGCCCTTAATGACACCAAAGTAGCAGTTTCTTTACTAAACAAAGAAACTACCCAACTATGAAAGGTAGTTTTACAAAATAGGATAGCTTAAGATATTCTTACTGAGTCACAAGGTGGTACCTGTGCCCTCATTAATGTTCGGTGTTGTGTATATATTATTTTTATCATTCTGCTGTTTTTCATACTGCTGCTGTGGAATATGGATGCAATCCTTGTCCTATGGTCAATGTAGCCTGCTATATGGGGGTGCATTATGGGGACTCAGGGATCCCCCCAAGTCCTCAGCATGTAGCTGCCTGTGTAAACTAGGCATAACTTAAAGGTTAATAACACTCCCCAGAGGGGAGATAAAATATAGATGTTATTGTAAGCTATACTCTTCCCAAAGCAGTAAACATCCTTTGTAAACATCCTTCCTATGAGCATAATGAAAACATCATAACACCACATGTTACAATTCATGTGACCCTAGCAGGGAACTCTGTTCTCATACTCTATGAAATGCCCTTGTTCTGACACCCCTTTTAAACCACGCCTCACTTTCTCATCTCTTTGCAGAGCACTATCTTCATTCTCTGAACTGCCACCTTCAGAGATTCTCTCCTGAATGTAAGTCACGATAAAACTTATGCCTGCCTAAGTGTCAGGTGTGTTCTTTGGTCTTGTGGCCTTACCAACTCATGCCCTTCAGGAGTTGTGTTGTAACAACTACTGTTTTTTTTAAAACTTAAATTTTATTCAAGTATATCATTGATACATGAACATACATAAATAATAAATGTATAGTCAAATTTGTGAATTTAATAAACAAACATGCATATCATATAAGGCTCCCATACATGTCCACACAACCAACACCTTGCATTCTTATGAGAGATTTGTTATAAACTATAAAAGAACATCATCAAAATAGTAATACTAACTATAGCCCATATCTTTGATCCCCCAAACCACTCAATTATTATATATTTATTATCAATCAGGAAAAAACATTCTCATATTTGTCCTGTTTGCCATAGTTCATCATACACCAGTGGATTCACTGTTTATATAGCCACATGTTTTCTAAAATCTATTCAAAGTGTACATTCTGGGGCTCTCATTTTCATTACAAATTTGTGCTGTCATCACATTTGTCAAATTTAGAATGTTTTCATTATTCCAATGGGAAAAATCCCATATAACTTATTATTGTCCCTTGGTATTGAAAAATATCTTCTTGCCATTGCTTCAAAATATTACAACATTACTGTTAACTATCATGCATAATTTTCATTTTCTGTAATTTTCCCATGTATCTCTATATTCTCAGCACTTTGTAAAAGAAAATTATTCTTAAATCTCACCTGCTGCTTTTGCCTGTGTTGTGTTGGAACAAGGTTGCACTCAGAGATGTTCTCTCAGTGATCCAAAGTAGCTAATCAAAAGCAGTGACCAGTGATCTGACTGCATACTCTCAGTTCTTGGACAATATAGTCTTTATATCCTGCCTGGCAAGCTGCACCTGGGGCTAGGGTTGTGTTACTCACAACTGCCCCCCCACAAAAGTAGGGGTGAGAGTAGCTACTACACAGAGAGTGTAACACACTGGTATTTACTGCTATATACCAGCCTCTTCCTCCTGCTATTTCCTGCATGCTTCACAGGATTCTAGTAGGCTCTGAAGTTTTGAAATATTTTATTCAGACAGTTATTACCTGTTTAATAGTCTTGTGGAGAGACTGATTCTTAGAGCTTCCTACCTCATCGTCTTCCCACAAGACCAAAGAATACGCGAAGTATAGAGTCAGACATGAGCTTTTTGGGGATTTATGGACAGGAGAAGATCTCTGAAGGCTACAGTTTGGAGAATAAAGATAGTGTTTTGCAAAGAGGCAAGAAAAAGAGGGCCAATATAAGGGATTTCCAAACAAAGACCTTCATCAGGGTATTAGAACAGAGTTTATGCAAGAGTTCCATGAAGCACACAATGAGGTGTCTGGTGATGCTATTGCAAGAAGGGAGTATACTTCCCTGAGAAGATTAAAGTTTATGGACTGTATGTTTTTTTTCCTCCAGGGAGCCTTGTTACTTTTTAACTAGTGAGTGTCCATATCATGCAGGTGGCTACATGCTTTGGGCGGTGTTTTATTTAAGAAGAGGAAGCCTGGGCCTCGGGTTCCCACAGCAACAGACATTTTCCTGAATCTGTTAGTTGTCTAATGGACTAATGGCTTATGTTTTAATTCCTAGGCTGCACAAAGCAAATACCATGAAATGGTTCAGCATCAACAATGGGGACTTAATACCTTATAGTTTTGAGATGGAGAAAATATCCAAGTCAAGTTAATATCAAGGTGATGCTTACTTCCTGAAGATTGTCTGCCAGAGATCCTTGGCTACTCTGCTACATGACAGTGTATGTAGCAGTGTGCTGGTTCTCCCTTCTCTTTTTGGCTCCATTGATTTAATCTTCTTGCTCCCATGGCTTTCTCTCTCTCTCTGTATTTACTCTGTTTATAAAGGTCCATCCTGAATGAGGTGGGTCACACCTTAACTGAAGTAGCCCATTCTGAAGGTCCTACTTACAACGAGTCCACACCTATATGAAGGGATCAACTTTAAAAGCATGTCTTTCTGAAGTACATATAGCTTCAAACTATCATGGAGGGGAAATTGCTTACATTTTTTTTTTAACTCCATGAAATTGAAGTCAAGACAAGAGATTCCTATCTAGCCTCAATATGACAATATTAGGGTTTTGCCAGGGAATTCTCTGGTAGTACATGATGCTATGCTTCTCTGATTAACTGGTGATTATGTTTGGTGCTCAAAAGTTTCCCAGGTACATTTACTTTTTGTTTGTTATGAGAGAATCATGTCTGAAGAACATGAGCTAATATAACCAAGAGGCTTCCATGAAGAATCTGCATAAGTCTATTTAGTAGAAAGCATAAATATTCTCACATGAATATAAATTGACCAATGATTATTATCATTCATTGATATCCATTGTCAGCAATGCATTATTGACATAATACTTGCAATGCCTATTTTAAAAGTCTGACAGAGCATTTGCATTGTCACCTGATTTACCATAGAAAATTACAAGCTGATAGTAGGGTACAAATCCTAGGAAGACAAATAATGTTCTGAGTCTTAAAATTCTCTGTTTAAGAGATTATTTATGGAGAAGATTAAGAATAGAGAAGTTTAAAGGTTTAAACCCTGCCAACTTCTCACCCAGGTCAATATGCCCTCTGTGATATGTCATAATAAGGCCTTTCATTTCACCTTTTAATCAACTTTTATTCAAAGAGATGGATTTTGTTGTTTAACTTATTCAAAATAAAAAGAAGTGACTTGGTTGATAAATGTTTTTCAACAACCAAGAATATAAAAAATAATAACAATTAAGATAAAAATAAAATAAGAGATTTAAAATTTGTAATTATATATTTTACATTTGTACATAGGGCTTCAAAGGAGTATAGTCATATTGTGACAAAAATAAAGCATTACCCAAATTAATATACATTTCAATATCAGACTTGAATCATAGCTCCTTTATTCCCTTGGGATTCTGACATGTTTCTCTGGGAAAATAAACCAACATATATTTTGACATTTGACTAAAAACTTTCAATGAGATAGAGAATGAAAGATAGCTTCTTATAAGTAAGATTTGGCAGGTGAAATCACCACATTTGATTTTGAAATATTATCCCTAATGGTGAGTGTGAATAAGCAATTTAATATAGAGAATGGATAATATAAATATTTTAGTTATTTGAATTGGTGGGTGAGATTCCAAAACAGTAGGGTTTGGGGGTAATTTTTTGTCTGTTACTTTTGTATGTTTTGGTAAAGGTTGGTAATGAGTGGTAGTGATTTCCAAGTAAACATATTTCCTTAAATCATATTAAAAATAGAATTCTATTTATGAATACCACTTAATAATGTGGTGACAACTGGATCTATAAATTTATGGATTCCAGTGGTTTACATAATAGGAAAGTGTGTTTTTTTTTTTTTTTTTTTTTTTTTTTTTTTGTCCAATGACAATTCCTAATAAGGAGCTGTTCATTTATTTCTTTTAAAATATTTACCTGTAAAAGGTGGAGGAAAAATGAATAAATGATGAATATTTGTAGGTTATATTCACTGTAGAAAGACAACATGACATATTTACTTTCTGAGAAGCTTTCTTTCCAATAGCATACTCAGAGTCATTTTCATGGCCTTGTTTCTTAGACTGTATGTGATGGGATTCAAGGTTGGGGGTACAATAGTGTAGAAAACAGATATTACAAGGTCAGAAATAGAAGGGGATGCTGAAGTTGGCTTTTGATAAGCAGTGAAGCCAGTGGAGAGAAATAATACAACGACAACCAGGTGTGGAAGGCAAGTGGAGTAGGCTTTTGACTGGCCTTCTGTTGATGGAAACTTCTTGACAGTGGAGAAGATGTAGAAATAGGAAATGACAATGAAAATAAAACAACAGAAATCAAAAATCACAGTAATGAGAATGGGCAAAATTTCTGTCATTTAATTTTCTGAATAAGAAATAGCTAATAACTGGGGTATGTCACAGAAGAACTGATGGACCATGTTGGATCCACAGAAAGATAAGGAGAAGGTATCAGCTGTGCGCATCATCACAGCAGTCAGACCCCCACCCATCCAAGACATAGCTGCCACCTGCATGCATGTGCCTATATTCATGATGACTTCATAGTGCAGAGGATGGCAGATGGCAGCGTAGTGGTCAAAGGACATAGCTGTGAGGAGGAACAGCTCTGCGGCTGCTGAAAAAACCACTAAAAAAGACTTGGGTGACACAACCAAAGAGGAGATAGAATTATTGTGGGTCAAGGAGTTGAAAATAGATTTGGGGATTGTAACTGAAATGAGGCAGAGATCCAGGAAAGATAAATTCTTCAGAAAGAAGTACATGGGGGTGTGAAGGTGCTGGTCTAATGTGATCATGATAATGAGGACATTCCCCATCAGGGCACAAAAGTAAGTAATTGAGAAGATTACTGGTGGCAAAATATACATATTTTGAATGCTTGGAAATTCCATGAGAATAAATTCAGTTACAACTGTCATATTTCTCAATACTGCAGTCATAATCTATAAAACATTGTAGAGAGGAATAAAACATAATCAATAGCCAAACTTGATTGCCTGCATTTGGTAATCTCAAAACCATTTAATTAACCACAAAATTATTCCAGAGTATAATATCAGTTTATTGAAAATCAAGCATTTCCTTTTTCAATTTGATTTATTGTACCCATTTTGTTTCAGTTAATATAAACCTGCATTATGATATTGTAAATATATTCTATTAAAGTGTCTGACTGGCTGAATATTTTCTAATGCACTTAGCAATGCCTTTCCAACTCTCTTGATAAATCCAAATTCACAACTAACAAATGTTAAATTGTGTCATAGCCTTGATGTCCCTACATTCTTTCACATGACTAAGATAGTCTCAGCTTCTACACAGCTTCCAAGAATTTAACAATAAAAAGATTTCATAATAATAGTGAACTATCACTAGCCTTCATTTAATATCACTAAATATTTAGCCTTATTGCTCTCTCAAGAACATCAAGTTTAGAGCTGTTGTATTATTTGGAAATTTTAATGAGCAATTTATCTAATGGCTGGCTTTTTTCTCCTTTACAAACCCCAAATTGTCATCATTTGTCATCTTATACATAAAGTTCCAGAGGACACATAAGCTGGTTACTCTAACTATCAGAGATCAATAATATATGAGCTAAGATTTTGACCTTCCTTTTCATCAAATTATTTACTTTTCTTTATTATTCTCCATTTGACATTTTCTCCACATTTAATAAACCAATAATTGTATTTTCCATGTGAGATTTTCTCTTTCATTATATTAACATTATTAAATGTCTTGAAGCATGACCTTAGGTACTGTACATCTGAAATATTGACAGTATTTTATTACAGTTTTCATGTCTATCCCACTACCCATGCCCATCCATGGTATACCTGATTTTTCCAATAAGACTGATACAAATTATTTATTAGGGGAGAAGAAGTGGCACATGGAGCTAAATTCAGATGGTACTAGTCTGATGAAAAAGCATGGACAGTGATTTTGTTGGCAGAGACAATTAGATGCCTCTTGTTTGTAAATATTTTTTTCTTTAATCTCATTTGAATTTTGTAAAATATTGGGCATGTACTTTACTTTTCTCATCCTACACTCTTCTACATTTCTCATCCTACACTCTTTCCTTTAATGCTTTTTTTTAAATATTATACTCCGTGTCTCTTCATGATCGTGGGTGGTGGATAGGTCACAGAGCAAATGTTGGTTGTTGGATTTAGAAGAGAGGTGATATAAAATAATTCTAGAAAATAGAGGAAACTATTCTATATATTTTATTAAAAGGAAAAACAAGAATTAGGTTGTATTGTTATTAGGTTAATATTTAAGACCAATTTAATAATGTTTATAAGAATAAAATTGAATTTGATATACCTCGACTTCCCATTTCTCTTAAAAATAATATTGTGAATTCTTTATAACTCAAAATTACTCACATTATTCAGAATAATATTCAAGGCCATAAGTAGAAATATTTCTAACATTGATTCTCTCTGTTTCTTTTATTGTGAGGGTAACATAATTTCAAAAGAAAATTAACTCAAAGATAAAGTTCTTAATGCTTCTGACACAGTTAACTAAAAAAAGTATTTTAATAGCTTTAAGAGTATGCATTAAAAACAGTCATTTTTGTTTCATCATTAATTACTTCTTATTTACCTTTCCTTAATTATTGTGATTTCATTTTAACATTGAATACATTTTAAACTTTCTGAGCTATGCTAATTTACAACATTAACATTTATAAGGCCTAATATTCATTATATACACTTATGAACCATGATGTTGTAATATACTAAGAATATTAAAAATCACAGGTTTTGTGGAACAACTAAAATTAAGGAAAATATAAACTACTATTTTCACCCATTGAAATTCATCCCCAGACACTGATGTCCTTGGTAAATGAAATAATGTCAGCAACAGCGACTACTCTGACCTCTTTAGAAATTATATGTCATGTTTTATATAAAAGATTTTTAACTACTTTTTAGTTTCTCAGGTAACTTTTAAATCTAAAAGGAATTATCTTCTAAAGCATAATTACTTACTGGTGTCTATCCAGTCATGGTGAATGAAGAATCCTGTTGTCTTCTGAGGTTACCCCCAGAGGAGACTGCAAAATTTCAATTGAAGAGAGAACATAGAGAATGTGGATTCCTCTGAAATCTCCTGCATATAATCTAGCTTCATGGATATCTATCTTGTCAGAATCAGTAGAAATGAAGAGCTCAGTCATTTTACCTCTGTTGCTGCTCTTCCATGGGCTTGAACAAGACCCAAGGATTACAATTTATCAAATTGCTTGATTCTAAAGGGAAATGTGGTTACCATAGTCTCCACTGACTTTCTTAATTGGTTTCACCATTTGATAAAATCTCACTGAGTAATTAATGGAATCAGAGTGTTACATTTTTATTCTGTCGTTTGCACATCTATGAGCAGAGCTGTAATTAATTCTGGGCTCCAATTATTCATTCATCATTTCTTGAATGCCTCTATTGGGACTGCTTCAATAAATACGATGCAGGGAGTCAAAGACCAAATTTAGGTAGGAATATCATTGCACCTCGCCACCAAGTTGTGCTTTGGAGGGAGGTAGAGGTGTGTGAGGAACAGAGGACATCACAGACCCTGGGAGAGTGTGACTTACTGGCAGAAGGTCCAGAAAGAGTACATTCCCAAGGTGGAAGTGAGCCAGGAGACCAGCAGGAGGCAGGGAAGCTCCAGGGGAGCAGGTTGACACTAGTAGTTGATGAGAGAAAATGGAAAAGATGGGCTACACCAAGTGACACTGCTATTCACAGGGGTTATTCAATTTGTACCATGAGAGAGAAGAAAACCATGAATTGTTTGAATAAAGGAACAAAATGATCTGACTTATATTTGAACTTGATCATTTTCTGACAAAACTAGATTTAAGAGGGAACTACCGGAAATGAGGACATAAAACTATCTAAACCACTCCCATTGTGAGGTTATGAGGTTGAGGGGCTTGTACAAAAGAGGTGGTGTTGGAGGTAGAGAGGTGTTCAGCTTCTGAGAATTTTTATCATTATTGTGTAGACTAAAATAATGTTTAATAATATTCTAGTTTTTTGGTAATTCCATTTTATTGGGTTAAACATTTCAGTCAAATTGAAATATTTTTTTAATTTCTGACAAATTAGATTTAAACCGACAGATCCATAAACAAGAAAATAGTTTTACAAGTTGGAAGCCCAGGCAAAAAATAAACAATTATATAATCAATATGAAATACTTCATCTCAAGATGGCGTTAGTGTAGGAGGGCACACACTGCAAGTTCGGATTGTGGACGGGGCGGATTGTGGACGGGGTCCTACCTGGGGGTCTGTGCTGTGCACGCGTGGAGTGAGAAGCTTGGGACATCTATCTGCGCGGATCAACGGCGTGGATGGAACGGTAGAGATTCAGAACATAGAAAGAAGTAAGGAAAAAAACAAGAAGAAAAACTGCCAAAGAGAAAACTTAACTCACACGAAGAACCAACAGCTAAATAAAACTCTAGAGCATAGAGAAAAGCTAATCAACTGAACAAACCCATCAAGATAACATGATGACCAGAGGGCAACAGAAAAATGCAAATGACTCTGAGAAACTGGAAAACATTGACCAGTCCAATGCACAAAATAAAAACCAGGAAACAATGCAGAACATTGAACAACTAATGAAAGCTATCCAAACAAATACATGGACCTACTTAAAGAACTGAAGGAAGAGATTAAGGATATAAAAAAGACACTGGGAGAACATACTGAAGAAATAGAAAACATGCCTAAAAAGGTAATGGATAATATGGTGAACAATGGCACAAGCCAAGAAATGGAAAAGATGGTGGACGCACATAACAGCAGATTTGAACAGGCAGAGGAAAGAATTAGTGATATGGAAGACAATACAGCTGAAATTAAAGAGATAGTAGAACACATATACAAAAAGATAGAAAAAATCCAGCATGGACTCAGGGAATTAACCGATAATACAAAACACACAAACATATGCATTATGGGCATCCCAGAAGAAGAAGAGAAGGGAAAGGGAACAGAAGGAGTGTTGAAGGAAATAATGGCTGAAAACTTCCCAATGTTACTGAGAGAGATGGATGTGCAGATCCAGGAAGCACAGCACACCCCAAATAGTATAAATCCGAACAGGCCACCTCCAAGACATATACTTGTCAAAATGTCCAATGCTTAAGACAAAGAGAAAATACTCAAGGCAGCAAGAGAAAAGAAAACCATCACATACAAGGGAAGAATAATAAGATTAAGTGCTGATTTCTCAGCTGAAACCATGGAGGCAAGAAGACAGTGGTATGACATAGTCAAAACACTAAAAGAAAAAAACTTCCAGCCACGAATTCTCTATCCAGCAAAATTGGCATTCAAAACTGATGGAGAGTTCAAAATATTCACACATAAAGAGAAACTAAGAGAGTATGTCAAGAAGAAACCAGCACTTCAAGAAATACTAAAGGAATCTCTACAAGTTGAAAGGAAAAAACAAGGGAGAGAGAGTTGGAGGAGAGTTTAAAAACAACTGAAAAGACAAAAAGAGAAACAAAACAATATATGACATACATTAACCCAAACATAAAATGGCTGAAGTAAGAAATTCATTATGAGTAATAACACTGAATGTTAATGGATTATATTCACCAATCAAAAGACACAGATTGCCAGAATGGATAAGAAAATATGATCCTTCTATATGTTGTCTACAAGAAACCCACCTTCGACCCAGGGATTCAAGGAGGCTGAAAGTGAATGGCTGGAAAACCATTTTACAAGCTAACAATAGCCAAAAAAGGGCAGGAGTAGCTATTCTAATATCAGACAAAATAGACTTTAAATGCAAAACTATTGTAAGAGACAAAGATGGACACTACATATTAGTAAAAGGAGTAATCTCTCAAGAAGAGAGAACAATCATCAACATTTATGCACCTAACCGGGGTGCCTCAAAATACGTGCGGCAAATTCTGGAAAAACTAAGAGGAGAAATAAATGCCTCTACAGTTATAGCAGGGGAATTCAATACACCACTATCATCATTAGACCGAACATCTAGGCAGAGAATCAATAAAGAAACTAAGGCACTCAACAATACATTAGAAGAACTGGACTTAATAGACATATACAGAACACTACACCCAAATACAGCGGGATTTACATTCTTCTCGAGTGCACATGGAACATACTCCAAAATAGACCACATGCTAGGCCACAGAACAACACTCAATGAATTCAGAAAGATTGAGATTATACAAAGTAATTTCTCTAACCACAACAGAATGAAGTTGGAAATCACTAAGGGCCAGAGAAACAGGTTAGGCACAAGGATATGGAAGTTAAACAACACACTCTTAGACAAAGAGTGGGAAAAAGAGGAAATCTCAAAAGAAATCAGTAACTACCTTGAAACTAATGAAAACGACAACACAACATATCAAAACCTATGGGATGCAGTGAAAGCAGTCCTGAGAGGGAAGTTCATAGCCATAAATTCATATATTAAAAAAGAAGAAAGAGCTAAAATTGAAGACCTAACAGCACACTTGGAAGAATTGGAAAAACAACAACAAACTAAACCTAAAGGAAGTAGAAAGAAGGAAATAACAAAGATTAGAGCAGAACTAAATGAAATAGAGAATAAGAAAGCACTGGAAACAATAAACAAAACCAAAAGTTGGTTCTTAAAGAATATCAATAAAATTGACAAGCCCAAAGCCAGACTAACAAAGAAAAAGAGAGAACAGATGCAAATACATAAAATAAGGAATAAGCAAGGTGATATCACTACTGACCCCACAGAAATAAAGAGTATCATAAGAGGATACTTTGAAAAATTATATGCCAACAAGATTGACAATTTAGAGGAAATGGACAAGTTTCTAGAAACCCACAAACAGCCGACATTGATGAAAGAAGAGATAGATGAACTCAACAGCCCAATTACAAGTAAAGAGATAGACTCAGTCATTAAAAACCTCCCAAATAAGAAGAGACCAGGACGAGATGGCTTCATAGCTGAATTCTACCAAACATTCCGGAAAGAGCTAACACCAATTTTACTTAAGCTCTTCCAAAAATTAGAAGTAGAAGGAATATTGCCTAACTCATTCTATGATGCCAACATTACCCTAAAACCAAAACCAAATAAAGATACCACAAGAAAGAAATATTACAGACTAATTTCTATAATGAAACTAGATGCCAAAATCCTCAACAAAATACTCGCTAATCGCATTCAAAAACATATCAAAAGGATTATACACCATGACCAAGTGTGTTTCATCCCAGGTATGCAAGGATGGTTCAATATAAGAAAATCAATCAATGTAATACACCACATAAACAAATTGAAAGAAAAAAAAACACATGATCATCTCTATAGATGCAGAAAAAGCATTTGACAAAATACAGCACTCTTTCCTCAAAAAAACACTACAAAAGATAGGAATAGATGGAAACTTTCTGAAAATGATAAAGGGTATATATGAAAAACCCAAAGCTAACATCATTTTCAACGGTGAAATCCTAAAAGCCTTCCCTCTGAGATCGGGAACAAGACAAGGATGCCCACTATCACCACTCCTACTTAACATTGTCTTAGAAGGACTTGCACGAGCTCTCTGACAAGAAAAGGACATAAAAGGCATCCAGATTGGTAAAGAAGTAAAAATTTCATTATTTGCAGATGACATGATCCTATACTTAGAAAGCCCTGAGAAATCGACAACAAGGCTTCTAGAACTTATAAAGGAGTTCAGTAATGTTGCAGGCTATAAGATCAACGCTCAAAAATCAGTAGCACTTCTGTACACCAATAACCAGCAAACTGAGGAGGAAATCTGGAAAAAAATACCATTTACATTAGTAAACAAAAGTATCAAATAGCTAGGAATAATTTAACTAAAGATGTAAAGGAATTATATACAGAAAACTACACAACACTGTTAAAGGAAATCAAAGAAGACTTAAATAAATGGAAAAATATTCCCTGTTCATGGATGGGAAGACTAAATATCATCAAGATGTCTATCCTACCCAAACTAATCTACAGATTTAATGCAATTCCAATAAAAGTCAACACTATATATTTTAAGGAACTGGAAAAACTAACCATGAAATATATTTGGAGAGGCAAGAGGCCCGTAATTGCCAAAGATATATTGAAAAAGAAAAATGAAGTTGGAGGTATCACATTACCTGACTTTAAAACATACTACAAAGCTACAGGGATCAAAACTGCGTGGTATTGGCACAAGGATAGACCTACTGACCAATGGAACTGGATTGAGAGTTCTGATATAGATCCTCGCATATACAGTCATCTGATATTTGACAAGGCCATGAAACCCATTCAGTTGGGAGAGAGTGGCCTCTTTAACAAGTGGTGCTTGGAGAACTGGATATCCATATCCAAAAGAATGAGAGAAGAATACCATCTCACACCTTATACAAAAATCAACTCAAGATGGATCAAAGATCTAAATATAAGAGCCAAAACCATAAAAACCTTGGAAGATAATGTAGGGAAGCATCTACAGGACCTTGTAATAGGAAATGGTTTTATGAACTTCACAGACAAAGCACGAGCAGCAAGAGAAAAAATTGATAAATGGGATCTCCTCAAAATTAAAAACCTCTGCACCTCTAAGGAAGTTATTAAGAAAATAAAAAGGCAACCTACCCAATGGGAAAAAATATTTGGCAACCATATATCTGATAGGAGCCTAATATCCTACATATATAAATAAATCCTTCACCTCGAAAATAAAAGGACAAACAACCCATTTAAAAAATGGGCAAGTGACCTGAAAAGACACTTCTCCAAGGAAGAAATACAAATGGCTAAAAAGCACATGAAAAAATGCTCAACATCACTTGCTAACAGTGAAATGCAAATCAAAACTACAATGAGATACCATCATACACCCATCAGAATGGCAGCTATTAAAAAAATAGGAGACACTAAATGTTGGAGAGGATGTGGAGGAATAGGAACCCTCATCCACTGCTGGTGGGACTGCGGTATGGTTCAGCCACTGTGGAGGACAGTTTGGCGGTTCCTCAGAAAACTAGCAATAGATCTTCCATATGATCCAGCAATTCCACTGCTGGGTATATACCCAGAAGAACTGAAAACAAAAATACAAACAGATATATGCACACCAATATTCATAGCAGCATTGTTCACCATTGCCAAAAGTTGGAATCACA
>JAKSZT010054435.1:767466-802614 GCA_026826555.1 Tolypeutes matacus | reverse complement strand
CCGACCAAAATCCCCCCTCCGGTTCACCGGGTGCTGACTAGCTTGTTTGCTCTGTTCACACAAGGTCCAAGGGGCGCCAGGCAGCCAGCTCCCCAGAAAATAAAACTTTTTCGCCCCCGCCCGCGGCTCCAATTGGCCGTTTTATTTTTTATTTCCGTAACCGCGGGGCTCAGCCGCCTGTGCCAACCTCCACCGGCAGCCTCAAAACTCACGAATCTCCACCGTTCGGTCCACGCCGCTGGTCCGCGCAGATAGATGTCCCAAGCTTCTCACTCCACGCGTGCACAGCACAGACCCCCGGGCAGGACCCCGTCCCCAGTCCGCCTTGCTCTGGGAGCTTGCAGTGTGCGCCCTCCTACACCAACGCCATCTTGCCCCTAAGTCCTCCACCCACCTTTACAATACCCCATGAACAGTTGAACACATTTATATGCCTATAAGTGTGCCCCAGTTGAACTTCCTCCCATGCATCCCCCATCACTGACGCCCTGCACCAATGATCCTCCTTTGCCAGAGGTGTAACCCTTCTGTGATCTAAAACTTCTTCAAAATTGAAGCAAAAAAAATAACCAAATACAATTAACAAGAAAATGAAATAATAATGACAGTTTTAAAAATAACAAATAAACTACCAAATTTCAAGCAATATTGGAATAATAAAAATATAATAAAACATAAAATTAAAAAATTTTTGATATTATGTCTTTTATTACTGTAAGATCTGTTTTCTTGTATGTGCAGTGACATTTTCTTCCATTTGTTTCCCCAGTGTCTTATTTTTTTCATTTTGTCTTCAAAGAAGCTTTAGGTTACAGAAAAGTGACATACAGGATATAGTGGATTGCCATATACCCAACATCCTCCTACTTTTCCCCTTTCCCCTATTAATAACATTTTATATGTGGATGGTACCTTTGTTACAGTTGATGTACAAATATTGAAACATTGCTACTAACCTTGGTTGATTTACATTATAGTTTACTTTTTGGACCATACACATTCATAAAGTTTGATGAAAATTTAACATGCCTGTATCCATCATTGCAAGATCATGTGGAACACTTCCATCATCCCCAAAATGTCCCATGTTCCATCTATTCTATTCCTTCCTCACCCTCCCCTTGGGACCCAAGGCAACCACCAAGCTTCACTCCTTGAAAAACAAGATTCTTAGTTACTTGCAACAACATTGAGGGCTTGAGTATCCTGGCCTGTCCTCCCATATTAGGCACTGCTTATGCTCTTGGGAGTCTTCTGCCCCTTTATTTGAGAACATAGCAGCACTCTCCAGCATGGGAGTCCAACACCTTCCTCTTCATTTTGTGGGTCTCCACACACTAATATAACACACTATGACAAGAAGAACACTTACACAATCCCTAGAAGCCTGCTCCAGGTGTGCCTTGTCCCTCACCCCCCCCCATATCCAACACCCTAAATTAGTAACCCTCCCCTGCCATATTTGCCAAGAAAATTCCTAACATTTTAGTTTCAACCACATACCTGCAAATCCCCAGAGTTCAACTACTTCCTCTCCCAACACTTCTCCCAGTTCCATGGGCAGTCAAACCCACCCTCCCCACCCTAACTCCCTCCCAAACCAGCATCATCAAACACAATAGCATCACTACACCACTGTCACACCCATCCACTGCGCAAGTACATCCTTCTAACATCATAGATTTTGCCCATGTAGGCATTGACTCAAAACCTTCTTCTCCCTTTCTTTCTCTTATAAACCTGTCTTCCATAGTCTAGCCCTGTGTGATTGCTCAATTTTCTTAATTCATATCGGTGAGGTCCTGTAATATTTGTCCTTCAGTTCATGGCTTGCTTCACTCAACATAAGGTCTTCAAGATTCATGCATGTTATCCTGTGTGTTAATATTGGAATTCTTCTTGCAGCTGTGTAATATTCCATTGTATGTATGTACAACAATTTGTTTATTTATTCATCTGTTGATGGACATTTGGGTTGTTTCCAACTTTTGGCAATAGTGAATAATGCCCCTATGAACATTAGTGTGCATATATCTGTTCATATCCCTGCTTTCAATTCCTCTGGGTATATACCCAGCAGTGGGATTGCTGGATCATATAACCATTCTATAGTTAGCTTCTGAGGAACCACCAAACTGTCCTCCACAATGGCTGCACCATTGTACATTCCCACCAGCAGTTGATAAGGGTTCCAGTTCCTCCAAATCCTCTCCAACACTTGTAGTCTGCTGTTTATTTAAAAGCTTCCAGTCTAATGGGTGTAAGATGATATCTCATTGTGATTTTGATTTGCATTTCCCTAATAGATAGTGACATTGAGCATCTTTTCATGTGCTTTTTAGTCATTTGTATTTCTTCTTTGGAGAAGTATCTATTCAAATCACTTGCCCATTTTTTAAATGGGTTGCTTGACTTTTTATTTTTGAGGTGTAGATTTTCTTTATATATGCTGGATATTAGGCCCCTATCAGATATATGGTTACCAAATATTTTCTTCCATTGAGTAGGCTGCCTTTTCACTTTCTTGAAAAACTCCTTTGAAGTGCAAAAGTTTTTAATTTTGAGGAGGTCACAGCCATCTATGTTTATTTTGTTGCTCATACTTTCGGTGTAAAGTTCATGAAACCTTTTCCTAATCAAGATCCTGTAGATGCTTCTTTATATTATCTTCCAAGATCTGTATGGTCTTGGCTCTTATATTTAGATCTTTGATCCATCTTGAGTTAATTTTTGCCTAAGGTGTGAGATGGTGTTCCCCTCTCATTCTTTTGGATATGTATATTCAGTTCTCTAAGCACCATTTGTTGAAGAGGCCATTTTCTCCCAATTGAGTGGGCTTGGTGGCCTTTTCAAATGTCAGTTGACTGTATATGTGAGGATCAATATCAGAACTCTTAAATCACTTCCATTGGTCAGATGTCTTTCCTTGTGCCAATGCCATGCAGTTTTGATCACTGTAACTTTGTATTGTTTTAAAGTCAGGTAATGTGTTTCCTCCAATTTCATTTTTCTCTTTCAATATATTTTTGGCTCTTTGGTGCCCCTTGCTCTTCCAAATAAATTTCATGTTTAGCTCTTCCAATTCAGTAAAAAATGCCATGGTAATTTTTATTGGGATTGCATTATGTCTGTAAATCAGTTTGGATAGGATAGACATCTTAATGATGTTTAGTCTTCCTTTCCATGAACAGAGAATATTCTTCCATTTACTTAGGTCTTCTCTGATTTCCTTTGACAGTGTTGTGTAGTTTTCTGCATACAAATCATTTACATCTTTAGTTAAATTATTCCAAATATTTAATTCTTTAAGATGCTACTGTGAGTGGTATTTTTTCTTGATTTCCTCTTCAGTTTTCTCATTATTGGTGTATAGAAATACTACTGATTTTTGCACATTTATCTAATAACCTGCAACTTTATTGAACTCATTTATAAGTTCTAGAAACTTTGTTGTAGATTTCTCAGGGCTTTCAAGGTATAAGATCATGTCATCTGCAAATAGTGAATTTTTCACTTCTTCCTTTCCAATTTGGATGCTATTTATATCCTTTTCTTGCCAAAGTGCAACAGAAAGTTAAATAGAAGTAGGGAAAGTGGGCATCCTCCTCTTTAGGATTTCACTGTTGAATACGATTTAGGATTTAGGATTTCACTGTTGAATATGATGTTAGCTGTGGATTTTTCATATATACCCTTTTATCATGTTGAGGATGTTTTCTTCTATTCCTATCTTTTGAAGTGTTTTTCTCAGGAAAGATGGCTGTATTTTGTTGAATGCTTTTTCTGCATCTATAGAGATGATCATGTGACTTTTTTCTTTCAATCTGTTTATGTGGTGTATTACATTGATTTTCTTATGTTGAAACATCCTTGCATACCAGGGATGAAACCCATTAGGTCATGGTGTATAATTCATTTTATGTGTCATTGAATACGATTAACAAGTATTTTGTTGAGGATTTTAGCATCTAGATTCATTAGAGAGATTGGTCTATAGTTTTCCTTTCTTGTGGCACCTTTGGGTTTGGTTTGACTGTGATGCTGGCATCAATGAGTGAGTTGAACAATGTTTCCTACACTTGTATATTTTGGAAGAGTTTGAGCAGGATTGGTCTTAGTGCTTTTCAGAATGTTTGGTAGAATTCACCTATGAAGCTGTCTGGTCCTGGGCTTTTCTTAGTTGGGAAGTTTTCGATGACTAATTCTCTCTCGTTACTTGTGATTGGTCTGTTGAGTTCATCAATTTTTTCTTTCATCAATGTAGGCTGCTTGTGTGTTTCTAGGAATTTTTCCATTTCCTCCAAATTTTCCATCCTGTTGGCATACAACTTTTCAAAATTTCCTCTTGAGATATGCTTATTACACTGTGGTCAGTGGTGATATCCCCTTCCTAGTTTCTTATTTTATGTATTTGCATTTTAATTCTTTTTTTCTCTGTTAGAGTAGCTAATGTTTTGTAAATTTTATTAATCTCCTTGAAGAACCAGCTTTTGGTTTTGTTTATTTTTTCTAGTGCTTTCTTATTTTCAATTTCATTTGGTCCTGCTCTAATCTTTATTATTTCATTCCATTTACTTGTTTTGGGGTTAGTTTGTCATTCTTTTTCTAATTCCTACAGGTATGCAGTTATGTCTTTGAATTTAGCTCTTTCTTCTTTTTCAATATAGGCATTTATTGCTATGGATTTCCCTCTCAGTACTGCTTTTGCTGCATCCCATAGGTTTTGATATGTTGTGTTGTCATTTTCATTCATTTCAATGTACTTATTTCTTTTGTGATTTATTCCTTGACCCACTGTTTGTCTAATAGTGTGTTGTTTAACTTCCTTATCTTTGTGCCTAATCTCATTCTCTGTCCTTACTGATTTACACTTTCATTCCATTGTGGTCAGAGAAATTACTTTCTATAATTTCAATCTTTCTGAATTCATTGAGAATTGTTCTGTGGCCTGGCATGTGGTCTATCCTGGAGAATCATCCATGTGCTGTTGAGAAGAATGTATATCCTGCTGTATATCTTTGTAATGTTCTTTATATGTCTCTTAGGTCCTGACCCTCTATTATATTATTCATGGTCTGTGTTTCTTTATTGATTCTCTGTCGAGATGTTCTGTATATTAAAGTCTCCCACTATAATTATAGAGGCACCTATTTCTCCACTTAGTTTTTTCAATGTTTTCCTCATGTATTTTGAGGCACCCTGGTTTGGTGCATAAATGTTTACAATTGTTCTATCTTATTGATAGATTTCCCCTTTTATTAATATATAGTGTTCTTCTTTGTCTCTTAAAATATTTTTTCATTTAAAGTCTATTTGTCTGATATTATAGCTACTCCCACACTTTTCTGTTTATTGTTTGCATGTAAAATTGTTTTCCAACCTTTTACTTTGTCTCTTTGTATTCCTGGGTTAAGTTGTGTTTCTTGTAGAGAGCATATAGATGGTTCATATTTTCTTATACATTCTGCCAATCTTTGCCTCTTGAATGGAGAGTTTAATCTATTAACATTCAGTGTTATTACTGTGAAGGATTTACTTGCATTAGCCATATTCTCTTTAGGTTTATGTATGCCATATGTTGTTTTTATTTTTCTTTTTATCTTTTTGTTGTTCTTACACTTTCCTCCAACCCTATGTCTTTCCTATTTTTTCCTTTCAACCTGTAGAACTCCCTTTATTATTTCTTGAAGGGCAGGTTGCTTATTGACAGTCTCTCTTAATATCTATTTATCTGTGATTATTTTGAACTCTCCTTCATTTTTGAATGCCAACTTTTCTGGATGGAAAATTCTTGGCTGGAAGTTTTTTTTTTTTCTTTTAGCACCTATGTCATATCAGTGCCTTTTTGCCAACATGGTTTCAGATGAGAAATCAGCATTTAGTCTTATCAAGCTTCTCTTGTATGTGATGGATCTGGTTTCTCTTGCTGCTTCAGTATTCTCTCTTTGTCTTGAGCACTGGCCAATTTGACAAGTATATGTCTTGGAGTAGGCCTGTTCTTATTTACACTGATTGGGGTGCCCTGTGCTTCCTGGGCATGTATGTACATGTCCCTCATTAGAGTTAGGACATTTTCAGCCATTATTTCCTCCAACACTTCTTCTGTTCCCTTTCTGTTCTCTTTTCCCTCTGGGATGCCTATAATGCATATGTTTGTGTGTTTCACATTGTCATTTAAATCCCTAAGTCTCTGCTGGATTTTTTTCTATCTTTTCATATATTTATTCTTCTATCTGTCTGATTTCATCTGTACTATCTTCCACATCCCTGATTTTTTTCCTCTGCTTGTTCAAATCTGCTGTTATGTACTTCTAGTATATTTTTTATTTTTGCATTGTGCCATTCATCACCATTATATCCATTACCTTTTTATATATGTTTACAATTTCTTCAATATATTCTCTCAGTGTCTTCTTAATATCCTTAATTTCTTCCTTCATTTTATTAAGTTGGTTCATGATATTTGTTTGGACATCTCTGATTAGTTCTTCCATGTTCTGCATCTCCTTCTGTTTTTTTAGTTCATTCATTTTACTGGGCCATGTCTTCCTGTTTCTTAGTATGGCTTGTAATTTTTTGTTGATGTCGAGGCATCTGTTTATCTTGATGGGTTTATTTGGTTGATTAGCCTCTCTTTCTACTCTAGGGTTTTATTTTATTGTGTTTTTTTTGTGTGTGTGTAACGTGTCACTTGGACACTTTGTTCCTCTTATCCTATTTCCTTGCTGTTGTCTATATTCCTTTGAAAAAAAAATAGGACCAGAGAAAAGGACCAGAATAAGAAGAGAAAAAGAATAATAGTAATAATAATTTAAAAATGGTATAAGAGAAATCATACAAGACCTAAGAAAATAAATAATTAACATGAGTAAGAAGTACAGGGAATAAGAATTAAAAAATGGAATAGATATAATGAAATGAGAAACAAAAGAGAGAAAAATATATAGAATGAATTAAAAAGCTGGAGATGAGAAGAGAGGAAAAGAAAAAAGAAAAAAACTAAAGAAAGAGAGAAAACACACAGAGAGAATTAGAGAGAGAGAGAGAGAGAGAGAGAGAGAGAGAGGAAAAATTGAGAACCAAACAAAAAGAGGTGGAATGAAAAAACAACAACAGAAAACAGAAGATAGAAAAATGAAGGAAAGAAAAGAAATAGCATAGGTAGAAAAAATCAGTAACAGAAAGAAAAGAGAAACAAAGAAAGGAGAAAGCTAAACAAGAAAGACAGCAGCCACTAATTAAAAAAGAGAGGAAAAAACAAAAGGAAACACAGCCTTCCCTCTTAGGCCCCTAAGGAGCATCTCTGGCTGCTGGTGTTCATCAGTCAATCACCCTGTAGCCTTCCCTCTGCAGGTTTTGAACCAGGTTTTAGCATGTAATAAAGGGGAAATAAAGGAACTTTTTTTTTTTTTTTTAATAAGAGATCCAAGAAAAGCTAATACAAAAGAATGCCTGTATGTTCCCTGTCCTATAGTATCAGCTGGATGTCTGATAACTGGGTGGATCACTTTCCTATGAAGAGCCTGGAATGGAACCAGAGACTCATATATGCTAGTCAGGAATTACTCCACTAAGATAAACTATCTTCTTAGGTTAGTTAGGCTTTCATAAAGCTATCTGGCCCCTTTCTCTTGGTTAGGTCAGATTCCTAGTAGTTTGCCAGACCCCTGCTGAATGGGTGCCTGTCTGTCCCTGCCCACTCTCTAATCTAATTCCTCTCTACCGGGGCAGCTAGGCATGACAGCCTGCCTGAGGACATCCCCCTTTCCTCTCCCTGCCAGATTGGGGTCCCTTCTCAGATTCCAAGGGGCCTCAGCTGGCCAAATTCACTGCATAGAAACCACTCTCCACCCTCCCAAACTCTTCTTCCTTCCAGGTAATGCTCCCACACACTCTATTTGGAGCAGCTAGCCAGGGGCTCCACTTAGGTTATTTGTCATGAGGGTGGGGTATGTCCTATTTCCAGCCACAGGGGTGAGCAACTCACGGTTTTCCTTTGGATTCTTTATCTTTCCAGTACCCACCTAGATCACTCAGAGCACCTTCCTGTTCTCTATATATCCAAAGTAGCTCCTTTAGATAGGTCCTCCTGTGGTTCCATCCCTGCCCCTGACAAGGCAGAAGGGATAGTGACCCTCAGTCTCTCCAGGCAACTGCAGCAGCTTTCAGCCTGCAGGTACTAGACTGTTGGGCACATCTCTGATTCCATCCCCACACTGACAGGGAAGGAGGAGAAAGTGTGCACCCTCAGCCTCTCTGGGCAACTGTTAGTCACTTTTTTTGTTTGAATATTTGCTTGGTTGATTTACATCTTTGACTATTTTCTTGATTTTCATTAAAGTTGATTCTGACAGGTTTTGCTCATGCATCCAGTGTTTCTGTGCGGGATCAGGCTTTTGGAGGACCCTAATCTGCCTTTTTTTACTGATGTCTCCCTAACCTAGTCTCTAATCAGGTTTTTGACTTATGATTCAATTTCTTTTCTTGTTATAGTTCTGTTCATATTTTCTATTTCTTTTTTTTTTTTTTTTCAGTTTTTTATTTTATTTTTTATTTTTAAAGAAGCTTTAGAGTACATCAACAATATAGGGGATTCATTAGACTTCATTAGAATTCATGATTAGTTTGAGTGTGTATGTGTGTTTTTAAGTTTTAATATACTTTATTTTTTTTAGAATTTTATTTATATTTATTTATATATTTTTTATTTTTTAATTTTATTTATTTATTTTTTATTGTGGGTAAAAATCAAATTTTTCACAATACATACCAATATTTGTAAAATGATATATAAATATATATGCATATATGTGCATTTGCTTACATAAATGTTATTTTTTTAAATATATATATATATTTTTTAAAAGGTGCTTAGATTACCTAGATATTACACAGAAATTACAGGGATTCCCATGTTCCCCACCTCCCACACCTCCTACAACATCCCACACAAACATCCTTCATCAATGTGGCACATCATCCCTAATGGATAAACACATCCTGGGGCCTTGCCACCAAGCATAGAACACAGTTCACATGGTAGACCACACTCTCTCCCACACAGTACTGCATGGTATATGCTGATGTAAAATGGTCTACATCTGTCGCCGCAACGCCACTCAGGACAACCCCCAAGTCCCGAAAAAACCCCTGTTTTCCAACTGCCTTTCCCCTCCCTGCCCCGAAAGCATCCAGTGGCCACCGGCTCCACCTCAATGTTATAATTTCTTCCATTGCTTGAATCACAATATGTCTACAACAGAATACCATTAAGTCCACTCTAGTCCATAGCTCTTCCCCCAGTCCTGAGGGGACTGGGAAGGTGACGCCCACTCCACCTCCGAGTGAGAGAAGGTTTATATCCCATGGATACAGTGGATGGTATTATCCTGCCTGCAGCTGCAGGCTCTCTCCATTCCCTGGGATGGCCATTGCCCATCGTCTTCTCCTCGACAGGTGACTTGGATGAGTCCATTGAGCTGTAGGGTAGGAGTTGCAGCTCCACCGAGATTACAGGCACAGCTGGCACATAGGTAGGCCAGGGGCTCCAGTCTCTGGAAGTACACCTAAAAACTCCAGCATCACATATAGGTTTGAATAGAAGGGACTGATGGACCATGTGCAAGGAGGACTTATTTTAATATACTTTAAATAAATCTGGAATTCTCTTCCAGGATATTCTTATCTGCATTTTTTTATGGCATGTATATTCCCCCAGTTTGTTACATAAATTTTTGAGTTTTTCTAAATCCTTGGAGGAACAGACATTCTCAGCTCAAATATAATTAATATTTTCCTTTGTAGTTTGTGTTTTACTTCTTATGTGATAAATACTTACCTAGGCTGGTATCCTGATGATATTATCCAATGTTAGTATCTAAGCCATTATAGTTTTGACTTTCATGTGTTGTCCTTATACCACATCATTTGTGCAGAGTGAAAGGTAGGAGTAAAATTTCTTTTACTGACAATGAATATCCAGCTGCCCAATCACCATTAACTGAAAGTACATAGACTACCGTTCAATACCTTTATCGTATATTGTGTTCCTATAAGAGCTTTTCTGTAGCTGTGTACTTTATTCTGTTGCATTGATTTCTCTATTTCTGCACTCATACCAAATATATGCAAACGAATTTAATGTCACTTATATTTGGTGAAATGATAATCTATATCTGAAAAATATATATATTGTTCTTGACTTGATATCTTTCAAGGAAAGCACATGGAAGTGATTGAATTTTTGGTATGAATTTTTTAAAAATTGGATATTATATTTTATAAAAAGAAAAAAGAATAAACAATGCTGTAGGGAAATGATTATTGGAAGTATAGTATATATTAATTAAATATTGGATAGTATTACATTACTAGATAGATTTATGATTTTAGGAGGAATAAAAATCAAGTGATGTCTTTGCCTTAAAAGTTGGTTTTCAACTAAGGAGGTGAATACAAGTGATAGGTGTTTATATGATTGTTTTACATGATGGAAATTTGCACTTCTTAGGTAATCAATATTGATGTAATTAGAACCAGTAATATTCAGAAGTCATGCCTAATTTCAATTCATACTTTTGATAGTAACTTCAAAGAAATGAATAAATATTAATGAATATTAGATTACTTTGTTGAAGAAACTTTAACACTCTAAATTTATTCAACAGTCATCAGGGAACTCTTAACTATATATTGTTAATTGTATGTGGTGGTACCTAATATATTCCAAATCACATTTAAAAGTCTTTTAGTAATTATAAAAATAGTCTAAATGTAAACACCAAGGGCTACTAGAACTTATCATGTTTCCCTCTCTGATTATGGGTTTGAGAGCCAACATATGAGAACTTCTTCATAACATCTTATTTTTCTGCCATGAGAACAAGTAACATCCCATGTGTAGGCCACTCCAATATCCTGGACAGAGAAATGTGGGCACTGACTATGAATCAAAATCATAGCCAACACAAAATAGACATGTGTCATAAGTAGGAAATCTCTGTTGCTCTCAGCACAGATTTTCTTCTTACTGTAATGTAAACTATTCTCAGTTTGCTAAAAAATATCAAATGGTTTTCCAGAGAAGCTGTAGGAATTAATGCACACAAATAATATTCCCACATATCTTTGTTCCACATCATCACCAATAATTGGTGAATCCAGATATGTTTTTTCCAACTTGCTGAATATGTAGTAGTACCAGGTGGGTACACTGTTTATTTTCCTCATATCAATGATGCAAAATATACTGTCACATGTAAAACAAGATATGTGTGCTTCCTTTTAAAAAAAATTCCTATCTAAGCCTGAAAACTCACACGTGTTTTTAAGTGCTTTATATCTAATTCTGTGACCTTTTTTTGTTTCTTGAAAAAAAAATCTTCATTTATTGCAATCAAGTTCACAAATATGTTTCCATGGTACATGTTTTAGTATCTTTTCCTCCTCCTCCTCCATCTAGTCTTCTCCCTCAACTCCCTCCTCTGGCTTCTTCTAATCCTACTCCTCCTTCTAAAACATTCCTTCAAACTTCTAAGGATATCTTCAAAATTATTCTAATAGTGATTTCCTCATTTCATTACTTAATTGACTTAGAGTTGGTTTTGACTAGGTTGAGTAAGAGAAATGTTCTTCCCACTGCAGGTCCTTGCTGCATCTGTCATCTGAGTGTTCATATCCATACCCTCTATTCTGCTGCATCTGTACTTGTCATTTTATGACTTTTTGCCACAATGTTTACTTACTGTTATTTTATAGAAAGACTCGATATCTGTTTAGGAAATCCTTTTAACTTTTTATTCCTTAAGTGTGTTTATTCTATTTGGATTTCATGTGAATTTATGGCCATCTTGTCAATTTCTATGGTAGAAAATCTTTAGGGATTTTTCTTTAGGTGTCATTCAACTGATGAATGTTACTGACATTGTTATAATATTTAGTCTTCCAATCCATTTATAGGGTCTATCTCTCCATTAATTCAGTTACTGAAGAGCCCTCAATGAAAAATTTATTTTTTCCACAAGATCTGGCAAATCTCCGTTACTTTATATTTCACTCTATTATGAATTGTTTTTTAAAATTCATTTTCTATATTTTGTTTCTTCTCTGTATATATTTCATATTTCTTTATTGGCATGTAGAATTCAATTGCCTTCTCAAACATGATTCAAATAAGAATCTTACTATACTTGCACAGGTTGTTTTTTTTTAACTTTCTCAATCAAAATTATATTTGTTGCTAATGAAAGTGTTATTTCTTCATTTCCATTCATATATGTTTTATTTCCCTTTTCTTACACCACTATGCTTCCTAAAGAAGTTGGTGAGAGTGATCTTATTTGTCTGGCTCCCTATGAAGAGATGCTTGTATCATACATATTTTAAGTTATCTGATGCTTGATCTAAGAAAATTTCCTTTTAACAGTTACTTTTTCTCAGAGTCAGGATATTACTTTCTAAATATTCTATAACAGTTTTTATCATGACTTAGTATTTTAGCAACATAATTCATTTCTGAAAACAAGGCATGATCCTATGAAGTTTCTCCCTTAAACTCTCTTGTTGTCATGAATTGCTCTTCTCATTTTTCTAATATTGAACCACCTGTTTTTGTAGATAAATACAATTTGGTAATTATATATATATATATCATATATTTGTGTTTTATATAACCCTCTGAAATTCTTGTAGAACTTTTACATATACATTAATATATTTTTTAAATGCCTAATTTTTTGAAATAAATGTCTTATTCTATCATTTCTATTTTTCCAGCAATCTTCTAACCACAACATCATATGCAACTATTCTAATTTGGACAGTGTTAGTTTGCCATATTGTTGTTGTTACAAAGTACCAGAATGAGTTGGCTTTTGTACAGGGAATTTATTTGGGGTATGTGGCAGTTTGGAATTATTTATGAATTTCAAAAAGAGAAATTATGTTTGCAAACTGGTCTGTTTCTCTGGAAGCGATACCCTTTGATTGTATTAGATTCAGCTGAGATGCCTTTGACTAAGTTATGTTACGATTAGGGCTTTGATTCTACCACATCATTAGGGCAACTTAGTTTGAGTCCCCACCCCCTTTGTGGACTATGTAAATGGACACTGAATCAAGAAGACATACAGAGGAATAGAGAGAGCTCCATAGACATGGAAGAGGAGAAAACTTGTCAGCATTTGAGCCTGTGTTCCAGGGAAGAGAGATGAGCCATTCACCTCATAGTTTACAGTTGACCTTGTGCAGAGACCAGAGAAGCTGAGCCTGGAATGAAAAGCGCTCTCAAACCTAAGGCTGAGATCAGAAGAAGCTGGGCCCATGGTGCCTTAAGAGGAAAGAGTCTGAACCCTCACAGATAATGGCAGCCCTCTTGCTTTACCATGTGGCAAATGACTGGCTGAGACAGTATCGCTTATGGTACCTTGAGTTGAACTCTTTAGGGCCTTGTAACTCTAAACTTTTACGCCAAATAAACACCCTTTATAAAAGCCAACAGATTTCTGGTACTTTGTATCAGCACCCATTTGGCTGACTAATACAGGGTAAAAGCTTAAAGTTCCAAGGCCATGAATAGTCCACACTGAAGCACCATCAGAGATGATTTCTCGCCAAAGTCAGCTGCCATGTGTTGAAGCAATATGGCCACTGATCTCTGCTGAGGTTTGAGCTCAGCTGAGTGCAACCAGGCTTAGGGCTTATTTCTTTCCAGGCCTTCTATATCATTCTTGCCTGTTGCACTTTCTATGTGAGTTCGGCTGTAAGATAGGCATACAGCAGAACTTATCTCCTCTTGAGCTGTTTCATGGGCCCTGCCTCATGGGGCTTTGTGTTTAAGTGGTCTTCTAGTTCTTTCTCATATGCAAGGATCAAATATGACAGCTTCCTTTACCTCTGCCTGTCTCTCTCTCTGTTTCCATTTACATCAGATCCAGCAAGAGGGTGGAGTCTCAACCTGAGTTATGCCACACTGACATAGTCCAATCAAAACCCTAAAGTGATCTTATCAAGTAATATAATTAAAGGGCCTTCAACCAAACTTAATGTAATCAAATGTTATCATACCCACAGGAATAGACCAGTTTAAAAACACAATCTTTCTTTTTTTTGGATTAATAAAATAATCTCAAACTGCCACAGCCTGTTGAATGATATGATTTCTGGTTGTATCTTGTGCTAGTTCCTCACTTCAGTTGTCTTTTGATGTGGATCTCTCATAGTTGCTTCATTTATGTAGTGTCCTAAGACAGGGCCAGTAGGAATTCAGGAATGTAATACCTGACATTTATGATTTTTCATCCACATATTTGATTAATATTCACCAGATTAAGATTAAGAATGTATTTTTAAAATTTTCTGTTTCCTAATTTAAATGGAAAAATAAACATATCTTTCTTACAAATATAAAGCTCATACTCATTTGTAATGATCATCCCCACTTCATGTTTTCTCATACTTACCAGATATTTTCAATCATAATTCGAGTTTGTCAGGTCTATATTATGTTTTCTAAATAGTAACCTTTTGTGCCTTTAGTACTGAAAATTGTCTCTAAAATAATTTCTTCTCTTGCATTTGAATTTTTTCAAAGATGTTTATAAAGTATGAGAAATTTATTGTTTTTTAATTACTCCTTTGTCTTTGCACTTTGAACCCTCTTCTTCCTTGTCTTCCTCCATTTATATATTCTTCATACATATTGACTTAAGTATTTTCAATAGTCTCATGTCCATGAAAATTACTTTTTCATTTTTTTGTGTGTGACAGTGTAGATGTGTTTATATTTGTTCATATATCATTAATGTAGTGACCCTAAATGGTCTTTTCTTGTGTAGGAAAGGACTCTGTTTTGCTTATGGGTTTCCTGTAACTTGGGGTTTTAGAAGATAATCATGACTGGAAATATATTACCCTGAAACCTGTAAAATGGCAAAAATGCCTTGAGGGAAAGTGTTGAGAGAGCATCTGAAAGTTCCAAAAAATTCTAAGTGAGAAAGAATCTTAAATACCCACTCAAAATAACCCTAAGTATTCTATTTTTATTTCTACTTCTTTAGGACAGTGCCTGGTGCTTTTGGATTGTGAATGCATGCCTGATTGCCTGATGTCACAGGCATATATGAGGCGTTGTCCTCTGATTGAGTTTTCCATGATTCTATATTCATGTTTTGAGTCGTCTCAGTTTATGTCTTCTGCCTAGGATCACATATATATATTTTTTGTCCCCCCCTCTTAAGGATATTTTGTAGCTGGACTGTTTTGTTCATTATTATACTTCCTTAATAGTATAGATTACAATAAGCTAGAAAAATGCATCTATTACTAAAATATAACCACACATACAGAGAGAAACACAAACACTACAAGATAAAATAAAGACAGGTGATATATTGATAGAAATAGATAGATAGATAGATAGATAGATAGATAGATAGATAGATAGATAGATAGATAGATAGATATGTATGTAAATATGGTAGATATACTAAGAAAAATATTTTGGTAAATAGTTTTATACACTTAAAATATTTGGTCTTCATCTGAGCATGAAATCAAATTTTATTATCCTAAATGAATGCAATTATTATTTTAAAGTCAGTAATACAGCAAATAACAATGTATTATAAATGATAAAGAGCCAACTTATAAGCAGGGAGAAAAGCTTACAAAGTATATGCTTTGTTGAGACCTAGGTTTTAATAGTTCACATTCCAATGAGGGAAGATACTTTAATGGGAATCTCAGTGTTGGCTCTATTTTGTGTTATTAATTCTGCAGTTGAGTCTCAATTCTATAACTTTTTTACTTGGTACAGACATTTGTAGGAAGGTAAATACAATGTGAACAATTCGAATTGAATTGTCTAAATCAAAACAATCAGTATTCTCTTCCAGGGCATCAGGATCTTGAACCTTGAAGTTCTCTGAAATACATGGGCACCTAGTAAGGTACTCATCCATTGTCCTCTCCATATGATATCATTCTTTCTTTTTAGCTGAAAATCATCCTAACGTATTTCAAAATAATTTTAAAATATGGAAAATATTTTCCTGAAAAATGTGTGAGTTACACAAATGCCTAGATTTGAAAAATTAGGACATGGGTGCATAGCTCACTATCATGTATGTAAAAAGCAAAAGGTTATACAGAAAAATCTGGATATTTAATTGGGATATAGTCATATTTAAGAACATATATAAAATATGAGTTAAAATTCATCCCATTATTTTTCAGAAATTTTTAATCCAGATAATCTTGCTTGGATGTTCAAAAATTCTGTGGAACATTCTGCATAAAGCAGTGTTAATCTCTTTGTTCCACAGGCTATAGATGATGGGGTTTATGAATGGGGGCCCCATGGTATAGAAGAAAACTGTGAGAAGATTACTGAGAGTTGCCTGATTTTCAACAGGAGCAAAGGCAGCAATTAACCCCAAAACTAAAAAGAAAATAAGAATTGCCAACTGAGGGGTACAAGTAGCTAGGGCTTTCTTACAGGCTTCCACAGAATGCATTCTAAGCACCATTGAAAATATATCAAGATAGGACTTAAGCACAAAAGCAGAACATAGTAATAGAATACTGGCACTTAGAAATAAGGCTATAAACTCAGAAAACTGAACGTCTGAAGAGGAGATCCTCAAAATTTGAGGCACATCACAGAAATATTGATGGACCACATTAGAAATCTGTGAAGTGAAGCCTGAACATGCCACCTGTGTGGATAGCAGAATGGATGAACCCACTTGCCCAGGAGCCACCAGCTGCCAGTGTGCACAGACGTGGGGTGATGGTGAGCCCATAGTGCAGAGGGTGGCAAATGGTTACATAGTGATCATAGGACATCTCCACAAGGAAGGCCAACTCTGTAGATCCAAAGAACATGAACAGGAAAATCTGAGTAGCACATGCTGGGAGAAAAGTCAATTTACTGCCTGTCAGAGAATTCACAATTATTTTGGGAACAGTAACTGAAATGCAGCAAAGGTCTATGAAGGATAAATTGCCTAGAAAGAAGTACATTGGAGAGTGCAATTTTGAGTCTGTCACAATGACAGTAACAGAAGATTCCCAATCAAGGCTCCCATGTAAATTACTTGGAACAGCAGACCTTGCAGGATTTGGAGCTCTCGTGAGGGTGAGATATCCACAAGGAGGTATTCAGTGACTAGAGTGAGATTTTCCATTTCTCATAATATGTTGCAATTTCCATGCATTCAAAATACAAAATAAGAATATACTAAAATAAAGTGGAGATAATCTACATCCTTAACAAATAAAATACCACTATTGTTATCCACATGTGTGTTCTCCTGAGAAATTCAACTTAGAGGAAATGGACAAATGCTAGTATTTTATGAATTCACATATTTCCCTTTTTACTTTCTTTTCTAACTCTGCTCTTATGTGTTAATTTCAACATTATAGGAACAGATAATCTAAGATCTCAAATTATTTAAAATGAAATCATTTTCAGTTATGAATCCTATTTACAGTATTTTAGTAAACTATCTTTTCAAACTCTGCCAGGAGACATCAGGAAATATTTTCCCGTTTTATTCATTAACAAATTTTACTTCCAGATAAACACTGTGTAAGAGAGCCTCTGCAGCAGCCCTTTTGTTTGAGCACTGAACAGCTGTTCTTTTCCTGTACCAGGTGACTAGGATGATTGCTGATATCACTGAATCTTTGGCCAGTTGACTAAAAATTGATTTCTGTAACACAGGTAATGAATGGTTCTGAGATTCTTCTCAGAATGGATTTAATCCAAAAGACACCAGATGGATTTATACTTCATCACCCTTTCTTGCTACCTTTGAACCTTTTCATCCTTTGAGTACTTTCTGTAATCCTTTGCAACTATGCATCCCCAAAATAGAATCTCTTGAGATCAAATTTATTCAGGTTTTCCATTGCAGTGTATTCCAGTACAATGGTATATACACTATCTCTCTAGTTTACTTTCTCACCTGAACCCAGTACCTCAGAACCCCGTCCCTCCCACCTGATATTACTTTTCCTCAATGCACTCTTCCTTCAATCAGGCATGAATTCCAATATTTGATGAATAGCTAATTTTCTTTCCAGACAGATTGCTCCATGCTTTTCTAGATTTTGCAGAAATCTGCTTATTCTATATAACTATTGTAATCACAACTCCTTTACTTGAGTTTGTCTTGAAGCAGAACAAATTATAAATCTGATTCCAGTCTTAATTATGCTTTGAATTCGAATACTAATTATCTTGAGGGATGTCAATTGAGAATTATTTAATTTTATATTTGGAAAAACTAAATGGAGGCAAATAACTATAAAATGTTAGAAATATAAATTAATGCATAATATATAATTTTATATATTTATATTACGTATAGTCATGTTTTATTTTTATATTTCATCCATGTGTAGTTACTAAGAAGCATACAATTATTTTGTGAGTAATATTTTAATGGTGTTGATTTACTCTCATTGATTATATTCATATGAATTTATAGGATTTTTACAATATATTTATGTAAATTATCTTAGTATAATAATCATTTCCATTATGCATATTATTTCTTTCCTCAATTTTATGAGGAAGACAAATATCTTTAACAAAGATTTTATTAAATAGCAAGAACAATACTCAGTAATTAATTTGATATTATTTTCTAATGGATAGTTATTTTACATAACCCAAATTCCAGATGATCTTTTAAAGTCCTTTATCACACCACACGTGCTTATTGATCCTTAGAAGTCTCATTCATATCCTCTGTCTCTTCAGATTGTATCTTTCCACTTGGTGTGTAAAATTCTCAAGTTTACCTGGGCTAAATTTACCATACATCTTTTATTTCAGAGTGTTCTGATAGCCTTGTGCATAAGAGGGAGGGAAAGAGTCCATGTTTATCCCTGCTCCTTATTACTTCAGGGATATTTAGAAAATGTTTTTATCACAATATTTAAATGTGGGATACCTATTCCTCATCAATTGTTAAACCCATGAAATACAAGAACATAATTAAAGACTATATAGAGCATATCTAGTGCTTAATACACTGTAAATAAATGTAAGAAATTATTCATAGTGAAAACTTTATTGGATATCTCTGCCAATTCATTCATATTTCAAGGATTATTTTGCTTATGGGGATTTATTTCTATCAAATGATATGATAACACACTGCTGACTTTGAATTTCTTAGCTATCCTTTACAACCTAGTTCAAGTAATAATTAATACATAGTGTTTGTACTAGTTCAATTTCTTGGTAATTTCTGTATCATTATATTTTGGTATTTAGAATATAGCCTATATAATACATATATATTATCAGTTACTGTTTTAAACACTGATCAACTATAATAAAACCAGAAGTAGAAACATTCAGATTCTCTATGAGTATCAATTATAATTTGGAGCAGAAATAATTATGTATGCTAACGATACTGGAAATATCACAGCTATGTAAGTGCATTTTTAATTGGCCATTTAAATAAAATCATGAATTAAAGTATACAGATATACCTGAAAAGTGAGAAAACAATTTTATCTTCTATAATATGAATATTTCTTTTGCACAATTGCAGGAACTTTACAAAATCTGTGGTCTTGCTTCATTCTTTCTGAATAAATTTCAAGGAGTCACTTCACAGGGAAATTCAAATTTACCCATAATCATTGGAAAATTGTGATTCTAGGTTCTTTATAAACATGGTTATTATTTAGGATGAACACATATGTGTCATATCTCTCAGAAGGCCTGGGAAAATGGTGATTTCATAATCTAGAAGAGCGAGTTTTCTTTGATAAGGAATTTTTCCCTGTACTCTTGAGATTAGTTAAATTTATAATAGTGCCTATTAGCAAAGTTCTTTGTTGTTTTTAAACTTAACAACAGAAGTATTCCAAACATTTCATCGTTACTCATGATCAGTATTTTATGTCACATCATAAATATAAATAATTAACATTATATTATATTCATAAAATCGTGCAGCCACAATAAGCAGTATGCCATAGCAGTATGGCATCAAAAAATAAAAAACAAAAATTGACCAGCAGTTACTAAATTAAAGAAAACTAAGATTCATTTTAGAATGAATTATTAAAAGAAAGCAAATAAAAGGGCTTGTGGCATATAGTGAGAGATGTACCAAAAGTACTTGGAAGAGATTGTATCACATGTTATATGACAATAATGTTAGGAATCCTTCAGAGTGTGAGTTACTACCCTCACAAGCAGGTTGTAAGAAAGTAGGACATTTGACATTATTCTGAAAATGCTTATTTATTGCTGTCAATCAGGAGAGTATCAGAGTATGGGAGAGGTTAGAGGCACTAAGGAAAGTCTTAGAAATAGTTTAAAAAATAAAAGTCTCCACATACCTTATCCCCACAGATCTGAAAGTCATGGTGAGTAGATAAAAGAAGTCAAATCTATGAAAGCAGAAATCACCCTTGATTTAGTATAGAACAGTTTTGGCTTAACCAGAGCCAGAATGCCACAGAAAGGGCCTCACAGAGCCCAAGCAGATCTTAACCAACTTTCATAATCATTCCATATTCTTAGTCTTTATATGTATTTTGAGCAAAGAAAGCAAATATCTGAAGGATTGCTCACTTTCTTAGAAGTTGCAAAAATTCCCCGATATAGCAAGACTATTCAGAGTGAAACAAAATTCATAGAAGAACTTGGCAGGTGTGCAATCTGGAGATGACTATGAGAGAAAATCATGGCCAGACATCTAATACAGCCATACTAATATTTTCACAGAATATAGCATTCAGAAGATGGTAATGAGAGGAAAAATACATACGAAAATATATTACCTGAAGTTCCATGAAAGATGGCAGAACATAATTTAATATAATTTACATAAATAATCTGTTCTCATATTTTTGGATTCAGGAGCAATTTTCACTCAGGAAATGATTGAAATTTCTAAATAATTTATAATTCATTGCTTGTATCTGTGGAAAATTACCATATTATAAATTAAAACTGATATGTGTATAAAATTATTTAAATTATTCAAAAGAATATGTCATATATTTTAATACATTTAAAAAATAATTTGTTTTCCAAAATAAAAATAAATTTGGGGGAAAGAAAAATGGCATTATCATTTTCAAATTCTACATATTTCTGGCTTACTGGGAAATAGCTGAATTAACTTATCTGTTTCTTCATTCATTCTATTTCAATATATTTGTTTAGTCAAAGAGTATGAAGAAAATGTTGCGCTAAAGAGATATATAATTAGAAAAGGTAAGAAATATTTGTTTAGAGATTTAAGATGCTTCTTAATATTCTTCTATAATATTAATATTCTAAACTGAAAATCAGCAAGTGGCAATTTCTTAAAGAATATTTCGAATCTATAATAAACTTTTTTATTCCATTAGACTTAAATCCATGCTCAATTTAGCAATTTTAACTGTTTTTTCCTATGCATAATTTTGTAACATCAAGTCATGTTCATCTGGAAAATATTTGTTCACAGAATAATTCAGATATTAAAAATACGACATTTCATTTTACAATTCCAAAATAAACCACATTTATTAATATCTCTAAGAGTTGTCTCCGACAGATCTTTTATTATTGGGAAGTTCTCAAGCCCATGTGTAGGACAGATTTTCTAAATTTCTTTAACACTTGAAATTCAAATTTTACCATTAGCAACTAATTTTAGTAGTTGATTTTGTTATATTCATGTTATCAGTAAAGCAGTTGTAGTTTTAAAGAAAAATCATGCAGAAAAAAGAAAAATATTATATATCCCCCACCTGTAGTTTTTCTTATTATTAATATTACACATTTCTATATTTTCTTATTGATCTTCTGTCTAGATGGCCAATCCATTATTGAATGTGATGTATTGAATTCTTCTACACAGTACAAACATCAATTTCTCCTTTCAAATCTGTAAATATTTGTTTCATATATTTGGTGGCTTTGCAATTAGTTGCACAAATATAACTAAGTCTTTTTCTTTAATTGACCCATTTATAATAATGTAGTGTTGTTCTTTATCCCAGGAAGCAGTTTTATTTTTAATTAGAGTAGTTATGGTTTACAGAAAATCAAGGAGAAAGAAGAGAGTTCTCATATAACAACCACTCCCACAAAAACAAATGCAGTTTTCCTTATCATTATTATTTCATATTAGTGTGGTACTTTGTTACAATTGCTAAACCAATATTATTATCATTATGTGTTAGCCATAGTCCTTCTATGCAAATACTGTCCCTATAGCCTATTGTTACTCTTCTTTTTGTTGTAATTGTTGCATATTATATCTTCATACATTGTATATACAAAAGCACAGATTTATCATTACTTTTACGTGCTTGAATTTTAGAACTTGTACAAAGTAAAAAGTGGAGTTACATACAAAAAATACAATACATTATTACTGGTGTTTATAATTACATAAAAGGTTACCGTTACCAGAGAGCTTAGTTTTATGTAATTTGACTCACTGTTAAATGTCCTTTCATTTCTGTCTGAAAAATTTGCTTAATATTGTTTGTAGGGCAGCTTTAATGTGACAAATGCCCTCAGGTTTTTTACTTTTGAATTTGTTTGTTATAATATGAGAATGTATATTAATCTCTCCCTCATTTTTAGAAGACTGTCTCATCAGATATAATCTTGTTAGAAGCCAATCATTTTCTTTCATTCTATTGGCTTATTTTTCTTCTTCTATTGTGGTATTCAACTCCAGTATTTCCACTTGGTTCCTTCTCCTTTTATTAATCCATCATTTCCTGATATCCTGTAGTTTTTTCTTCTTGTTGTTGAGCATTTTGAAGACCATTTTTTAAAAAGTATTTGTTTGGTATGTCCGATGTCTTGTCTTCTTTCTTGATTGCTTCTGATGTTTTATCTTCTTCTTTTGGATGGGCCATCATTTCATATTTTTGTCTTCTACTCTATCATTGCACACTGGACATTTTCATATTTTATCTTGCTATTTCTGGTATGTTCTCTTTCAGTGTCTAGCCCTCCTAAAAGGAAGGTCAGCCTTAGACAAAATCATGGGTTCCTCACTGTGGTTTCTGAGCCTCTGTCTTTTACTTGGCATATGCTAATGACATTAGGAATTTCTCTGTTTAGAGGAATCAGAATGCCCCCTCTACACCTGATGGAATAGACACACCCTTTCCTGGGTGCTCTATTTTATGTCTTGAAGTGGGTAACCCTTTGCCCCAAGCCGTGCTTTAGCTGTGTACAAGCTGCTTTTTCCTACGGGGCAAGTTCTGGCAGGGTGAGCCAGAGATGAGTGTCCTGGTAAAGTCCTTCAGACTGCCACCTGTAGATTGGCACCATCATACAAGCAAATCAGTATGCTTGTAGGGATTTCCTTGTTCTCTCCAAGCTAGCACCAGTGATCCAGAATGGGATTGAAGACTGAGTTTAAACCACAGTGAGTAGGGAGGGGGAGGAACCAGTAAGGGCTCCAGGAGTTTCTCCTAATATTTTTAAATGATATGTATTTTCATTTTATTCCCCTCTGCCCTGCTTGCCATTTGCACTTGCTTTCTGCTCTCTGTTTCTACTTGTTGTGTCTGCTGTCTGAGTCTGCTCACTGTGTTTGCTCAGTGTGTCTGCTCTTGTTTTTTAGAAGGCACCAGGAACCAATCCTGCGACCTCCCATGTGGCAGGTGGGTACCCAATTGCTTCAGCCACATTTGCTCCCTGCTCACTGTGTCCCCTCATCACATTTCCTCATTGCATCAGCTCACTGTGCCAGCCTGTTCTCTGTTCATCTTTACTAGGAGGCACCAGGAACAGAACCCAGGACCTCCCAGGTAGGAGGCAGTCACCCAACCGCTTGAGCCACATCCAGTCCTCCCACTGTTTTTTAGCAATATTTTCTTTATATTTAAAGAAGATTTAAATTACATAAATGTTACATTGAAAATATAGGGGATTCCCATCTAATCCACCCCCCCTCCCTCTGCACACACATATATTCACATACACACACATATATTTTTTTCCTATGTTGACAAAAACATTCATATTGTAGCAACAGGGCTATGGGAAAAAGTAAGTATACAAGATGATAAGGTTCATATTTGTTCATCTATGCCTCATGTAAACCAGGGACCTGCAACTCAATAATATTTCTGGGAAACAGAAGTCAAGAGATTTGTCCAAGACTTGGAGTTATGTGCTGATTTCTGTTAAGAAAGGACAAAAGGATCATTGGATCTTTTAGGGATGTATTATCAGTTGGCATAGGCTACACTGGACCATTAACAGTGGTAATGGTCAAACAGACAAATAATTAAAGCAGAATAGCCAGGTTCAAGGAAGAACCTGTCATAGTAGGCTTTTCAGCTGGCCAAAATCTTTTCCCCTTCATCAGAGCCTCTTCTGTGCTATTCACTTTATATTAAGAAGAGCCACAGAAAATGAATTAAACATTTAAAATGTTAGAAACACTTCTAGTGTATCTGCTTTCTCCCAAATGAGAATTCTAGCAATCCTTTTGGAATTATTTCTTGTGTTGGACAAAGTGAATGATCTAGAATTACAGATAAAAAAGAAAAGAATTGATAGCATGCTTTCTGCAAAAAGACAGTTTATTGAGTTTGCCAAAAATCTTCCATCTCTTACTGATGTGTTTGTAGCCTGTGTAAATAAAATAATATCACTTACATTCAAGCAGTCTCACTTGCTCTTTAGGACACAATGGTTATATGGATGTAACCCCAAAGGACAATATAAAGGAGTCAGTAATATGCAACTTTTTCCACATAATTATGAAGTAATTGAATAACAATGGCTTGATTTTCTAAGTGTGTATATCCTATAAAAGGAAATATAAACCCAAACTTTATGAAACAGAATAAACTTTATTTAACAAAGAGGAACAAATATAATCTGATTTTGAGTGATTAAATTTTATGGATATTTCAATAAATTAATTTGATCACAATCTATATAAAAGAAAGTTTTACTTGGAAACTAAAAGCATACTGATTTTCCTATGAAATAGAAGGAGAACAAAATCATAAGACAGCCAGAACTTTTTAAAAAATAACAAAGTATGATCATGTAAGCTTTGCTTTTCAGATATCATAAAGCAATGCATTAGTTTAAAACAACAAAATATTGGAGATAACTGACTTTTCTGACCAAAAGCACAAGGAAAATTTCATATATTTCAATATAATATGTTTGTTCTTGTTTCTGGAATAGTCAAAGTGATCCATAGATAAGAACAGACAACTTTCTGAAAAAGATTATATTCACAAACATACTTTCATAAAGTTAAAGGCAACATTACAAATGATTTGGGAAAAATGATAATACAAAGTCCTTGGGATAACTGAACATTTGTGGAAAAAATGCCCTTGTAACAAAACTTATGATTTTATAATAATGTAGTAGGAGAAAGTCAGTTCCCATCATGACACAACAAACACAGAAGCATACTAAAGTACACAATGAAATTGAAGTTAAAGTTACCCATTGATATTTTTAGGTATTTTTAATTAAAGCAGTTGTAGGTTTACAGAAAAATCATTCAGATACTACAGAATTCTCATATAACTCCATAATTTAAATACTGTTTTCCCTATTATTCACATTTTGCATTTGTGTGGCACATTTGTCATTATTGATTAAACAATATTATTATAACTATATTATTAACTAGCTCTGTGTTTCTTTTTAATTCTAGTAGCATATCTTATCCACTTTCAATTCAGTGATGTTAATTGCATTTACAAGGTTGTGTTACCATCAACAACATCCATTGCAAAAACTCTTCCTTTAACCTAAATAGAAAGTCTATAACAATTAACCATAAATCTCCATTCCTCACCCCCAGCCAGCCCCTGTTAACCTGGATTCTAGTTTATGACTTTATGAGTATTCATATTCTAATTATTTTGTATCAGTGAAATCATATAATATTTATCCGTCTGTTTCTGGTTTATTTCATCAAATATTATGTCTTCAAGGCTCATCCATGTTGTTCCTTGCCCATTTATTAATTAACAAACTGTATTAATAAAATAATAATAATGAAATACCACAACCACCACCTAAATTAAAAGATTAGTTACAAACTGAGGACATTCTTTACAGATTATATTATACCTGTGGTAGCAACCTCTCCCCCCAAGGTTCCCATCCTCTTGTTATTTAATCAGATATGACTAATATAGGTAATTTTGAGTAGGGATTTTACATATGTAATTAAAGCCCCAAAACAGCCAATTTTAAGATACTGAGATTATTTGGATGGGTCATATCAGTTTCTTCATGTTGTTTGTTCTGCCAAATAAAGGTTAACAATAAAGGAAGCGTAATATAAAGTTTATTAAATGCAAAGGAGATGGAAACAATTAATACATATTTAAGTCAAAATAGTACATAGAAATAGCTGCTTATTACTAATTAATACGATGTGTGCCCTGCGAGCTATAAACAGGGGTCCCATTGTTGTGGAAATTCATAAACCTCTAAATAGTTAATAAGAAATTAAGTAAAGATAAATGTATATACAAACTCACCAAACCAGGGGATACATCAACATATGGCTCATGACTGGGAAGTCCTGAATCAGCAGCTGAAGCCAGAGTAACAATTGGAAAGAACACCTGGGTAGAGCGTCTCCTCCCAGGTTGAGATTTCAAACAGCTCCGATATGACCCTCCCCTTTTATACTAAACTTGAGTATTGCTTATCCATCCAAATCATGAGTCAAAGCAAGTTCCAGAATTTGTGCATCAATTCCCAAGGAAGTGGCCAGTTTCCATGAAAATGTTCACGCCACCCTGGAAAGTTTCTAAAACATATCTTGGTGTTTGCTTGCCCTGTAACAAAGAACTGTAAATTCTTGCTGTAGACTATAGGGCTACCGCCTGGTTTCTCTGCCTTTTATGCTGACTATATACTGACCAAGGAAATATTAGTTGCTGGATATCAGAGTTTAAAGTTTGAACAATACTCATTAAATTTTTTCCCAATACATTGGTGGTAGAGAAAGATGCCAGAGATTTGCAACATGATGGGGATTTGATGCATTTTTGTTGGCTTTGATAGTGGAGGGCTTTGGTTCATGTGCAAAGGAATACAGATGACCTTCAGAAGCTTAGAGCAGCCCCCAGTTGACAGCCAGCAAAAAAAATGGGACTTCAATCCTGTAACCACAAGGAACTTATCACTTGAGTAACTAGAATGAGCTTGGAAGTGGATTCTTCCCCAGAGACTTCTGATAAGAATCCATCAAGACTCACACCTTGATTTTGGCTTTATGAGACCCAAATGTGCCTTGCCAGAATTATAACCTGTGAAAAAATGAATGGGTGCTGTTTCAAGATGCAGAATGTGTGGTAATTTGTTACAAAAATGATAGAAAACTAATATATATTTTGGTACCTAGACGTGGAATACTTCTGTTAAAATACCTAAAAATATGGAAGTGGTTTGGGAATTGGGCAGTGAGCAGATGCTGGAAGAATGTTGGGGGAAATGATGGGAAAAGCCTAGATTTCCTTGAACAGAATTTTAGTTGAAATATATACATTGAATTTGCTGCTGGTGAAGGCTTAGAGGGGAGTGAGGAGCTGTATAGAAAAGTACTAAATCACCTTAAAAAAGCATAAATCACTGTGAAAAAAACTGATTGTGGAAATCTGGACTTGATGAATGCTGCTGGTGAGGGTTTAGGAGAAAATGAGGAACATGTTATTGGAAACTAGAAGTAGAGAGATCCTTCATATGTTAGGGTAGAAGCTTAGCAAGATTGTGTCTCACAGTTAATATGGAAAGCAGAACTTAAACATGATTAACTTCAAAATTTAGTGAAGAATTCCATGCAAATGTTTGAAAGTGTGACCAGGTTTCAATCTGCTGCTTTTAGTAAAATGGGAGATGAGAGATAAATTGAGGGAAGGGATGTTTAAAAGAGAGAGAGAGGGAGATAACCAGAACTTGATGATATGGGAAAACCTCAATTTATGCAGATGGAATGATAATTCAGAAATGGCTGCTAAAATTGTGGCATAGAGAAAAGGCTCAGGGTGTGTGGTTGTAATACATGTTTTTTTAAAAAAAAAAAATACAGCAACATCTAAAGGTCAGCAAATTCAATTACAGAACAGTAAGCATATTTTTATGGGACTCTAGGGTGTTTAAGAGCAATCTTAGCAGATTCCAAAAGTAGCTAATAGATTAGTTAAAATACATACATACATACATATATGCATACATATATACAAAAGTCTGTGAATTTGGCTTTGTCCTGATGGAATGAATTCCTGTAAAGCCTATGCAAAGTTAACAGGTTCTTTAGAATTTTAGACCAGAAGAAATATTGCCAGGTTGGACTGAAAGAGAAAGAGAAAGAACCTTTTAGACTTCCCAAATTATACCATCAGTAAGCATGCTTATAATGCTACAAATGTGCTAACTTAAAGAAGGCAGGGGGGAGAAGCATGTAACCAAGTATCTGGTAGGTGTAAACAATAGTTCAGAAGGTAGAGCAGAGACTAAAGAAAGAAGGTGGGAGCTGTGGAAGATTATTCACATGCCTTGAAACATAATGAGTAGATTTTCAATTCTTAAAAAAATGAAAGGTTTTACTAGTTTACAATTATTCAAGCAATTCTAAAGAAAACAATCAGTTAAGTAATTTTTGCTCAGGATGACAATATTTAAGGTTTGATAACCATTTAAGCAACTATTTTAGTTAGGATTGATATGAAAGTTTGAAGGCAAATTAAAAAATATCTTTTGGATAAAAATTTTGGACAAATGTAACAATCAACTTTTTATTTCTTTTAATTAAACTATTTTGAGATAATTATAGATTAGCATGCAGTTATAAGAAATAATAGAGATTCTATTTACCATTTATTCAATATCTCCATTAAAAACGTTTAAATAAGTCATAGTGCAATATTAAAACTAGAATACTGGCAGTGATATAGTCAAGATAGAGTATAATTCCAATGCCACATAGCTCCTTAATGCTTCCCTTAAATAATCTCATTCCTTCTGTAGCAGTTAGATATTATTTATGAATTCCAAAAATAGATATTGGATTATGATTGTAAACTGGTCTGTTCCTCTGGGTATATTAGATTGTATTAGATTCTGAGGTTTCACTTTTACTTGATCAAATTAAACTGGGGTTTTGATTCTGCCATGTCAGTAGGATGTTGAGTCCCCATCAGAGGGGTGAGGACTCACAGAGAAAATGACAGGGCAGAGTAGAGTGTGGGAGCTTTGATGCTGGAGATTCAAGAAGTAAATACACAGGGAAGCAGATATGTGAGGAAAGAAAGAAAGCTCCATTTGACACAGCAGAGGCCATGGGAAGAGAATGAGCCTGAGAGTCTACAGCTAACCTTGTGAAGAGAGCAGAGCAGGTGAGCTTAGAAAGAAACAAGCCCCAGGAAGAGAGACAAGCCTTATGCTAACCTTTATCTGAACTTGGAGAGAAAGGAGCCCTGGGAGAGAGATAAGACTTATCCCAGCCTATAGCTGAGATTGGAAGAACCTGGGACCACAAAGCCTGGGGAGGAAGAGGAAGGCTGAACCCTTGCAGAGACCAACGGCCATCTTGCTCCAACACGTGGCAACAGACTTTGGTGAGGGAAGTAATGCTTTATGACCTTGTGACTGTAATTTTCTACTCCAAATAAATACCATTTATAAAAGCCAACAGATTTCTGGTACTTTGCATCGGCTAATACACCTTCTATCCCCAGTACCTCCTTACCACCTGGAAACCACTAATAGGTCCTCTGTTGCTATTATGATGGGATATCAAGAATGTTAATCAAATGAGATCATACTGTATGCTATCTATTTTCATTAGAGAAATTGTGAGTCTAAAGAAAAGTCATGCATAAAATACAGGATTCCTATGTACCACCCTTATTAACTCACCACATTATGATACATTTCTTACTATTAATGCGAACACATTTTTATAATTGTTCTGTTAACTATAGTCTACCATTTAACTTAGGGTTCACTATTTATGCTGTGTAGTTCCATGGATTTTTAAAAAATTTCTAGTCTAGTACCAAATATAACAGTAATTTATATAAAAATAAATAGAAATGAATGTTCCTATTTCTCCACATATTTTCCATTGCTTGTTATTTTCTGCTTTGTTAATAGTAGCCATTCTAATGGTTGTGAAGTGGTATCTCATTGTGGTTTTGATTCACATTTCCCTGATGACTAATGCTGTTGAACATCTTTTCATTGCAATTTGTTTATCTTCTTTGGAGGGTTGTTTCTGAGTACTGAATTCAATAACATTAGTCTATATGTCCATTCTTTTGCCAGAACCATCCTGATTTTTTAATACTGTGGTTTGGTAATAAGATTTTGGAATAGGAAGTATTCATTCTTCTTTTCCAAGATGGCTTTAGAGATACTCAGGGCACTTTACCATTTCGTATGAATTTCATGATTTACTTTTCCATTTCTGCCAGGAAGATTTTTTAAAAATTTTGTTTGGAATCACATTGAATGTATAATTTGCTTTAGGTAGGATTGACATCTTTACAATATTTAGTCTTCCAATTCATGAACAATTCTTCTAGGTCTTCTTTGATTTCTTTTAGCAATGTCTTCTTTGTGGAAGCACTTTATATCTTTGGATAAGTCTTCCTCTAACTATTTGATTCTTTTAATTGCTATTATTAAAGGATATTATTCTTGATTTCTTATCCCAATTTTTCATTGCTTTTGTAAAGAAACACTGCTGATTTTTGCGTGTTGACCTTCTACTCTGCCACTTAACTAAGACCATTTTTAGCTCTAGGAGCTTTCTTGTAGATATTTCAGAGATTTCTTTGTATAGGATCATGTCCTCTGTGACTAGAGAATGTTTACTTCCTTTGCAGTATGTCTTTCTCTGGGCTAAGATTTTCTGGATTGATTTTCCAGTGTAATGTTGAATAACAATGGTAACAGTGGGCATCCTTGCCTTGTTCCTGATCTTAGAGGGAAAGCTGTCAGTGTTTCACCATTGAGAATGATGGTAGTGATGGATTTTTCATAGATGCCCTTTATCATGTTGATGAAGTTTACTGCTATTCCTAGTTTTCTAGAAGTTTTTGTCAAGGAGAGATATATTTTTTTCAATGCCTTTTCTGCATAAATTGAGATGATCATGTGTTTTTTCCATTGTTCTGTTAGTATATTGCACTTAATTGATATTTTTATGTTGCTCCACCATTTTAAGTGGGATTGATCCCATTTGATGACAATATATAATTCTTTTGATTTGCAAGATTGTTTTGAAATGAGCATTTTATAAGATTCCATTTTAATTTGTCTCCTGGCATATCCATTATATTTCTTTAAATAATTTTTAGAGTTGCACTAAAGATTCCAACATATATTTTAATTAACATAAGACTTCCTGCAAAGAACACTACCACTTTACATTTATTGAGGATACTTGACAACAGAGTATTCCAAAATCCTCTCTCTCATTTCCTGTGAAGTCATTTTACTCAACAATATGCTCTATCCCATACTTCATTGCCATAATTAAAATTTATCCAACTAACTTCTGTAACAATTTAGAACAATATAAAATAATTTATTTTACCTTAATTTATTTCTTCCCTTAATTCTTGCTGATCCAAGTTTCTGAACTCATCATTGAACTGCTCCATCAGGAACTCATTTTAACATCATTGAAGAGAAGGTTTTTTGTTATGAACTCCCTTAGGTTTTGTTTTTCTGAGAAAGTATTAAATTCTACTACAGTTAAAAAGATGATGTCACTGGATACAGAATTATGATATGTTGTTTTTTAGAATACTTTAAATAGGTCATTCGCCTCTCTTATTTGCCTGATATATTAGATATCTCCAGACAAACAGAATTGATAAGATATATTTTATATTGTCTTATGTAACCATGAATCCTGGCCACAAGAGACACAGTACTGTAGATTAGGTGCTAATTTAGAGCATATACACCATCCTGGAGAACATTGTCCCCTTCATGGAAGGTATTGCCATGCAATTGTTGATGTAACTGTCTTCAAAAGAAAATTCTATCATTCTATCTTCTCAGCTGCTTCAAGATGATTGGGAACATAGTAAGACCAGTGAATTTAATGAACATGTCCAAATTCCCATGCTTAATTTGTTGTGTAGTGGATTTCTTGATGAGAATCTATGCTTTGGAGAATACGTTTACAGTGCATAAAATACCCTCTATGTCCACAGACGGTACTTTTGGTTAAGTCATGCACACAGTGAGGAAAATCCATATATGGAATAACTGTTTATTATAGTAAAAACCAAATATTGTTCCTACCATGATGGATGTGGGCCTATGTAATCCACCTGCCACCACATGACAGGCTTGATCACCTTAGGGAATGGTTACAGGTTGTGGACTGAAAGTTGGTTTCTGCTGCTGGCTGATTGGACACTCAGCAGTGACTATAGCCAGGTCAGCCTCAGTGAGTAGAAGTCTGTGATGCTGAGCCAATACATAACCTTTATCCCTACTACCATGGCAATTTTGTTCATGAGCCCTTTTGGCAATCATAGGAGTAGATGGGGAAAGAGTCTGACTGTTACACACAGAATGGACTTTCCTGTCCATTTGATTATTAAAATCTTCCTTTGCTGGAGTCAAACTCTGATGAAGATTCACATGTAGAAAAATGTCATCATGTGTTCTGTCCATTCAGAAAATACTATCCAGATAACTCTTCCGTAGGCATATTTTTTGACAATTTTCCTATCATGGGAAAGTTTATGCTGTATATATACTTACAAAAAAAAATTTTTTTTTAAAGCAACTAAAAAGACAATGACAATAAAATTCAATACATGATCCCTGACTGGATCTAATAAAGGCATAAATAAAAAAGGCATAAAGGGCTTTACTGGGACATATGAAAAAATTGGAGTATAGAATGTAAAGGTTTATACAATGTTAAAAAATGTGTAAACTTGATAATTGTACTTCAAATGGTTCCATAAGTGAATATCCTTGTTCTTAGTAAATGTACATAGAGCATGATGTAAATGGGTCTCAAATGTTGTTAAAAGGCAATGAGACAGATACTCTTTTTTGCCATTTTTTCTTAAACTCTTATTTTGAAAAAATTTCAGACTTATAAGACATTTGCAAACATAATATAAAACCCATCGACAGAACTCTAACATAACCCCACCCAGATACCAAGTCCCACCAATTTTAAAGTTTTGTCACATTTGTTGAATCATTCTAGCTATTACATATCAATTCATCTATCTAGATATTTACCTACTGGTCTGTATATCTATTTAGTTTTAGGTGGTCGGGCTGCTCCAGCTGGTACACGTCCTCCGTGGCCTGGTTGAGCAGGTCGAACTGGGCCAGCAAGGCCTCGAAGACGGCCTGCAGGCGGGAGGGCTCGGCCTCCCCGCGGGCCTCCCGCGGCCCGTCCAGCTGGCTGGAGGAGGTGGAGGGCCGCGATGCGTCCGAGCCAGCGCTGGGTGGCACCTCCTTGACCTTGCGGAAGCCGAGCCAGAGGCGCAGGCGGCGCAGCAGCAGCTCCACCATCTCGTAGGCCTGCGGCTCCCAGGCCGGGCGGTAGATCTCACCGCGGAGGGCGTGGTAGCGCCAGCGCAGCAGCACCGCCCCCAGCCGCAGGGCGCCCCCCAGCCGCAGGGCCCAGAGCCCCGCGCACAGCAGCGGCGCCAGGCGCCAGGGCTCGGCCGGGCACGGGCCGCCGGCTCCCGGGCACAGCACCAGGAGCGCCCGGGCCCCGCGCTGCAGCGAGTCCACGCAGGACCAGCAGGACCGCGAGCTGCACATAGGCCGCGGCGAGGGCGGCCAGCGCCAGGGCGGCGCCCGCGAGCTCGGGCAGGGCAGGGACCTTGAGCGCGACCTTGAGCAGCAGCACGAAGAGCAGCGAGGCCGCCAGGCCGCGGGCCGCGGAACCGATCTGCGCCACCTGGTCGAAGCTGGTGAAGCGGCGCGGGCGGCCGCGCACGAAGCGGGCCCACTGGCGGTCGGCGATCTCATTGTCTTTTAACCAAAATTACCATTTTTGAAATATCTTTTCTGTTCATATAGGAAAATAGATAATGCATTTCACATTACTTTTACTAAATTAACTTTTTCCATTTTTATATTCCATGTATATTATATAATTTGTAAATTTTCAGTCCAATCTCTTTTCCCATTTTCCTTTTGTAAAATAATTTTATTTGCCTTATAATTCCTTATGAGGTATTTATATATTAACATACAAAATTTACATTATATTGTGAAATATTATTCCTTTGTAGTTTGTCATTTTGTATATGTTGCACATTAATACTCTAAGGTACATTAATTTGAAAATCCAAAGATATCTTTCCTAAATTCCTTCTTCATGTAAATTAAATATCTGACTCCCGGTCAGTTTTACTTTAACTCTGTTCTTTGGAATTCTATAAATATATGGCTAATTCATACCAAACTCAAATTAGTAAAAATTTAGATATAACCCAAAAACCCGAGCCTGTTCAAGTTTGTATTATACTCTATGTTACCTCTTAACCTAAATTCTCTCATCTATAGTTTGAGGAACAGGGACATAAAGAGAGCCCTAGACAAAACACTGAGTGATAAAATGTCACCAAAGACATAAATATTATTTTGCTTTTAAAATATATAATACATACACTAAATATAGGCAAATGGAATCCTTGCTTGAGAATTAGGTATCTATACCATATCAGAAGATATCTTCTCTCACAGCTTCACCAGAATCTCTATTCTGCAATTGAATTCAGATCCAATGAGTTGCATATCCTTTTCTTGAGCGTTTAGAAAAATAGAATGTGGTGAATGTACTCCTTCAAAAGTTTTATGTGAACAATTTACTTTTTTTAATATTCTAGTAGCCACCTTAAAAAAAACTGAAAAGAAAAAAGTGAAATTAACCTTTATTAATATACACATTAAAATAATATGAGCAAAATATTACATCAACACATAATCAGAATAAAATATTTATTAGATATTTTATCATACTGCATCTTTGAAAAATATTATATATTTGACATTTATATAAGATCTCAATTTGGACTAGTCACATTTCAATTGCTCAGTAATCACATTAGTTCTGTGCTTGAAACATAAGTCCAGACCCTAGCTATGGG
>JAKSZT010054435.1:757159-767366 GCA_026826555.1 Tolypeutes matacus | reverse complement strand
TTAGCTCTGAGTTAGAATCCATTAAATAAATATTTTATTATATCTTATTTAATTTTGTAGGGATATAATTATTAATGTTTGTTTTGTTATAATTACCTCTAATGATATGTATTGTGTGCTTGTGGTTGTGGGGCCTATTTGTAATTATCAGCCCATCGTTTTAAAAAAAGCCATTCTGACTAAACAAAAAGCCTAAACTAAAAGACTTCTTCTCTTTTCAGAAGTAATTTCTGAGGTATCAGAGGATATCAACAGATATTGTCCTCAGAACTACTCTAAGTTTATGAGATGTTTCAAATTATACTGATATCTAGCCTTCATGTTCACATAAAGGCATTATAATGCACTATTACTCTGTAAGAAGATGCCAGTTTATATAATAATGCTGCCATAAGAAATATAAAACAGCTATAATGAATGCAATGCTCTACATAACAAGCAATAAAAAGTTCCTTGAAATAAAACAAATGTTTTATAATACAATCCTGCTAAAACTTTCTAATTCATTTATTCAGGGAAAATATCCACATTTCCTTAATGTGAAACAATGAATAATCTCTTCTATATTTTACTACTAATTACTGAACTTCACTCATATACTCTCCTTTAAATAACAATTTTACTCTCCTGCTGTTTTTAGACTCTACTCATATATAATAGTATTATTAATTTTCATTAAAATAGAACAAAAATCATCTGTATGCCATTAGTATAACAACCTAAATAACATAGTTAATATCAATATACTTGGTATATTTAACAATATACTCAACCTAATTTGTGGGGAAATAAAATCCTCTATCATAGTGTTTTCTTTATTAATTTTTATTATTTGTATTCATTATTAAATATAATTTTAATATATTATCAATTATAATTATTTTCTAAAGTTTTACCTGTTTTCTTTTTTAATTGGATAGGAATCCATGAAGCTAACATTGCTCTCATTTTTATTGTTTATATCAATCCAGCAATCAATTAATTTATGTTCATGATTCCCACAAACTTCCTTATCTCTGCTTTTACATTTCATTTATTCTATCTTTCTACATTTCTAAACTTAAGGAGTTTTAATATTGTTGTGAAGTTACAATGGTTACTTCTGTTATTGGGCCAAGCAAACTCTGGTAAGGGGCTTATTATAAAAAAGTAGATTTAGAGTTAATATTCATTATGAGAAAATGTTTTGCATTCAGATATTATATGTTAAAGCCGATATAACTTGAGTTGTTAGAAATAAGAAAAATTATATCATTTGAATCAGGAGAATATATTGCATTTTTTGAGACATTAGGGAAAATAAAACCAAGTAAATAAATTATTTTGCTTCTTCCAAATTCAAAATTCAGATGAGGCAACAGTTTGGTAGAGTTCAGGAACATGGAGCAGAAATCCAGTGTCTAGCAATGACTTCTTTTCTCCATTTGATGGCTAATAGTACAGAATAACTTGTTTTGGAAGAGCTAAGAGGAAGCCTGAGCTTCTGTACTGTGTTAAAGGAAGAAAAAGATATAAGCATTGTTCCAGTACATAGAATGAATTCAAAATAGTGAAACATAAGATAGGAAAGTGGCCACTGATTAAAGTCACTCTTTAAGGATCTGATTAATATTTTTGGTTGCTTTGTATTTGTAGCAGCTTGACATTGTTTATGAATTCCAAAAATAGATATTGGATTGTGTTTGTAAACTGGTCTGTTCCTCTGGGCAAATTAGATTGTAATCGATTCAGAGGTTTCACTTTTACTTTATCAAATCAAGATTAGGGCTTTTATTTGACCATGTCATTAGAGTGTGGAGGGTAGAGTTCCCAGCCCCTTGACGGGGATAAAACCGACTCTCACACAGAAGTTAATACACAGAGAAGTAGGAGCAGAGACTTTAGTCTTTGACACTGGAGCCCTGGGGAAAGATAAGTCATTCACCTGATAGTTTACCGCTGGCTTTGTGGAGCGAGCAGAGCAGCTGAGGATGGAGAGAAATGAGTCCTGGGGAGAGAGATGAACACTCCAGCCTACAGCTGAGATCAGAAGGAGCTGGGATCCCAAAGCCTTAAGGGGAAAGAAGGAAGGCTGAAGCTTTGCAGACATCACCTGCCATTTTGCTTCAACACATGGCCATTGACTTTGGGTAAGAAGGTACCTTTTATAGTGCCTTGAGTTGGACTCTTTAGGGCCTTGTGACTGTAAGCTTCTACCCCAAATAAATACCCTTTGTAAGGCCAAATGAATTCTGATACTTTGCATCAGCACCCCTTTGGCTGATTCATACAGGATTTGGTACCAGAGAGTGGGGTCATGCTTTTACAATCATCAAAATGCTCTAATGGTTTTATAAATGGGTAAGGGGAATTTTTTGGAGGGATTTTTGAGAAGCATGATAGAAAAGGCCCAGAGTGCTCTGAAGAGACTGTTGGTAGGAATATGGGTGCTAAAGAGACTTTTTATGAGGACTTAGAAGTAAATGATGAAATTATTATTGGAAACTGGTGGAAAAATGATCTGAGTTTTAAAGTCGCAGAGAACTTAGCAAAATTGACTCTTGATATTATATGGAAGGCAGAATTTGAAAATGGCAAGCCTGGACAGTTAGCTGAAGAGCTTTCCAAAGTAAACTCGAAGAATGTGGCTTGGCTTCTCCTTGCAGTTTATAGTAAAATGCTACATAAGAGAGATAACCTTGGAACTGAAATGTTGGGCACAATGAAACTGGAAACTGATTCTGGAAGTCCAAGTCTTTGGAAATCAACCCCCCCAGATTATAGTGCCCCATTTGAGGACTTAATTAAACTTGGAACTTGTAAACCAGGGTTGGAAATATAGTATCTAGGAAAGTCTTATGGGAAGTCTAGCTTTCTGAGGGCTTGGACCCCTGCTCCCTGCATGCAAAACCAACAAGATATTTGAGAGAGCTGTATAAACAAAACCATTGTCATCCTGGACTATAAGGGACTTCAAAGGGAGAGATGTAAGGGGAAAAGGCTTTAAGAGAAAATCCATGGAAACTGCGATCTGGAATTAAGATAACTCCTTGGGCCAAGAGAGGAACACCACTGATATGTACCGAGAGGGTATTTGCCCTGGCAGTTGAAGAGGGTGGATCTTTCGGCCCAATGTTCAGGGAGACTTTTGCCACCCCAGGCTACAGAGAGGGTGGAGCATGTTCCTCTAGGGTTGGGGAGAGTAAGGTTGACACCCCATAGTTCTGAGAGGGGTGGGCCTGCCCCCATAGATGACGGAAGGCCAGGTGGCCAACTCATTCCCCTGAGAGGGTTGGGCCTGTAGGCCAGGGATTATGGAGAATGTTGCCTCCCCCTCCCTATACTGAAGGAGTTGAAATTATACTCCAAAGGTTGGGTAAACAGTGGCTATCACCCCAATGTTCTTGGAGGTTGAGGTTCTGGATCTAAGTTACCACCCAGATGCTTGATGTGGGTATAACTAAGGAAATGGCCATTGGGCAAGCCTGTGGAAAGGGTGGGTCCCCGTGAGGCTCCAGGATGAAGTAACCATCATCTTGAGAATGACTCTCAGACTTTGAAATCTAATGAAGTATGCCCTGAAGGTTTTCAGAACTGTTCTGGACCTGTGACTCGTGTTTCCTTATGGTAAAGGAAATGTTTATCCTTTGTCCCTTTGTATATTGCAAGCATATAAATTGTTTCGTAAGTTTCAGAGGTCTACAGCCAGATGGGAATTTGCCCTAAGACCAATTGTATTTCTATAAACTGATTGTGATGTGATTTTGTACTTAGCATTGCTACTGAAATAAGGTTTTTTTTTCCCAATATTGTAATGTCTTTTTGGAATTCAGAGGGTGGGGTATAGCAGTTTGATATCATTTATGAATTAAAAAAACACAGATAATGGATTGTGTTTGTAAACTGATCTTTTCCTCTGGGAATATTAGATTGTATTAGATCCAGAGGTTTCAAGTTTACTTTATTAAATCATGATTAGGGCTTTTATTTGACCATATTATTAGGGCTTGCAGGGTTAAGTCCCCACCATCTTGGTGGGGATTAAACAGACTCTCACATGGAAGTAAATACACAGAGAATTAGAAGCAAAGACTTTAGTCTTTGACACTGTAGCCCTAGGGAGAGACTTAGCCATTCATCTGATAGTTTACAGCTGGCCTTGTGGAGAGACTAGAGCAGCTGAGCCCAGAGAGAAATGAGACCTGAGGAGAGAGATGAGCCCTCCAGGCTACAGCTGAGATTGGCAGAAGCTCGGACCACAGAGCCTTAAGGGAAAAGAAGGAAGGCTGAACCCTCACAGACATTACCTGCCATTTTGCTTCAACAAGTGGCCATTGACTGGGTGAGAAAGTACCTTTTATGGTACCTTGAGTTGGACTCTTTAGGGCCTCATGACTGTAAGTTTCTACCCCAAATATTTACCCTTTATAAAATCCAACAGAATTCTGGTACTTTGCATCAGCACCCCTTTGTTTTATTAATACAGTAATGTCTTGAATATTGCTTACTTTTGAGCAGAAGTGTACCTGGAAATAGACTGAGAGAGAAGGGAGCATAAGATAAGAACAGAAAGTCATTTCTACAAAGCACAGCACTAGTTTCTTGGAGGCAGTATACCCCTTCCTTCTTTTCTATCAGATACTACTATGATTTTAATTCCATGTCTCATTAATTGCTTTAACATGCTTGACTAGTATTGTGTGTTATATAATATTCTCAGACCTTTCTTCTAGATAAACAGTTATCACTTCTCTACCACCATTCACTGCATGTTTAATTTTATGTGGTATAAGCATGTTTAAATTCAATAACTTTAGTGTTTATTTATTGAAGCTCCACTTATCTCTTTATGAAATATCAGCATTTTAAAATTTCCTAGTAAAAAGTTTCCCTTTTTTCTGGGTTTCTTTATTCATTTGGGCACAGTATGTTGGGTCTCTGGTATATCCCATTGTTCTAATGCTTTTGGAGGCTAACTTTCTATCTAGGGTCAATGATGCATCATATAATGTCTTTACAGTGAGGACATGGTCAGTAAAACCTCACTTTACAGTGAGGACATGGTCAGTGCACATTTATGCACTGTGGTTGTGGAAAGAGCTGGGAGCTATTCAGGGTCTGCAAATCATAGTGACTGCTAGAATATCACTGTTCCTGAGTGGTTTTATGTTTATTTTTCATATGGTTTTATTGCATCACTCTGACAGGGGACATCATGAAGCCTATGAGGCAAGTAGAGGTCTCAAAGTTTCAAAAATTCTGTTTCTCCCAGGCAAATCTCTGACAGAATATTCCTGACTATTTCTTCTTGGGGTATTCAGTACAATATTCTGTTATTAGAGGGAAAAGTACTACTCTTACAGGTTAATCTTCTCTGCTTCTGGATGAATTGGGAAATCAGTTTCTCTTTATGTTCTTTCCTGAAACAGTTGTTTCAGCAGCAATCTCAATGAAAGGAAATCTGGCACTTTTGAATAAAATATCAAACGTTTGTCACATGAAAATGTGGAGCCTTCATGAATACAACTGATAATCTGCTAAGGATATGTAAAATCACTTTAAATATTCTAGGGAAAATGATAATTTTCCCAAATCATATTATTGATGCAGTTGAAATTGGCACTGTGTATGAATAACATAATGGTTTGGTCTTACAGTACTGTATTCCATATGAAACATAAAACAAGAAAGAAGAGCCCTGAACAGTGAAAGGTAATTATTCTCATAGATAATTTTACATATGATAAATATAATTGTAATGTATTTGCTCAGAAAATTGTATTATAATGAATCTCTTAATTCTTTAGGAAACAAATGATGAAAGAGACTGGCTTCATTCTAAGGATTCCCCCTGAATCCCAGGGCAATTGAAAAACAAAATGTGACAAGATAAAGTACAATGAGAAGAAAACTTAGAATGATAATTTCTTCATTGTATGATACAGATTATAACTTTCTGGGAAAAATTATTAAGAACATATACATTCACATCATATAAATGAAAAGTTTCTATTAATTAAAAATATAAACAAAATCATGAAAAAATCCCCCTACTAGAAAAACATGTGCAATGTTGGTTGGTGATATACTATAAACACTACTTATATGTAAATAGCAACCCCAAATTAAATCCCAACTTTATATCAGTGTCAGAAGTGAGGATGATCTTGGGGTTTCTGAAACATTATAATTGGCATCAGAAGTGGGATTCATTAAAATGACTCTGATGTGATAAATCATATGATTTGTGAAAAGAAAGGAAGAGAGGACAGCAGTTGATGGAAACATAACTCCTGAGTGTCCACTGGGTCACTCCTGTATGGAGCTTCAGTGCTGCTGCAACTAGTTACCAGAAATAAAATTCACAAATGAAATTTGTTATATATGGAACCAACATTTGAGGAGTTTGCTCTCTGGATGCATAAGGGAATGCAAAATAACAGCAACAACAACAAAAGCAAGCTAAATATACAATCCCTTGGCCTCTCCTGGCTGAAGGCAATCTCCTTAGTTAATTGTAGATGTAATTAGCCATAGATACTGTATTAGTCAGCCAAAGGGGTGCTGATGCAAAATATCAGAAATCTGTTGGCTTTCATAAAGGTTGTTTATTTGGGGTAGCAGCCACATTTACCAGTCCAAAAGCATAAATTACTTCCTTGACCAAAATCTGTTGCCACCTGTTGGAGCAAGATGGCTGCCAATGTCTGCAACGGTTCAGACTTCCTGGGATACTCTCTTCCCAGGGCTTATTTCCCTCTGGGCTTAGCTCCTCTGCTCTCTCCAAAAGGTCAACTGTAGACTATCAGGCAAATGGATCATCTCTCTTCCCCGGGCCTCTCCTGTATCCAATCGAGCCTTCTCTCCTTCATGTGTCTGCTTCCTGGGGCTCCAGCTCACAGCCCCAGCATCAAACTCCAACCTCCCTTCTCTGCGATGTGGTTTCTCTGTGAGTCTCTGCCCACCATGGGGATGGGAACTCAACGTCCTACTGATGTGGCTCAATCAAAGCCTTGTTTGGGGGAGAGTGTAGTCTACGATGTGAACTATGGTCCATGCTTAATGGCAAAGCCCCAGGATGTGTATATCTATTGCAGGTGATGTGCCACACTAATGAAATTAGTTTATGTGGGATATTATGGGAGGTGTGGGAGGTGGGGAACATGGGAATCCTTGTAATTTTTGTGTAACATTTATGTAATCCAAGCATCTTTTAAAATATAAAAAAATTAATTAATTTTTTTAAAAAGTGAGACATTTGAATCCAATATAATCTAATATGTCCAGAGGAAAAGACCAGTTCACAAACATAATCCAATATCCATTTTTGGAATTCATAAATAATGACAAACTTCTACGGATACAATCAACTTATTGATGAGTTAAGGCCATGAAATGTGCTCACAGTAACAATCATATCAATGCTTACTTGACCAAACACCTAGGTGCCATTATCTGGCCAAGTTGACACATGAACCTAATCATCACAACATCTGTGGATGATGCCAATCACCCCCAGGCAGCTGGCATTGTAGAGAACTTTAATGGACTCCTAAAAATAGAGCTTTGGTGTCTACACCTTGACAACTTTCTTACGGGATGGATTGTCTGCCTTACTCGGGCCCTCTGGAAGCTGAGCACATTTCCCTGGAAGGGGAAAATGACCTTATCCTGCTTCACAGCCACAGAAAGAGGTTGAAGATGGGGGAAGGAGCCAGGATTTGATTCATAGTTACCATTACACACATCAAATGAGAATTGCCTCTGAAAAGGAGACCAAGACATACCACTTGGGACTGTCATTTTCAATCACTACCAGTGAATTATCCTGCTTTTAACCTCATTACAACCTCCACATGATTCTTAGAATGGTGGGAGGTAACAGCCACCTTGTGGAAGGTTGGGATGACAGAAGTGGGCCTAGAAGTGCTTAATACCCATGGGCTGAACCCACAGAGCCTGATGCACAGATTCCAGAAATTAATGGGTGATGCCTACTCCTGGTTGGGTGGGCCAACAATCCCCTTGTGAACATCATGGATCCATTTAACTAACATGTTAAAATGGAATTATCAATTTTATCATGAATGTAACTCAAATATTTTATTTTTGATTCATTTCTCCAGAGGAAGCTGTAGTGTCTTTGCAGTAAGTATTTCCCTCCTTTTGTGGAATGAAACCTGTCTCACACAAAGGTATGTTCATGTCCTAATCCCTGGTCCTGTAAATGAGAACTCATTTGCCAATAGCACCTTCCAAAATCTTCTTACTTATGTGAGGCCAAACTAAATTAGTATAAATTTCAATCCAATATGACTGGTGGCTTTAGAGCAGAGGACATTTGAACACAAGATGAGCAAATGGGGAGAAATATGGGCATGGGACAGAGGCAAAGATTGAGTCGTAGAATACTGATAAGCCACCAACATCAGTCTACAGTCTTCAGGAAATGGATGATCCTATTGACACCTTCATTTGGGATTTCTAGCCTCAAAAATTTGAGGAATTAAATTCCTGTTGATTAAATGAAGTCAGTGATACTTTGTTACAGAAGCCCTGGATAACTTCTCTCTTCTCTTTTGGACCACTGCAAGAGTACTGCAATTTTCTAAATTCCATTTCCCATAACTGCTCTAAAAACAAACTCACATCATTTTAGATCATGTATTGCATGGTATGAAGTATTTACTGAGTTTTTTTATGAAAGCCATTTTCTCTTTCTCATGCAATAAATAGCATGTTTTGTTTTGTTTTGTTTTGTTTTACATTTCATTGGATATAACATTTGTATATGGAGACTCCATTTGAATGTTGTTTAAGGTTTTACAGGTTACCTAATTATTGATTTATCCTCTCCTTTCATTTTTTTTTTTTTTTGTTACATTTTTGTGTTATTTGGACACAGTATGGAAGGCTAATTGCTCCAATTCTTTTGGAGGCTAACTTTCTGTCTGAGGTGGAAGCTGATATGTGATGGCTTCACTTTATGTGGACCATGTCAGTGGTGTAAATTTATGCACCATGAATGTGAAATAGCTGGGAAATATTTAAAATCTGCAGAAGTTAGTGATATATTGTGTTTGTTTTCAGTGATACTGCTTGGCCATTTTTATTTTTCATCTGACTTCCTTGCTTCATGTTAAGACAGTATACATCATGAACCCCTTGAGGCAAGTAGGGTTTTTAAAGTTTCAGGAAAGACATTTCTATCATGCAAGTCTCTGTCAGAGAGTATTCTTCAGCATTGTTTCTTAGACTGTTCAGTACAATTTTTGTGGTAGTTGAGTGATAATAGTATTTTAGGTTGACCCTCACTTTACCTGGATTATTAGATTATCAATTTCTCCATACATGTTTTCCTGAAAAAGTTGCTACAGCAGCAATACAGCAAAAGAAAATGTGATATTATTGCATAAAGTATTAAATGATTATCATGTGAAAATGAGGACTGTTATGAATAAAACAATAAAATCTGATGAAGATATACCAAAGACATTTAGAATATTTTATGAAAACATGGTGAATTTTCCTAATTTACATTTTTGATATAGTAGAAATTGATATCGAATATTGATGTTATCATTGGTCTTATGGGGATGAATTTCATCTAAAAATGAAAAAAGAAGCAACAGTTCTCTAACAGCATCAGGTGATTCTTCTCCCTTACAACATTTGAGATATGAAATAGATAATCACATTATAATGGAAAAAGAAAGGACTACTCAGTAACTGATGTTGGATAAATAGTCATTTAGGGAACAGAGAATGATAGCCACTTCAGTATATAGAAGTACCCTAAAATTCAGAGCAATTTAAAATAAAATGCGATAAATTAAGTTAAAGTACAAGGAATACAAATCACAGAGTGATATTTTATTTCCCTCATTTTATTACAAAAATAACTTTATAGAAAAATATTAAGTCACAACAAAGGTCAGATTATAAAGTTCACGTCACATAAGTAATTAATATCTATTAATTTAAAATATAAATGTAATGAAAGAAAAATAATCTACAAGGAACCTATTTGTAATACATTGATTATTATTAATAAAATTAATAAATAATAGAAATGGGTATGATATAGCTCATAGAAATCATTTTCAGTTGAAAGTCAGGGAGCAACTTCACACAAAATGAGATGAGACTGAAAAATATTCAGCTAAATTGTATACCAATGTTGTCTCCCAAAATGTTGTGATTTTAACGAATTAATAAACCCCTTTTC
>JAKSZT010054435.1:717414-744358 GCA_026826555.1 Tolypeutes matacus | reverse complement strand
AGTTTGAAAATTTTTGACAAAATATATGCTGATGCATCACACACTTTGATACAGAAAAAAGCATTTTCACTCAGATTGCTCATGCCTCCACCTATCCATTACCCACCTAGCACCACGGTACTCACCATTCTGATTTCTCCACCTGTAGATTAGTTTTGTTTCTTTAGAACTTCATGTAAAAACAACCACACACTTTTCTCAGAGACCTGATCGTTTTGAAGTCCATAAATGTTGCATATAGGAGGAGTTTGTTCTACTTTATTACTTTGAATTGCTCTGGTGCCTTGATTGGAAAATCAGTTGAACATGTAAATTTGGATCCATATTTCAATTCCTCTCTTTTCCATTGATATATTTCTTTTAAAAATTTTTGGAGAGTATAACCATATTTTTCTGATAATAGTTTTATATTTCATAAAATCAATTATTACAAGTCTTCCAAATTTATATTAATTACTAATATTCTTTCCTTTATCTAGTTACTTTGCTTTTAGATATATTTTTTAACTTCAGCTTGTCAATTTGTCAAAAAGATTCTGCTGATATAGTTTGGTTTTGTATTGATTCTAAGAAAAAATATGGGAGATTCAAGATGGCAGAATAGAGAACAGCAAGCTACCATCCTTCTCCAGAAAGTGTGGGAAGGTAGGCAGGTTTACTTGTTGGAAGGGAAGCCATGGGACAGTGCAGCAGTTGGAGAGGAAAGCTAAGAGGGGAGGCCCAGTTGGCTGGGAGAAAGGGAACCCATAGTAGATAGGGCACTCAAGCCAGCTCAGAAGCTAGAGAAGCCAGGGAAGGGACATGGCTGGAAGACCAGCACTCAGGTGGCTCCTAGAGTGAGTTTAGTCCCCTGCCTCCAGGCAACAAGGGGAGCATACCAATACCCAGCAGGTTTTTGAGGTGGGGGATCTGTGAGGCAAAAGTTGTGGGGATCCAGCACATAGCCAACTCAGAGTGAGAGAGATGTAGGAGGAAGGGAGATAAGGTGGGTGGACTAGGAAAAATAAAGACACCAGCTGGCTCTGAAACAAGTTCATGGAGATGGAAGGGGGAACTGAGCAGGCAGCCTTCCACACCAACCTGCCCTGTGAGAGAGAGGAAAGGGTCAGTGAGTGGGAGGCTGACAGGTGCCTAATGGCTCTGGAGAGTGGGAAGACTGGAGAGGTAAATGTCTAAACATTAGAAGCCTAATGGCCTGAGGTATAAAAATGGCAGGCAGAGGCAGAAGACCAGCTTTCAGAAGTCTTGAGAAGCCTAAACTAACTGGTGGAGCTGATGGAGCTCAGTGGTTAAACTTTTGCTTCACATATACAAGGTCCTGGGTTCAGGCCTTGTACCTCTTTTCTGTAAAAAAAAGGCCTAACCAGCCTGAGTGATAAGGTGGGTGGAGGCAGGCACCCCAGGGGCTTCAGAGAGCAAGAGTTGAAGGCCAAGCAGCCTCAGGACAGAGACTTTGAAATTCTTTTTTTAGGTTATTTTTCATTTTTATTTTATATTCTCTATTCCTTTCTCTACACCCTGGTACCATAACTGGGGAAGGTGGACTTGAAAGGAGATTTGTGAGCACTGACTGCCTGATATCATTGCAAGTGGCCAGAGAGGGAAGCCTGTTTTTTTTTTATGTTTTTTTTTTTTTTGTAGTTGTTATTTTTTTCTCTCCTCTTTCCTCTCTTTCTTCTTGATTTATTTATTTTCTTCCTTTCATTTTTCCCCTCCTCTGTTGCATTTAGTTTGTTCCAACTTCTCCTGTTATGTCCTCATTTTCTTTCTTCTCTTCTCACCTTTTGGATCGTTTATTCTATCTTTTTTCCCTCTTTCTTTCTCTCCTTTTTAATTCCACATTTTTTATTATTAATCCTTTTATTTTTAATGATTTTTCACTCATATTATTATTTATTTTCTCTTTTCCTGGTTCTTTAAGGTTCATTTTCCATCTTGTGTGTGTGTGTAGTTTTTTAAAAATTCTTTTTCTCTTCTTCCTTTCTTTTTCTATGGTCTTAATATTTTTGCAGAGGAACACAGACAACTAGAAGGATATAGAATAAGTGGAACCAAGTGTCAAAAAGGAACTTGAAATAAAACAGGATAACAAAACAATCCTTGAGAAGAAAGAGAAGCTAACTATCTGAATAAGGCCAACAAGATAAACAGATGCCCAGACACCAGCAATAAATTACAAACCATACTAAGAAAGAGGGAGATATGGCCCAGTCTAATGAACAAACTGAAAAACGATAAAGAGATGCAGAATGTGGAAGAAGTAATCAAGAATGCCCAAGCAAATATTATGAATCAACTTAATAAAGTGAAGGAAGAGAAAAAGGATATTAAGAAGGCACTGGGGAAACAGAAGAAATCATAGACAAACACAAAAAGATAATGGATCTGATGATGATGAATGGCACAATACAAGAAATAAAAAATATACTGGAAGCACATAACAGCAGATTTCAACAGACAGAAGAAAGAATTAGTGGCATTGAATATAATACATCTGAAATCACAGAGATTGCAGAACAGATAGATTAAAAGCTGGAAAAAATTCAACAGGGACTCAGGAAAATGAATGACAACATGAAAGTCACAAACATATGCATTATAGGCCTCACAGAAGGAGAAGAGAAGGGAAAGGGGGCAGAAAGGATTAATGGAAGAAATAATGGCTGAAAATTTCCCAACACTTTTGAGGGACAGGGATGTCTAAGAAGCACAACACACCTCCAAACAGTATAAATCCTAACAAGCCTATCAGAAAACATATACTTATCAAAGTGTAAAATATGCATGACAAACAGAGAATACTGAAAGCAACAAGAGATCAGAGATTAATCACATACAAGTGATGCTTGATATGATTAAGCACTGATTCATCATCTGAAACCTTGGAGGCAAGAAGGCAATGGTATGATATAATTAAGAAGCAAAAAAGAAAAAAAAACTGCCAGCCAAAAATTCTGTATCCAGCTAAGCTGGCATTCAAAAATGAGGAGAAATTTAAAATGTTCACAGATAAACAGAAATTGAGGAATTTTGTCAATCAGAAAGCTGACCTTCAAGAAATATTAAAGGGAGTTCTGCAGGTTGAAAAGTAAAAAAAGGAGAGAGAGGTTTGAGGAAGAGTGTAGAAAGCAAAATCACTAATAAAAATAACTAAAGGAAATAAAGAGAAATAAGACAAAATATGACATGTACAAACCTAAAGAAAAAATGGCTATTATAAGTACTGCCTTTACAGTAATAACATTTAATATTAATAAACTAAACACTCAAATAAATAGACTCAGATTGGCAAAGTGGATAAGGTAATATGATCCACCTATATGCTGTTTACAAGAAACTCGTCTTAGACTCAGGGTCACAAGGAGGTTGCAAATGACTGGTTGGAAATGATTTTACTTGCAGAGAATAACCAAAAAGGTGGGTGTAGATATACTAATATCAGACAAAATAAACTTTAAATGCAAAATTTTCTAAGAGGTAAGGAAGTACACTATATATGAATAAAAAGATTTATCAAGAATAAAGAACAATCGTCAATATTTATGCACCTAACCAGTGCTCCAAATTTCATGAGGCAAACATTGGGAAAAATAAGTGGATAGATAGATGCCTCTACAATTTTAGTTGGGGGTTTTAATACACAATTATCATTAGACAGAACATCTAAACAGAGGATCAATAAAGAAACAGAGATCTTGAATAATACATTAGAAGATCTAGACTCAATAGACATATACAGACTATTACACCCAAATACAGCAGGATATATTTTATTCTCAAGTATACCTGGATTATTCTCAGAGAGACCATATGCTAGGCCACAAAACAAATATCAACAAATTCACAGGGATTGAAATTATACAAAGTACACAGATCACAACGAAATGAATCTGGAAATTAATAAGGGCAGAGAACCAGAATAGGCAAAAAGATATGGAGGTAAAACAACACACTCATAAATAATCAGTGGGTCAATGAGAAAATTGCAAATTAAATTGGTAACTACCTCCTTTTGGAAAAAAAGGCCTAACTAGCCTGAGTGATAAAGGGGGTGGAAAATGAGAAAACAACATATCAAAGCCTATGTGATGTAGCATAAGCAGTGTGGGGAGGGGAATTTATGGTAAAAAATACTTATGTTTAAAAAGAAGAAAGATTGCTTCTTGGCCTTTTGGCTAAGAACAAGTGTAAAAAAGAAAAAAAGAGCTAATATCAAAGACCTAATGCACACCTGGAAAAACTAGAAAAAGAATAACCTACTCTCCATTTCATTGGACTCACCCAGGACAACTAACATGGAGATGATGATGGACAATAATCATCTCAAGGAACAGAGAGAGTCTGCAACTGCAGGAAAGATAGTCCCATCCATCTGCCTCATGGGATCTCAGCCCCCTCTCAATTAGAAGCAGAGTGGGCATCACCATTCCAGAATCCTAAGGATTGGTGAATGAGTGATGGACTAGAGTAGACTTACTGTTATCCTACTATAGACTTATTGTGATTCTAGTAATACAAGAACACTTATCATTTATGTGGATGCTGTGACCATTGGAGGTTCTGAGGGGAGGGAGAGGGAAAAACAGGTGTAATTTGGGGGCATTTTCAGAACTCGGGAATTGTCCCGAATGACATTGCAATGACAGATAACAGGCCATTATATATCTTGTAATAACTTTTAAAATGTGTGGGAAAGAGTGTAAAATACAATGTAAACTATAATCCACACTTAGTGGCAATGCTCCAAAATGTGGTCATCAATTGTAACAAATATGCCACTTTAATTAAGGATGTTGTTAATGTGGGAAAATGTAAAAGAGCTAGGGAGCGGGGCATATGGGAATGTCTTATATTTTTATGTAATATTTATGTAATATAAGTATCTTTAAAAAATAAAATATATTTTAAAAAGTATAGCAAACTAATCCCAAAGAAGCAGAAAAAAGGAAATAACAAAGATGAGAATAGATCTAAGTGAAATTGAAATAAAAATCAATAGAAAATTTTAACATAACCAAAAGCTGGTTCTTTGAGAAGATTAATACAATTGAAAAGACCTTAGCTAAAATCTAAAGAAAAAAAGAGAGAAGATGCAAATACATAAAATAAAAAACAAGAGAGGAGATGTCACCACTGATCCCATAGAAATAATGAGTATCTTAAGAGGATACTTTGAAAAACTGTATGTGAAAAAGATTGATAACTTAGCTGATATGGACAAATTTCTAGAAACACACATGCAGCCTACAGTGAAGAAGAAATTGATGAACTCAATAGACCAATCACAAGTAACAAGATTTAATTAGTCATCAACAATCTCCCAACTAAGAAAAGCCCAGGAACAGATGACTGCACAGGTGAATTCGACCAATCATTCTGAAAAGAACTAATCCTGTTTAAACTCTTCCAAAAATAGAAGTGGAGGGAACATTACTCAAATCATCCTATTATGCCAACATCACGCTAATACCAAAGCCATATAAAGATGCCACAAGAAAAAAAAAACAAAAACTACAGACTGATCTCTCTAATGAATCTGGATGCTAAAATTCTCAACAAAATACTTGCTAATCATATCCAACAACACATTAAATGAATTACACACCATGTTCAAGAGTGTTTCGTCTCTGGTATGCAAGGATGTTTCAACATAAGAAGACCAACCGATGTTATACACCACATTAAGAAAAAAAAAGTAATCACATCTGTTGAAGCAGAAAAAGCATTTGAAAAATATCCAGCATCCTTTCTTGATTAAAAAAAAAAAAAAGCTTCATAGCATAAGAGTAAAAGGAAAATTTCTCAACATTATAAAGGGCATATATAAAAAACCCATAGCTAACTTCATACTCAATGGTGAAAGGTTAAAACCTTTCCCCCTAAGATCTGGAACAAGACAAGGATACACACTTTCATCACTCTTATTTAATATTGTTTTAGTAGTACTTGCTGGAGCACTTTGGCAAGAAAAAGTAATAAAATTCTTCTAAATTTGAAAGGGAGAAGTCAAAATCTCACTATTTGTGGAAAACATGATCCTGTACATAAAAGTCCTGAACAAATTACAACAAAGCTTCTTTACAAGTTAAATAAAGTGTCAGGTATAAGATCAACAAGTAAAAATCAGTAGCATTTCTGTACACCAATAATGAGCAATCTGAGGAAGAAATCAAGAAAATAAATCCACTTACAATAGCTACCAAAAGAATAGAATATCTAGGAATAAACCAAACTGAAGATGTAAAGAACTTGTACACAGAAAATTACACAGCATTGTTAAAGGAAATCAAAGAAGACCTAAATAAATGGAAGAATATTCCATGCTCATGGATTGGAAGACTAAACATCATTAAGATGTCTATCCTACCCAAACTGATTTACATATTTAACAGAATTCCAATAAAAATTGCAACAGCATTTTTCACTAAATTGGAAAAGCTAACTATAAAATTTATTTGCAATGGCAAGGGGCCCCGGATATATAAAAACGTAATGAAAAAGAAAAAGGAAATTGGAGGAATCACACCACCTGACTTTAAAGCATACTACAAAGCTACAGTGTTCAAAACAGCCTGGTATTGGCACAAGAATAGACATACTGACAAATAGAACCAAAATGAGAGTTTTGAAATAGATCCTTACATATATGGTCAACCGATATATGATAAGGCCACCAAGCCCACTCAACTGGATAAAATGGCCTCTTCAACCAATGGTGCTTGGAGAACTGGATAGCCATATCCAAAAGAATGAGAGAGGAATACCATCTCACACCTTATACAAAAATTAACTAAAGATGGAACAAAGATATGAGTATAAAAGCCAAGATCAAAAAGCTCCTAGGAGATAATGTCAGGAAGCATCTATGAGATACAATAGTAGGATATAGTTTCATAAATTTTATACACAAATTGAAAGCAATGAAAGAAAAATAGATAAATGGGACCTTTTCATTATTAAAAAAAAAAAAGACTTTTGCACTACAAAGAAGATTGTTAGGAAAGTAAAAAGCTAATCTACAGAATTGTGGAAAATATTCGGTAATCACTTATTTGATAAGGACCTAATATCCAGCATATATAAAGAAATCCTGCATCTCAAAAATAATAAGACAGAAAACACATTTTAAAAATGGGCAAGAGATTTTAATAGGCATTTACTAAAGAAGAAATACAAATGGCTAAAAAGCACATGAAAAGATGTTCAACATCACTAGCTATTAGGGAAATGCATATCAAAACTACAATGAGATATCATCTTATCTATTAGATTTGTAGCTATTAAAAAACTGAACTACAAGTGTTGGAGATGATGTGGAGCAGAGGGAACACTTATTCACCTCTAGTGAAATGTAAAATTGTGCAGCCATTGTGGAGGACAGTTTGGAGCTTCCTCAGGAAGCTAACTATTCAACTGCCATACGATCCAGCAATCTCACTGCTCAGAAGAATTGAAAGTAGGGACACAAACAGATATATGTTCACAAATGTTCATAATGGTATTTTTAACTACTGCCAAAATTTGGAAGCAACCGAAGTTTCCATCAATAGGTTAATGGATAAGCAAATTGTGGTATATACTTACAATGGAATATTACTCAGCTGTATAAAGGAATGCAGTATTAACACATGGGACAACATGGATGAATCTTGAAGATCTTATGTTGAGTGAAGTAAGCTAATCACTGAAGCATAGATATTGTATGACCTTATTGATATGACTTAAGGAAATTGAGCAGACTCACAGAGCTAGAGTCTGGAAGATAGGTTAACAGGAGATAGAAAGTGAACAAATGCTCAATATGTACAAAATCTATGATAAGGTGGAAGGGGGTGGTTGGGCAGTGGATGGGGTGATGCTAGTGTAGGGATGTGTGGGGAGGTGATGGTGGTGGAATGTGCAGGGGAGTAGAGTGGAGACATTGAGTTGTACTATCCATGGAACTAGAGAGAGGGCTGGAGGAAAATACACCTGAACTTTGGGGATTTGTAGGTTTATGGTTAAAAATACAGTGTTGGGAATGTTCTATTGGCAAATAATGCAGGGGATGGTTACTCCTGAATGGCTTTGAGGATAGGGGACACATGGGCTAGGGCACACCTGGAGCAGGCTTCTATGGAATATGAAAATGTTCATATTGTTATAGTGTGTTATCTCAATTGGTGGAGACCTAACCAATAAACAAGACAATATTAAACTACCATTCGGAGGAGTCTTGGTATGTCCTCAATTAGATGGGCAAGAATATCTCAAGAGCATAGGCAGTGCATAATAAAAGAAAACAGACCAATATGTCAAGACCTACTGCATGTAAATATGAGCTTTATTTTTCAAAATTTGAAACTTAGTGGTTACCATAGGTTCCAAGGGGTAGAGGAGGGAAGAATAGAACAGATGAAACATAGGGCAATGGAATTGTTTTGCATTTTCTTGGCAATGACTGATGCAGGCCATTATAAATTTTGTCAAAACATGTAAGTGTATGGTGCAAAATGTAATCCATAATTTAAACCATTGACAATGGTTGGTAGCAATGCTTCAATATTTGTTCATCAATTGTAACAAATGTACCATACTTATATAAGATGTTATCAATAGGGGAAAATGTAAAAAAGGGTGGGGGTGGAGTATAGGGGAATCCCCTATATATTCTATTGGACATTTCTGTAAGCAAAATCTTCTTTGAAAATAAAGCAAAAAAAATTAGACACTGGGGGAACATACAGAAGAAATTGCTACTGTTCATAAAAGATGACATGTGGTGATGAAATGCATACAAACTATTTTAAACATTTTTTAAAAATTTTTTACTATTTTTTATTTCTATTATTTTATTTTATTTTTATTATTTTTATTCATTTTGGGGGCTTTGGTTTGGGGGAGGTTTTGGATTGCTGAAGGGTCACAACTGTAGCAGGGTAGGATCATTGTTGTGGGGTGTCAGTGATGGGGGGATGTGTGGGGAGGGGTGCACCTGGAATATGACTTTATAGAATATTAGGTTCAAATGGTCTTGGGGTGTTGTCTTGGTGGGTGAAGACCTACACAATAAATGAAAGAATATTGAATTCTCATTCTGGGAAGGCCTGCTACATTCTCTAATAGAAGGGCAAGTATCTCCTGATTACGTGGGCTTGCCTACTGAAGGAAGACAGAATACACCAGGCCCTTGACATTGATGTTTGTACTTATGAACCTTGTTCTTGTGTATTAAAATTTAGCTTAGTATTATATATTGCCTAAGAGTTATTTCCAAAAAGCCTCCTTGTTGCTCAAACGTGGCCCCTCTCTAAGCCAAACTCATCATATAAACTGTTTTCTGTCGGCATGGGACATGAGTCCTGGGGATGAACTTCCCTGGCACTGAGGGATTATTACCAAGCACAGACTAGCGATGTATTTGGAAAAAATAACTTGACCAAAGGGGGAAAATATTAAATACAAATGAATTGTTATGGCTAATAGATAATTGAGTGAGGAGGTCATACCAGAGGTTGCACTTATGCACGCCTCAGGAGGATCTCATTGACTGGCACAGTAAACAGTCCCTTAAACAGGAGGGCTCCTGTTGCCTCTCGAGACACCTAGCACTATAAGCAGGACAGATCATCTCAGGAATTAGGCACCCCATCAGTGGACCTTACTTTGGAATATATGTTCCCTGATGTAACAGAGTTTGACACATTTATAATTTCCCTACACATGGCTCTTCTGCCCCTTTTATTTGAAACTATAATTAAAATTATAATCATTAAATATATGTATAAGAGACATAAATATTTGGTCTGTTCATATGCTGGTTGAACCCTGAATCTCCCCAGAGTTGCAACACCCACTCTAAAGTTCATCAGACTCACCCAGGACAGCTTACAAAAAGATGACGATGGACAATACCCATCCCCCAAAAAACAGAGAGTATCTACAACTGCAAGCAAAACAGTTCCATCCTTCTGCCCCATGGGATCTAATCCTCTCTCAATCAGAAACAGAGTGGGCATCACCATTCCAAAATCCTCAATATTGAGGAATGAACAAACATAAGGCAGAAATGCAGCTATGGACTAAAGTATACATTATTTTTCTAGCAATCGAAGAATTTTTAGTACTGATATAAAGGCAGTGGTCACCAGAGTTTCTGAGGAGAGGGAGCGTGAAGAATAGGTATAACATGGGGTATTTTGTGGACATTAGAATTGTTCTGAATTAGATCGCAATGATGAATAGAGCCATTATACATCTTGTTAAAACCTATAAAAATGTGCAGTTGAAAGTGTAGGTTTTAACTTAAACTATTGAGTATGGCTTGCAGCAGTGCTTCAATATGTGTTCATCAACTTGTAACAAATGTACCACACTAATCAAAGATGTTGTTAATGAGGAAAAGTGTTGGAGGGGAACAAAGTGGAGTGCATGTGAAAAAGACTATATTTTGTTGTTTAATTTAGGAATCTAAAACAATTTTAAAAGTAAAAAGAATAAAAAATAAAAAATTAACAATGTGATTAATATGCAAATATTAAAAAGCAAGTAGTAAGCATATCTGTAAATACATTGGAAAATTTGTGAGGAATAGGTTAAGCAAAAAATAAGAAGGTAAAACATAGTATGGTAAGATCTCAGTTATGCCAAAATATGCTTTTTGCACTTATATGTCACAACTCCATAGTGAAATGACATATAAAGAAAATAGAGAAAAATATTTAATAATTTCTCCCTGGAAAGGAAATTTTGTTTAAGGGACAAAAAGAGGAAATTTATCTTTCTACATTTTCAAGTAAGTTGGGTATTTTTTTTTTTTTTTTTTTGATGATGGAAGCGATCATATTCTTCTGATTAAAAAAAATACAACATTTTAATTAGTATTAAAGCCATCACTTATCTGATCAGATTTTTCCAGATACTACTTCATGAATTTAATTTGTTCCATTTCTTGATGAATGTAAAGTTTCACAACAAACAATTGAGGGAAGAGAATAGCAAGTGTTCCACAGTAATTCAAGGTGTTGGTGTTGGGCTGATGTATGGGAATTCTGCATGTTATGCATGTTTGTTTTGTAAGATCATAACTTCTCCAATAAAAAGAGAAAAAAGGAAAAGAAAGAAAAAATAATTAAAAAAAAAAAAAAAAAAAACACAATGAGATGCCACTTCAAATATTCTAGGATGGCTATAACAAAAATAGACTAACTATTATTGATGAGATAGGACTTTTAGCTGGAAACCTAAAGGGGAAAAATTATTTATGATCCAATTATTAGCACTTCAAACCCTCCATGTACAGAATGACATCATTTTCAAGGAAATGAACTCTTCTTCAGTACTCTTGGCCAATACACTTAATTAGTTGTCATTTAATTAGGCAATTTGTAGCCTCACACATAATTCTAGACCCATAAAATTGCCCTTTCAACCTTTGCTTTCCAGTGGAGTGAAGACTGTTACTCGGCAAAGTTGCAAAAGCATGCAAGAGGCAGCCAAAGCAATAGAAGGCATATTCATCCCATTGGACATATAACCCATCTCTCCAAGGTGTTATTCCTTCTTTGGAGAGACCTTTATCAGCCTCATTGTCTTTAAGTTCCACAGCAATTTACCGAATTCACCTCTGAAATGAAAGAGGTTGTGTTTTTCTTAGGTAAGCATATTTCCCCAAATGTATAGGCATCCCACTTTAAGCTTCTCTTTGCTACTACCCTGTTCAGATGAGGTCTCTTGAAACATCTGCTTAATTCCATTTTCTTTAAGAAAAATAAAATGATGCTAATTTTGTTTTTTAGATCCATGGCTATCACAGGCCCTACTGAAGGAAAATTTTTTTCAAGTCAAGATATTTCTGAACAATTAAACCAGAGTAAATGAAATTTGTGATGCATCTAGCATGCTATTAAGTATTCAAAGTTAGTTAATCTATTATCTGATTAACTTGAAGTTTTTTTGAAATTGTCAGTGATCCAGTTATGATCTTGAACATGTAGAAGCTGTGTTTAATTGTCATAAGCACTATCATTCTTTCAGAAAAAGTTTTCAAAATGAGTCTACATCAGGCCCCTCCACAGCTAACTCCAGTTACTTCTCCTGTAATGGATTAAAGTAGAAAAAGAAATGATAGCTGAAATTCTTAATATTATTTCTCCAAATGTATTGATAAAACAGTTCCTGGGTAACTAAAGCTGAACCAAAATATCATTACCAATAACTAACTTCTCTATTTTAATAAATATTCCTACTACATTTCACCTATTAGAACAAAGATGGAAGAATCCCCCATTTATGTACTGGTGAGGTAATCTTTTTTTTTGTATTTTATGCATAAATTGTAGACTCCTCTGTGATAAATTTTTCTACCTTATTCCTAATGGTTTAATAAAATTTACTTTGCAGGAATAAAGAATTTATAGTTTGTAACATAGGATTTGTTCTGCAGTATGGAGGGGGCTACTCTGATGTTCTTGAATATGTTCCTTAGAATAACAAAGACCAATTGGTAGAATGAACAGAAAGAGGAAAATTCTAAGATGATAATTGAATGAGGAAATTATTACTTGTCTTGCATGTCCATAGCCAAGAATCAGCATGCCTGAGAAATTTACCAACATGACCCTTATAACAGAATTCTTGCTCATGGGATTCCCTGATGACTGGTTGCTACAGAAACACTATGCCACACTCTTTTTCCTCATTTACCTGGCAGCACTTATGCAGAATTTCCTCACTATCACTACTCACTACTATTGACCAGCATCTCCAAGTTCCCATGTATTTCTTCTTGAAGAATTTGTCCTTTATTGATATCTGCTGTATCTCGGTCACTGTGCCCAAATCCATCATGCACTTGCTGACAAACAGACATTCCATCTCCTTCCAAGGATGTGCTTCACAGATATTTCATTTTCCTTTTATTGCTAGCACAGAATTTGCCCTTCTTATAATGATGTCCTATGACAGCTGTGCTGCCATCTGCCATTTTCTGAACTATAAGGCCATTATGAATAGACGTTCTTATGTGTAGATGGTGACAGCTATGGCTCCATTTATGTAGTAGATACATTCGCTGTCAGTTTCTATGGGTCCAACATAGTGCATCAGTTCTTCTGTGACGGTCCATCATTGCTTATACTTACCTGTTATGGAGAAAATAATTTAGAATATGCTTTTATTATTGCTAGCTGTTGTTTTTATTTTGTATGTATCATTTTAATGATTGTTTCTTATGTTCACATTTTCTCCACTGTTGTGAGGATTCCATCCACTCAGGGAAGGTTTAAAACTTTTTCCACCTGCATGCCCCACCTCACTGTAGTGACCTTGTACCTGTTCTCTGGATTCATTGCATACTTAGGTTCCACCTCAAAATCCCCATGATCACTAAACCTCTTTATGTCTGTGTTATATGCTCCATTTCCTCCCACCCTGAATCCTGTCATTTACAGCCTGAGAAACAGGGACATGAAGGTGGCCTTTGTCAAAATGTTTGGTGGAATAATGGCTTAAAAAATGTAAATGTCTAAAATATTCATGACTCCATTAACTACTATAGCATTTGTGTATACTCATTTATTTTAAAATTATAATCTATTTATGATTCTATTGTTGCTGATACATAGGATTCTGCATTTTATAATGTCAAATGCATCGAATTTTTATGAGAGTCTTGGCAACTTTCAATGCAGTGGTAATTTTCAAAGGGTTATGTATATATCAACAGGCCATAGGCTTGCGGATTATTGTTCAATTCTCATTCATCTTCACCAACACCAATCTCTTTCTTACCTGGGACAATTTATAATAATTTCAAAATTAATATTTTATTTCAATTACTGAGAGTGCTATTTTCCAGTTTATTCTTGCAGTAATTAAATTGAAAATGAATATTCTAAGTCAAAAAGATAAAAAGATCTTTTTATCTTTCAATTTTTATCATGGTGAGTATTTTTTATAAGCTATGAGAACTGAGTTCTTTAAAAACAGTTCCTCTACTGTAGGCCTTGGAAATAATACATTCCAAAAAGTCTTTGAGCTAATCTATGAGCATAATATATTTTTAGCTGAAGTTCTCCATCATGTAATTTCATTATGACAGTTTTAGGAGTCAAATAGCATAGTCATCATTGCACATTAACTAAGAGTATATTATGATCACATTTCCAGAAAGCAATATTATGAAAAATCCACATTTATTTCATCCTCAGATTTCAGATTTCCATATTTTGACCTTTATATAAATAAAATAAACTTAAACAAATTGATTAATAAATTAAATCTACTACCAACTTGTTCTAAATTTAAATATGATTCTTTTAAATTTAAACATCCTAGTTTCAATTTACCCTTCTAACCTTGATTTTACTTTTTCTCAAATTAAATTTATAATTTCCTTCTAAATTTTGATGTATTTTCATGGAAATCAGTTTCCCTTTCAATTATATTAGTCTTGTGTCTTACTTCAGCTCCCACACCAGTAACCAGATCAATAATTTTCCTTGTATTGTTATTACTTCCTGTCTTGCTGTTCTGTTTCACTCCTCTCAGTACCCAGACATGTTTCCAGGAATAGCTTCTTCAAGTAAATTAACTGTGCAAAGGCCTTTCTCAGGTTGAACTTTAGGGAAAGGCAAACTAAAACATTGTCAGTAAAATTTCTTAGAAAATAAATTTTCTCACCTCGTAATGCTATTTTAACTATGTACATTAAATTTATATATATAACATATTGTTTGAAATAGATTTATACTATTATAGTGATTATAAGTATGTAAATAATAAAATCTCAAATATATAAATTCTAATATTTCAAGATATTTAATTTCTATGAAAATGTCTATTTTAATCTATATAAACATTTTTAATCCCTTGATAACAAGTGCAAATTGACTTCCTCTAGCCTCCCACTTCTTTACCCTGGCTGTTGTGAGGAATTATATCTCATCTCCACAATGGCATAGAGAAAAACATTGTTAAAATTTGAAGTTATTTGGTTACTAAAAATTGGTGTCTGTTGTTTTATCCTTGCAATTTTCATTGTTAGTGAATGTGGAGATATTTCACATGTTCACTTGTCACTTGAAATCTTCTGAGAATGTGTATCTATGCCCTTCTCATGGAATAGCTCTCAACTATGTAGAAAAGCTCTATCAACTGGTGATTTTTTTTTTCAATTTTTAAACTGGCAAGTAATTTTGGCAAGTATTCTCTTATTGCTTCACACTATCTCTTGTAAAAAGAGGAATATAGAGCTCATGAAAGAACATAATGATAATATGGAGTGTCATCAAATTGAATCCTGGTTATGGAACCAAACTCTAATATTAAAGAGGAAAGAGAAAAATGAGATTAGGATAAAGTAATGTCTGAGAACTGGCTGGATAAGTTTGATATTCCATCTCTGTTAAAACAATGGTGAAGCTAGCAAAGAAAAATATTTTAAATGATGATCCTCAATTTGCAATAATGGATTCTGCTGAATTTTTCCACTCCTGTCATCTCAGAATTAAAGTTCAACATCTTTGCTCATCAACAAAATATAAATTGAAACCAAATTATTATATTAATTTACAGTATTCTCATGGTAATTTTATGAATAACTGATATGAATGGAAATAATGAAAATTTCAACCAATAATAAAATGAATTAATTGTAGTGTATTCATAAAATGAAAATATATACAGCAAAGAAAATGAGAAAAATATATCTACACATTAACCATATTAATGGGTTGCTTATATACCGTTGGAATGAAGAAAAGCCAAACAGAAAAAGCAGTAAAGGATATACTTTCATTCTTCTATTTCCCACAAAATGGTAAAACTTTTCTGGGCTGAAAATGTCAGCAAACACTTATAATTAGTATAAAGCATTGGTGATAGATCACAACCATCCATTTTTGTATTCCTTAAGTCTACTTGATTTCTTCCTACAGTTTTGACTCACTGCTTTCTCATAATTTCATCCTTGCAAATAAACATTAAATTGTGTCCCTTCCTAGTACTAGCCAGTGAGGACCTGAGTTCCCTCTGACAAGTACACATCAAATCACCTATGAGGGCACATCAAATTTTTTTTTCTTTTTAGCCTTTTTTTTTTGGTGTGTTTTTTCCCCACCAAACCTGGTACTGCATACAAAGAGGCTACAAATGGTAAACATGAACTGATTTAAAGTCCCTGAACTGTATGCAAATTAAAATTCCTTAAAGTACACAATCAGTTCCAAATGTTCAGGTCTGATTTTTATTTAGCAGGGACCATGGTGCTGCTGGGATTCCAAATGTGTCTGTCATGCTGGGGGGCCCATGGTACCACTGAAAGACCAAGAGAGAATGCTAGATCTTGAATTAAGGAGCAGAGGAGAACAAGGAAAGACACTGAATTTGCAATTGATAGATGACTGTATTCAGAGCTCTGCCTGCATCTTTGCATGAGAAATAATATTTTCCTATAATATCCTTTTGTATAAATAAGCAAATAAATAAATAAATGTTTAAATAGTCTTTGCGCCCTAGGTATTTCATGATCAAAATGACAAGTCATTTAAGATACTGAGTAGTGGGACACAATTATATAAGATAGATATTCTTAACTTTGCTTGTGCACTACAGGTTAAAGTCAGTATTATTTCCTTCTAACAGTGTGTGTTTTCATATTGGATGCAAAGAAAAATGGCAATTTAAAAGTAAATATATTGCTTTTGATCAGAAAAGCAATTTTTAAAAATAATTAGTAGGATTAAAAGAAGGCATTGAGCTTGTATCAAAATGAATTGAAAGAAACCACTGGTGCAGCCGTTTCATTGGTGGAAACAAAAAACAGTTCAAATATCATTTTTTCTATGAATATATGTTATTACTCTACCCTTGACAATAAAAATGCATATAACAATAATTCCTAATCCAATCCAAAATGATATTTGAACTGTTTTTTGTTTCCAAATGAAACGGCTGCACCAGTGGTTTCTTTCAATTCGTTTTGATACATGCTCAATGCCTTCCTTTGCAATTCTAAAATATTTATAGGTCCTGGAAAATGGTGAGATTGATTAAGATAAATTGGGTAAGACTCGACGATGCAAGTTAACAGCTCTAGAAGAGGTGGGTTGGTTATATATGCCCAATAAGAGTAATTATGATGTGGTATCTTACCTTGACCTAATACTTTACCTATAATTAATCCAGTGTAAAACCACCAAGTCCACAGTTTAAGTCTTGGCAGCATCTTCAACTCTAGGCTTGATTCTTTGAGAGGGGATCCACTGCTCTTCTCCTGTTTCTGTAATGGTAAGAGCAAAACCTCGGCCCCCAAATTTTACCTCTACTTTTCCCCATTTATTGGTGGTTTCATTTTTCCAATATATTGGTTGTCCACATTTTTCATTTTCATTCCTTTTATTAACCTCCTAGTAAACACATGAAAAGATGCTCTACATCATTACCCATTTGCAACATGCAAATCTAAACCACAATGAGATGCCACTTCATACCCTCAAAAATGGCTGTTATTTTAAAAATCATGGAACATAACAAGTGTTGGAGAAGATTAAGAGATATTGGAAATCTAGTGCACTGTTAGTGGGAATGTAAAATGGTGCAGCCTCTGTGGAAAACAATATGGTGAGTCCTCAAAAGCTAAATATAGAATTACCATTTGGCCTAGCAATCACACTTCTAGGTATATATACAAAGAGAGTGAAAACAAAGTTGCGGATACATAGACCAGTGCTTATAGCAGGATTATTCACAATAGTGAAAAACTGGAAAAAACAAAAATGTCTACCAACAAATGCCAGGGTAAACAAAATGTGGTAGCTGCACTCACTGGAATATTATTGCAGTATAAGAGAAAATGAATTATGAGAAATGATCAACGGGGAAGAACCTTGAAACATTATGCTCCATGAAACAAGCAAGATACGCAAGTGCAAAAATTTTATGATATCACTTATAAAAGATGACTAGAAATAGCAAATTCACAAAGATAGAAAACAGACTGGAGTCTACTAGGTGAAGTGGGGAGGGAGGAAAGGGGAGTGTTTGTTTTTAAAAATAAAAGTAAAATTAGAAGAATAGTCTTCAACAAATGTTGACAGGACAACGAGATACCCACTTTCAAAGCAATGAAGTTGGACTTCTAGCTCACACCATATGCAAAAATTAACTCAAAATCAATCAAAAGTCTTATGTAAACAGTTCTATGACTCAGTAGAAAACAGAAAGTATATATGACCTTGAATTAAAAATGATAGCTTATGTGTGTTATTTAAAGTTTATCCTTATGTGGGTACTGAAATTCTTCTGTAGATATTAAAGCTTTCTAAGTGAAGATTCTCTACATCCCCAGTGATGTAGAATATATAAAGTCAAGATAATAAACACATAAACTTCTTTGGTGAATGAAACCAGCACCTAGAATATAATTTTTGCATTACATCTAGGGTAATGCAAAGCTAATCCTGTGCATTAGCTGTGGTACGAACTCAGACATCTCTCAATATGTTCACACTGAAAATGAATTAATTTAAAAATTAGGATTAGTATAAAGAAAAATTCAAAATTGCATATTATCTCCAAATATTATATCCATATTTGGAGATAATATGTTATCTAATGGCAAAACTAATATTTAAAATATATATATATTATAGTTCTTTGAAAATTATAAGTAACTGTATAAAAATCTTATTAAAATTATATTGATATGCCCATAATAATGATTCTAAGCAGTATTTGGATTTTGAAGAGAATGAATCCAATGAATATTTATAATAAGAATCATGTGTAGTAGTAATATTACAATTCACAGTTTAATAGCCATAGATTTGAAAATCACTAAAAGACACTTACTTGATAAATATTGCAGAGCAATTTGATTAATGTGTCCTAGACACATGAAACTTAATGTTCCTAAAATCAAAACAGATAAAAAGCATTTAAACATTTTTAATATATTTTTATTATAGAAGTTTAGAAATTACAAAACAATCATGCACATGTGTAGAATTCCCAGACAACCCTTCACGAACACACCACTCTGTTGTGGAATATTTTTTACATATTATGAAATAATATCATCAGACTATTACCACTATGATACTTTCCACATTACCACCAGCCTGCAGTAGTGATGTGCATCGTTTCTAGTTTGGAAATTCCTGCATTTTTACTATTAACCCCAATTCTCATCCACCTCTGAGTTCACTGTGTTACCCAGTCCCTAGATTATACTCTAGCTTTCTTTCAATTGACCTTTACGTTCCTAGACTACCCTTTTCAGCCACAATCCCATAGAGTATAGGTTATTAGGAGATAAGAGGAGGGCTATGAAGGTGTACTGGCCTTAATGTACATAGAAGATTTAATTGACTTTACTAAATGTGTGGAACAATTTTAATTTTACAAATAATTTGCAATAATTATATTTGTAATGTGTAATCATTATCATCCATTACCAAAGCTTTTTCTTCCACCAAAACAGAAACTTTGTACCAATTAAGAAATATGTGGCCCACCTTTCCTCCACTCCTAAGCACATGAAACCTTTAATCAATTTTCTTTTTTTATGAATTGGCTTATTTTGCATATTACATTTAAGTGGAATCATACAATATTTCTCTTTTTGTGCCTGGCTTATCTAACTCAGCATAATGTTTTTAAGTTATATTAGTCAGTAATAAAGATGATAAAATCTGCAATGTAGGTAAACCTTGAAGAGCAAGAAAAATGAAGGAAAGAATAATAAATCTATAAGAAGAAGATTGTAAGTATAATATTGTTCAGTACTTTCCAGAGTAAAAATAATGCAAAATATAATAAACAAGAAAAGGCATGTATGTTATTTATGTAAAGAATAGTAATTATTTTCAAGATGGCTGTATATTAAATTATTATGATAGTCTATATTTAAAAATTATATTTTTTTTCTGCAGGGGAACACTGTATTTACTTTTCAATATTTCCCTTCCTTCCTTTCTGTCATGGTCTACTACAAAAGGCAGAAGCAATTTTACTTTCTAAATTCCATGTTTTATACCTGCTTTAAAGACAAACATATATTGCTTTAGGTCATGTCTTACAGGTTATGTAATATTTTCTGACCTATTTCTGGAGAACTAATACTCTCTTTAATGCAACATCATCAGCTGCATGTTTAATTTTAATGAAAATAGCATTTGTTTATGGAGGCTCATTTTGTCTATTTTTTACATGTCTGCATTTGTACAATTTTTATTAAATTTATTTTCTCCTTTTTTTGTGCTTTGTGTTATTTGGACACAGTACATATATATTCTCTCAATGACTAGTTGTTCCAGATTTTTGGAAGCAAACTTGTCTGGGTTGGATGCTGCTGCATGTGAGGGCTCCACCATGAGCACTTCATCATTCAGGTGTGGAAATAGCTGAGATCTACTTAGATCCTGAAACCAGTAGCAAATCTTGGTGTCTTCAGGTTTATTTTTCACATGGCTTCCCTTCATCATTTAGAGAGTATATGTCATGCATCCTTTAAAGCCAGCATGAGTTTCAAGTTTCATGAAAGATATTTTTCCCATTTAAATTTCTATCAGAGGGTATTCTCCAGTATTAATTCTGAAACTATTCAGTACAACTTTCTGTTTATTGCTGGATGACTAATAATCTTACTGGTCAGCCATCCCTGTTTCTGGATTATTTGGATTATCAAAGTGTTGTTAAAGCAGCAGTACTACAAAAGTATTTGTGGTACTTCTGAATAGAAAATTAAAGGGTTATCACATGAAAATATGGAGACTCTATGAATGAAAGTACAAAATCTGGTGATAATATGTAAATAAATATTTTGAATAATTTAGGGAAATAAATTTTCCCAATTTGTAGATTTAATACATTTGAATTGGTATCAAATATGAATGCCATCATATGTTCTTATGGTGTTGAATTTTATCTAAAATATGAAAAGAAACAAAGAAATTGTCTTGTAATTGCTGAAATCAATGACTTACTCATGCATAATTTGATATATGAAAAATATATAATAACATTATATTTAATAAAAGAAAGGACTACTCAGTAACTGGTGTTAACCAAATAATTTATTTTAGGAACAGTGAAATATACTTCATTCCATAGATGTCCCCTAAAACTCAAAAGTAATTGAAAAAATAAAATGTGATGAAACAAATAAAAATACAATGAGAAGAAAACTTACAATGATATTTTTCTAATTTTATTATGAAACATAGCTTTTAGGAAAATATTAAATAACAACAATGAAGAATATACATTTTATATCACACATATAAAAATATCTACATATTTAAAACATAAATAAATGAAAGAACACTTGACCTACTAAGAAAAATATTTCCAATTTGTACTTACGATGTATCACTAATGCAACTAGTAAGTAAATAGGTAACAGGAGTGGGCATCCTGTAAATCATGGATTTCATTGTCACCTGGGGGTCAGGGAGGGTGCATACAGACAATGTATAAGACTGAAGAATAGTCTGGAAAATTGGATATAAAATGTCACTGGAATTTTAGGGACAATTTAAATATAACCCCCTTTCCTCTTCTGGGTTCAAATATATAGAGATCACTTCAGAAATCAGATGAATGGAGAGGAAAATGCCAGTCTTATTATTTATGATGTGTAAGGTGAAAGGCCTGGGGGTGACCAGTTGGCCCTCTCAATGAACTAGCATAGATGTGAGAAAACAGGGTGAAGCTATGCCTGGGTCTAAAGAACAGAAAAAATAGACACAAGATTACTGTTAAGAGAGAACAAATAAATTCCTGCAATAGCTACCTACTGCTGCCATAACAAAGAACCATAAACTAGATGGTTTTAAACAATGGAAGTTTATTCTCTCATAGTTCTGGATGTTCAAAATTCTAAATCAAGGTGTTGGCAGGGCCATGCTGTCTCTGAAGGGTCTGGGAGAGGATCCTTCCCTGTGTTTTCCCAGTTTCTAGTCGTCACTGGCAATCTGTTTCCCTTGGCCTGAGGCAGCACAACTTAAATTCTGCCCGTCTTCACATAGCTTTCTTCCTTCTGTGCCTGTTTCTGTGTCTTCACCTCTTCTAATAAGAGCATCAATGATATGAGGTTCGACCCAACTCTATTATGACTTCAACTTAACTTGATTATATCTGCAAATAATGCTTTGCCAAATGAGATTATATTCATTAGAACTGGGATAAAGATGTCAAGAAATCAACTGTAATATGCACTTAGTCCTCATAGCTTGTATTACTTCAGCTGCAGAAAAACAAATCAGAGCAAGATGGCAGCAGAGTAAGAAGCTCCAAGAGTTAGCTCATCCTACAGGGCAGTTAGTAACCATGCAGAGCTATCTAAAGCACCTGTTTGGGGGGCACAGGAGATGAGGAGAGCTTCCTGTAACATCCTTGAATGAATGGAAGGAGGAGACTGCTCATCTGCAGTAAAGATTTGTGAGTAAAGCACTCCATGTTGCAGATGCTGGTGCAGATCCTTCGCTGGTGGCACAAGCCCCCTCAGGAAATATTCAGAGCCTGGAGTTGGAAGCTACATTTCCTAAAAATGGGGGAGGAAGAGGTGATCAGGCACTGACTTCACCTACTGACTGGTCAATTAAGCTGGCTGAAGTATGATCCTAAGAACAGTTAAGTTTGAACATGTCCAAGTCGGAATGAGTCCAGTTGACACCATTTTAACTTTCTGTGCACCTTGAAGGGAAACAGGGCTGCATGGAAATCACAATGAATGTAGGGCCTGGCTTCTTTCTACCCAGGTCATATTGCAGCCCTAGCCTAGGCTCCTGTCTCACCTCCAGCAGGTAGGAAGCTGGGTGGATCAGCACCATTCTCTCTGGACAACTTTAGGCAATTTTGGCCAGCACAGACCAGATAGTTGGACACCTGGGACTCCATTCCCACTCCCCAGTAAGATAGGCATGGAGCTGTGATTCCTTGACTTCTCTGGACAACTGCAGGTGATCTCCGCATGCACAGAATGTTTTTTTTTTTTATTTTTTTTAGTGCCTTTAAATCCATCCCCTGCCTGCCCCAGGATAGGAGGGGGCTGGTGTTTCTTCAGTCCCTCTGGGCAACTGCAGGCATTTTCAACATGCACAGATTGGATACCAGCTACCTGTAGCTCTATCCACACCCTCTCAATAGGATAGGAGTGGAGATGTGTTCTCTCAGCATCTCTGAGTAACTGCAGGGTCTTTTGGCCCATAAGACAGGTTTGATGATCACCTGGGACTCAAATCCAGCCCCCTTTAAGATAGCAGAAACTGATATTTCCTCATCCTCTCTGGGCAACTGCAGGTGCTTTTGGCCTACATGAACTGGACTATTGGGTGCCTAAAGTTACATATCCACTGCCTATAAGACTAGAGGGGGATGGTATCTTCCCAGACTCTCTGGGCAACTGCAGGTGCTTTTAGCCCACACAGACTGAATAGTCAGACACCTGTGGCTCCATCCACACCCCCCAATAGGGTAGGAGGGGAGTGGTGCTCCTTTAACCTTTCTGGGCAATGGCAGGCAATTTCAGCTTGCATGGACTAGACTGTTGGGAGCCTGTGGTTCCATTCCTACCCCATAGAGAGCAGAAAGGACAGTTTTCCCTCAGCTTCTCAGGGCAACTGCAGGTAATTTACTCCCACACCAATTAGATTTTTGGACACTTCAGAGGATCCACCCCCACCCTTGGCAGGGGAGGAAGGGGGCGGTGCTATGTTTGTCTACCTGGGCAATCCCAGTCAGTTTTGACCCACATGACTTAGTTTGCTGCCCACACCTTAGTTCTATCCCCATCCCAGGTAAGGGAGGAATAATTGTGAAATTTTATCAGTCTCTCTAGACAACTAATATGGTTTTTGCCTGCATGGCTTCAATTACTAAACTTGGTCATCGCTCCGTCCCTACCCTTGGCAGAGGAGAAAGATGGGAGAAGATTCCTGGAGCAATGCAGGCAGCATCAGGCTCCAAAACTTACAATATAGCTACACCATAAGCTCCTACTACACAACCTGCAAGGGTGAAATGGCAAGAAAGTCATAAATGAAAGAGAAAACTTCACCCAGGATAAACACACATAGTAAGCCAGATACCAAGACACCAACAAAATATTACAATCCATATCAAGAAAGAGGAAGATATGGCGCAGTCAAAGGAACAAGATAAGCTTCAAGATGACATAAAGGGATTGAAACAACTAATCATAGATGTTCAAACAAATCAGAATAAATTCAATGAAATGGCTAAAGAGATTAAGGATATTAAGAAGACACTAGGTGATCACAAAAAAATTAGAAAACATACCTAGAAAATTAGCAGAACTTGTGGGAATGAAAGGCACAGTAAATGAAATTTAAAATACACTGGAGGCATATAAAGCTGATTTGAAGAGGCAGAAGGTAGTATCACTGAGCTTAAAGACATGGCCTTTGAAAGTGAACAACAACAAAAAACAAATAAAGAATGGAAAAAAATGAACAGGTCTCAGGGAACTAAGTGACAGCAAGAGATGTGCAAACTTATGTGTCATGAGAGTCCCAGAAGGAGAAGAGAAGGGAAATGGGGCAGAAGGAATATTAGAAGAAATATTGGTAGAAAATTTCTGAACCTTATTGAAGTACATATATATATATGTGTACTAGATGCACAACATATTTCCATCTGAATAAATCCAGATAGACCTATTCTGAGACACTTACTAATCAGAATGTCAAATTCCAAAGACAAAGAAAGAATTCTGAAATCAGCAAGAGAAAAGTAGTGCATCACATATAAGGGATGTTCCAATAAGATGTGCTGATCTCTTATCAGAAAACATGAAGGCCAGAGGGCAGTAGTATGACATATTTAAGATACTGCAAGAGAAAAACTGCCAGCCAAGAATCTTATATCCAGCAAGATTGTCTTTGGCATGGGAAGCATAGAGAGATTGAGAGGTGATGAGTTTTGTTTTATTATTATTATTCTGTTATTATTATTCTTGGAATAATGAAAGGGCACTAAGAATGACTGAAGTGATGGATGCACAAATATGTGATTAGACCAAATACCATTGATTGTACATTTTGGATGTATTTATGCCTTATTCATATGTATCAATAAAATTGATGTGTTAAAAAAATAGGGTGTGTCTAGAATATTCACAGATATAAACTTAGTGATTTTGAAACAGAAAGATTGGCTTTGTGGTAAGTACTAAAGGGAATGCTAAAGCATGAAAAGAAAAGGTAGGAGAGAGAGGCTTGGAAGAGAATCTAGAAGTGAAGTTTATATCAGTAAAAGTAACTAAAACTGTAAAAAGAATGGTGAAAATAAAATATGAGAGATAATACCCAAAGGTCAAAAAGGGTGAAGAACTGCCTTTATAATAAAACAATGAATGTTAAGAGATTAAACTCGGGAATCAAAAGACACAGACTGGCAGAATGGATAAGAAAATATGACCCATCTATATACTGTCAACAAGAGATTCCCCTTAGACCCAAGGATACCAATAAATTAAAAGACATTATGTTAAGTGAAATAAGCCAGACACAAAAGGACAACTATTGCATGGTCTCACTAGTACATACTAAGTATGAAGAAGAAACACATGGAGTTAAAACTGTATATAGGTTATTACAAGATAAGAGGAAGGCTGAGAAGGTGTACTGATGCTTAATGTATGTGGACATTTTAATTAATTTGACTGTAAAAGTTTGGGAATGGATAGAGGAGATGGTAACATATTATAGTGAGTAGAACTAATGCAGCTGGTTTATAAATGGGATATTGGCAGAAAAGGGCAGTCTAGGGATGTAAATATCAAGTGAATGAAAAATAGGGAAAAATCTAGGGACTGAATAACATAGTGGATGAAAATTGTGGTTAATACTACAAAGACAGGAACGTCCTCATGTGAACTAGAACAAATGTACATCACTATTGCAAGGTGTTAAGAATGTGGAGAATCATGGGAAAAAATAAAATTAATGTAATATATAGACTATAGTTAACAACAATATTGTAATATTCTTGCATCAATGCCAAAGATGTACTGTGTTAATAGTGAGGGGCTATGTAAGAGATACACTAAATGTACACTGTGGTCCACAGTTGGTGTTAATATTCTGATGGTGTTATCTCATCATCTGTAGCAAGTGTTCCACACCAATGTGATGTGCCCATGGAGAGGTGTTGTATGGGAATTCCATACATGTACGTGATGGTTTTGTAAGTTCACAACCTCTCTAATAAAAATATATTTTAAAAAACCAACAAAAACCAAATCAGGCATTATACTTTTCCTTCTAGAGAAGAAAGAATAGGTCAAGATTAAATTGTCAAAGTTATTATTGTGAAGTAACTCCTCCCCACTGAAACAGAAGACAATTAATCAAATGTCCTTCTCCCTGATCATTTGACTGCTCTTCCGTTTTCCTACTGCTACCCTAATATCTTTTTCAGAGAACTGGTTGGCCTTTTTTCATTTTTCCACAAAGAAAGGGACATTGGGATAGATTGTCTCACCTCTAGAAGCTTCAACCTATCAGTGAAAAAAAGGGTGAACTTTTACTCAATATTTATTCAAATCTTTCATATTTCACAACCATAAAATACAGATAAATTATTCTGAACTATTTATACAATAGGATTCCAAGCCATGCAAAATTTCAAATTAAACTCATAGGAGAGACACATTCAACAATAAAATTCCTTTACCAAGTACTCAGGGGAAAAAAGCACAAAGGTAAAACCTTCTTTTAATTAAAAGGCCATTTTAAATCAGCACACACCACTCAGAACTGAGTGGGAGAGAGTGTGGTCTACAGTGTGAACTGTGGTCTATGGTTGGTGGCAAGGCTCCAGGATGTGTAAGTTCATTGAGGGTGGTGGGCCACACTGTGGGAGATGTTTGTGTGGGATGTGGTGGGAGGTGTGGGAGGTGGGCAACATGGGAATCCCAGTGGGTTCCGTGTAATATTTT
>JAKSZT010054435.1:689539-717014 GCA_026826555.1 Tolypeutes matacus | reverse complement strand
GAATGAGAGACATTATTTCAGGAATTCACAAATTAATTTACTTCCAAACATCCCATTAGCCCCAAAAATTTCCAGTCACATGGATTTATCAGAGTATTGTCCTTCTACACACATGATATAACTTTGGGTTAAAGGTACTTGATATTCTTTGAATGCAGAAATTTGCCCAGGTGTAGGAAAGTAAGTTGATAAATACTTCTGGAGTTTAGCATCATGAGGATAGTCTCCTTCTAGTGTTCATGTATTACAAACTAAATTCTTTAGTCACATTTTGTTGCCAAAAGTTTGTAATGAAACATGTTTGCTATGTATGGGGGGAAATAATTACATTATTCAATTCTTGTTCCTAATTTGGGAAATGTACAAATATAACTCTCCTATGATCAGATTTTATTTGTGAAGCTTTCTTTTTCCTTCCTGCACCATCATAACCTCTTAAAACACTTCCCCATCAAGACCTGTGTTTCTTGGCAAGACAAGGTTTATATAAACTTCTGAATTTTCCAGGCTTTGTGATTTCTTTCCTGCTGTCCCAATTCTTTCACAAAACCTCCTTAGATTTTTCAATTTTTTTTTCTTTCTTCTCTGTGAGCTGTCAGGTTAGTAGTGAGTTTTTCAGTGCTTTGCATTCTTTTCTGGCCCAGACATTTCTTTCTTAAACTATAAATTCTGTTTCCTAGAATTTCCCCTTATAAGAGATATAACATCTATGAACTGTAATTCATTTATAAAAAAAAAATTTTTTTTTAAGATACTTAGATTACTTAAATCTTACACACAAAAAATAGGAATTCCCATATGCCCCATCTCCCACACCTCCCACGTCCTACATAAACATCCTTCATTAGTGTGGCACATTAATTGCAATTGATAAACACAATCCTGGGGCTTTGCCATTAAGCATAGACCATAGTCCACAATATAGAGCACACTCTCTTGCACACAGTTCTGCATGTTATATGATGGTATAAAATGGTCTATATCTGTTGTTGCAATGTCACTCAGGACAATTACCAAGTTCCAAAAAAGCCCCTGTATTACAACTGCTTTTCCCTCTCCTTGTCCCCAGAGCCTCCAGTGGCCACTGGCTCCACACCAATGTTGTACTTTCTTCCATTGCTTGAATCACAATATGTCTACAGTAGAACACAAGTAAGTCCACTCTAGTCCATAGCTCTTCCCCTCATCCTCAGAAGTCTGGGATGGTGATTTCCACTCCACCTCCAACTGGGAGGAGGCTTATATCCCATGGGGAAGATGGATGGGATTATCCTGCCTATAGCTACAGACTCTCTCCATTCCCTGGGATGGCCATTGTGCATCATCATCTCCCCACCAGTTGTCCTGGGTGAGTCCAATGAGCTGTAGAGTACAAGTTGCTGGGACTGGAACACCAAGGATCCAGTCCCAGTTGGGACACGGACAGCTCAAAGACTCATGTTTCTGGACATACACCTACAAACTCCAGCACCAAGTATAGATTTCAATAGAAAGGACAGATGAGCCACGTGCAGGGAAGACATAGTTGAGTCCAGCTCTGTCCAGCACAAACTCCAAAGTAGGACCCACTGCCAAGGCACCAAACTCCGGAGCTATCTGCCCTGACATAGGACCTGGGTGTCTCCAGAGCCCTCAGAAGCCCCACTATTTGGGGTGATATTCACTTTGGAATTCAATGAGATCCTACTGAGATGTGCATAAGTGTTACCTCTAGGATGACCTCCTGACACATTTTGAAGTCTCTTAGCCATATAAACTCTTTTGTCTTTACCTTTTCCCCTTTTTATTCAATGCCATTTTCCATTTGCATCATCAGTTGGTGCTTGGTGGGAATCCCTCGGTGCCAGGGAGGCTCACCAGCGGCAATCATGTCCCAAGCTGGGAGGAAGGTAATGCTTTCATATGCTGAGTTTGGCTTAGAGAGAGGCCACACTTGAGCAACAAGGAGAATCTCAGGAGGCAACCTCCAGGCACGACATAACAATAGGCTAACTTTCAATTTCAAGAGCAAAGACTAGTAAGGCTTATCATCAATATCAAGGGCCCATCAGTGGATCATCCTCCTTCTCCAGTCACTGCCCCTGCATTTGGGGTACTGTTGCTCCTCCCTTAGAGTATGTGGCAGAGCTCTCCAGGATGGGAATTCAGTATTCTCTCATTTATTGAGTGATTCTCCTCCCACTGTGACAATACCTCATGAATATTTGAACATTTTCATATACCTTATATTTATGCTCAGGTGAACTTCCTCCCACGAGTCCCCCATTCCTGACACCCCACACCAATGATCATTACCCACCCCAGTTTTAACCCTTCCCTGATGCAAAGCTTCTTCAAGGCTGAATACAATTAATAGGAAAATGAAATAATAACGATAAGTTTAAATGTAAGTTATAAAATACCTAAACATTTTAAAAAGAAACAAAAATTAAATAAAATTAAGTGATTAGGATACTAAAAAAATGAATAATATTAAAAAAAATTTTTTTTTTACCTTTTGCCTTTCATCACTGCAATATCTGGTGTCCAGTCTCTTCTGTGGCACCTTCTCCCTCTCATTCCCCAGTGTTTCACTATTTTTCATTTTGTTTTCAAAGGAGTTTTAGGTCACAACAAAGTCACACACAGAATATAGGAGACTCTCATATACCCAACATCCTCCCCCTTTCCTCCCCCTCCCCATATTAATACCTTCTTTTATTTTGGATGGCAGCATTGTTATAACAAATAGTGAAGCATAGCTACTAAACATTGTCAATGGCTTACATTATGGTTTACATTTTACACCATACACTTTTATAAATTTTGATGATATTTACCATGTCTTATGTCCATCACTGTATGGTAATGAAGAACATTTCCACTGACCACTAAATTCCCCCTGTTTTATCTATTCTATTCCTCCTACACCATCCCCTCAGGACCCACGATGACCCCCTGGCTTGACTCATTGGATGACAAGATTCATAGTTGCATGCAACAAGAGGTCTTGACTCACTGGTTTGTCACCCCTTATTGGGAAATGCCCTTGCTCTTGAAAGACTCCCACCTGTCTGTTTCTGAACAAATTGGTATTCCCAAAGATGGGAGTCCTGTGAAGCCATCTGGTCCTGGGCTCTTCTTAGTTGGGAAGAAGATGACTAATGTTTCCAATGATGGGATAGAATGATGGGATAGAATGATGACTAATTCTATTTCTTTTCTTGTCATTGGACTTTAGATTTCATCAGTCTTCTCTTGTCAATGTAGGGTGCTTGTGGGTTTCTAGGAATTTTTCTATTTCCTCTAAATTATCATTTTTGTTGGCATATGATTTTTCAAAGTATCCACTCATGACACTCTTTATTTCTGTGGGGTCAGTGGTGATATCCACTTCCTCATTTCTTATTTTGTGTATTTGCATCTGCTCTCTCTTTTTCTTTGTTAGTCTGGCTAAGGGTTTGTCAATTTTATTGATCATCTCAAAGAACCAGCTTTTGGTTTTCTTTATTTTTTCTAGTGCTTTCTTATTTTCTATTTAATTTTGTTCTGCTCTGATGTTTTATTTCCTTCTTTCTACTTTCTTTGGGATTAGTTTGCTGTTGTTTTTCTAATTCCTCCAGGTGTGCAGTTAGGTCTTCAATTTTAGCTCTTTCTTCTTTTTTGATATATGCATTTATCGCTATGAATTTCCCATTCAGTACAGCTTTGGCGGCATCCCATAGGTTTTGATATGTTGTGTTGCCTTTTTCATTCGTTTCAAGGTAGTTACTGACTTCTTTTGAGATTTCCTCCTTGACCCACTGTTTGTCTAAGAGTGTGTTGTTTAACTTCCATATCTTTGTGGCTAATCTGGTTCTCTGGCCCTTAGTGATTACTAATTTCATTCCATTGTGGTCAGAGAAAGTACTTTGTATAATCTCAGTCTTTCTGAATTCATTCAGAGTTGTTCTGTGGCATAGCATGTGATATATCTTGAAGTATGATACATGTGCACTCGAGAAGAATGTATGTCCCACTGTATTTGGGTGTAGTGTTCTGTATATATCTATTAGGTCCAGATCCTCTAATGTATTATTCAGAGTCTTTGTTTCTTTATTGATTTTCTGTCGAGATGTTCTGTCTAATGGTGAAAATGGTGTATTAAAGTCCCCCACTATAATTGTAGAGGCATTTTTGTCTCCACATAGTCTTTCCAGTGTTTGCCTCATGTATTTTGAGGTGCCCTGATTAGGTGCATAAATGTTTATGATTATTCTTTCTTCTTGAAAGTTTACCACTTTTACTAATATATAGTGTCCATCTTTGTCTCTTACAATAGTTTTGCACTTAAAGTCTATTTTGGCCAATATTAGTATGGCTACTCCTGCCCTTTATTGGTCGTTGTTTGCTTGTAAAATTGTTTTCCAGCCATTCACTTTCAGCCTCCTTGAATCCCTCGGTCTAAGGTGGGTTTCTTGTAGACAACATATAGATGGTCATATTTCCTTATCCATACTGCCAACCTGGGTCTCTTGACTGGTTAGTTTAATCCATTAACATTCAGTGTTATTACTCTCAAGGAATTTCTTACATATTTTCTTTGTGGCATGTATGTTATATGCTGTTTTTGTTTCTATTTTTGTCTTTTTAGTTGTTCTTATACTCTCCTCCATCTCTCTCTCTCTCCTGTTTTTTCCTTTCAACTTGTAGAACTTCCTTTAGTATTTCTTGAAGGACAGGTTTCTTATTGGCATACTATCATAATTTCTGTTTAACTGTGAATATTTTGAGCTCTCTATTATTTTTAATGCTAGCTTTGCTGGATAGAGAATTCGTGGCTTGAAGTTTTTTTTCTTTGAGTACCTTGACTATGTCATGCCACTGTGTTCTTGCCTCCATGGTTTCAGATGAGAAAACAGCACCTAATCTTATTGAGCGTCCCTTGTTTGTGATGGTTCTCTTTTCTCTTGCTGCCTTGAGTATTTTCTCTTTGTCTTGAGTATCGAACATTTTGACAAGTATCTGTCTTGGAGAAGGCCTGTTGGGATTTATACTGTTTGTGGTGTGCTATGCTTGTTGGACATGTATGTCCGTCTCCCCCAATAGGGTTGGGTAGTTTTCATCCATTATTTCCTTCAATACTCCTTCTGTTCCCTTTTCCTTCTTTTCTCCCTCTGGAATGCCTGTAATGCATAAGTTTGTGCATTTTGTGTTGTTGTTGTTGTTTAAATCCCTAAATCCCTGATGGATTTTTCTATCTTTTTATTGATCTGTTCTACTATCTGTTTGATTATAGATGTACTGTGTTGCACATCACTAATTCTTTCTTCTGCCTGTTCAAATTTCCTGTTATGTGATTCCAGTGTCTTTTTGATTTCTTGGATGGTGCCATTCATCACCATCATATCCATTAACTTTTTATGTATGTTTACAATTTCTTCAGTATATTCTCCTTTAACGTCTTCTTAATATCCTTAATCTCTTCCTTTACTTCACTAAGTTGGCCCATGATATTTGTTTGGAGAGCTCTGATTACTGTTTCAATGTTCTACATCTCTTCCTGGTTTCTATTTTTTTTCATTGGACTGGTCCACGTCTTCCTGTTTCTTAGTGTGGTTTATAAATTTTTGTTGCCCTCTGGTCATCATTTATCTTGATGGGTTTATTCAGTTGATTAGCTTCTCTCTCTGCTCTAGTTCTGTTGAGCTGCTAGTTTTGTGTGTGTGCTAAGTTTTATCTTTGACACTTTGTTCTTCTTCTTTTTCCTTGCTGTTTTCTATGTTCCAGTTTTATCTTGAGCAATCTATCTCCCTGTACAGCTCCTTCCTGATTGATGCCCCAAATTCTCAGAGGGGATCGCCCATGCAGGGGACTCAGAAGGTGTGACTTCTCCAGGACATCCCCGGGGGCGGACTAGACAGAAACATCTCTCCGGGCGCCCAGGCTCCTCCTGTGTGTGTGTGTGTGTGTGTGTGTGTTGGGGGTAGGGGTCCCTTTAGCCCCTTGGGTTCCTGCGGAGTTCCTGGCAGAACCGTGGTCAACACTAGTGATAGCACCCACCCCTTCCCCTTCCCTAATTTGTTGTGTAAAATTGTTAATAGATTTGCTTATAATCCTTTTTATTTCTGTAAGATCAGTAGTGACATCAACATTTCATTTCTGATTTTAGTTGTGTCTTTTCTTTTCTCCTGCGTGAGTATAGATAGTCTTGTTAATTTTATTGATTTTAAAAAAATTAACCAACTTTTTCTTTTGTTTATTCTCAAATGTTTTTCAACCCCATTTTATTTTTCTCTTCTCTAATCTACCTTCCTTCTGATAACTTTGGGTATACTTTGCTCTTCGTTTTCTAGTTCAGCATGGCAAGCAAGGTTCTTAATTTGATATCTTTCTTCCTTTTTACTATAGGCATTCACAGGTATAAATTTCCATCTGAGTATCGCCTTCACTGCATCCTGTAAATTATAGTATGTTGTGTCTTGGTTTTCATTCATCTCTAAGTATATTCTGATTTCCTTTGTAAAGAAGAAATTACTACATGTTATTTACCCATTCATACGTTGTTGGACACTTGTATTGCTTTTGGCATTTGTGAATAATGCTGCTATGAACATCAGTGTGCAGATATCTCTTGAAGTCCTTGTTTTCAAACTTTTTGTGTTTATTCCTAGAAGTTGTATTGCTGTGTCAAATGGTAATTGTTGTTTCTAAAAACCTTCGTAAGAGAATATATATCAGCTGCCTACTTCCATTTAATTTTCTGTAAAGTGCTAGAGAAGACCATGGACATATCCAAAACTAATGTTGCTGGTAGGATTAATTTGATAATAACCTGCTAATATTTGTGAGGTTTCTTTAGCAAAGCCTAATATGTCATTTTATTCATTCTTTATTTTTGTCACTTTGAGGTTTTAGACTCAAATGAGATTTCAGGACTTGAGTACTTTGTTCAACTTTGTAAGGCAGAAATAAGTGAAATTTCCATAGCTAGAAAGAAAGATTCTTTGAATCCTGTCTTTAATTGAACTCACAAAAAACTTGTCCCAAATCAACGACAAATTGCTGAATCCAGATTTTTTTGTATATGTAATGTAAATAAAAGTACACTACATGACATATACCATTTTATATTCATCATATTCTTACTATTATAATATTTAGTTCTTTAATAATGAGTTTTGTTCACCCTGGAATAAAATGTAAAGAAATTTATAGTTGATTTATATCCATAGCCCTTGCAGTTTAGGCATGACAATATTTTGTTTTCATTTTTATCTCTCTAGATTTTCTGGGCAACTGAATTTATCCAGAAAATTTTCATGCATTTAAGTCAGTTAGAGCAATTTGAGAAATAACTAATATTGTTTTAATAATTGTCCTTTTGTGTTATGATAAATATGTAGGCTTTGCTAATAGAAATAAAATTCCACTTAATAATTCCTACTTTAAAGAAAAGTAGCTAGCTCCTAATGGGACATCACATTCAACCCTAGAATATTTTTAAACACTTCACCTAAAGTGATTTATAGATTCACTGCAATCCCAATAAAAATTCCAACAACTTTCTTTGCTGAAAAGGAAAAGCCAGTCATCAAATTTGTATGGAAGGGTGAGGTTCCTCAATAGCAAAAACATCTTGAGAAAGAAACATGAATTTGCTTGACTTGTATTTCCCAATCTTAAAAATTATTACACAGCCATAGTAATCAAAATATCATGGGACTGGCATAAGGAGAGACATACTGACCACTGAAATTGAATTGAGAGTTCAGATGTCATCCCTCATATTTATGGCCAACTGGTGGTTCACTCACTGGGGATATAGTAGTTTCTATGAAAAATGGTCTTGAGAAAACTCGATGACCATGTACAAATGAATGAAGGTCCTTCCCTACTTCTCACCATATAGAGCAATCAAATCAAAATATAACAAAGACCTAAGTAAAAGAACCAGAACCATATAGGTCTTAGAAGAAAACACAGGGAAGCAACTTCAGGCTCTTGTGCTGGCAATAGTTTATTCACCTTTATACTCAAAGCACAAGCAAAAATTAAAAAGAAAAAAAAAAGATAAATGGTACCTCCTGAACCTTAAAAACTTTTGCTCTTCAAAGGGTTTTACCCTAAAGGGAAAAGACAACTTACACAATGGGAGAAAATATTTGAAATCCACATATTAAGGGTTTAGTATCCAGAATATATAAAGAAATTCCACAGTTCAACAATAAAAAGACAAATGAGCCCAGGAAAAAATGGGCAAAAGACTTGAATAGACATTTTCCAAGGAAGATATACAGATGTCCAGATAGCAAATGAAAAAATGTCCAGCAACATTAGCAACTAGGGAAATACAAATGAAAGCAATGTTTAGTCTTCTAATCCTTGAACACAAATGTCCTTCCATTTATTTAGGCTTCTCTTGATTTTTGTAGCAATGTTTTATAATTTTTTGTGGGCAAGTCTTTTATATTCTTGGTTAAATTTGATCCTAGATATTAGATTCATTTAGTTGCTATCATGAATAGAGTTTTTCTTGTTTTTTTTTTTTTCTTCAGATTATAAATTACTAGTATATGGAAGCAGTACTGAATTTTGAGTGTTGATTAGTTCCAGTAGTTTTTTTTGTGTGGATTTTTCAGGTTTTTCCAATCTGTATATTGGATGAGGTCATCTTCAAATAGAGAGAGTGTTATTTTTTTCCTTTCCAATTTCGATGACTTTTTTTTGGTTTGTTTTCCTTACCTAATTTCTCTGGCTAAACTTCCAATACAGTGTTGAATAACAGTGGCAGCAGTGTGCATCATTTTCTTGTTCCTGATCTTAGAAGGAAAGCTTTTATTCTTTCACCATAGAATAGGTTGTTAGCTGTGGATTTTCATTGATGTCTTTTAACATGTAGAGGAAGTCTCCTTCTATTCCTCGTTTACTATGTGTTTTTATCAAGAAGAGGTGCTGGATTTTTTCAAATGCCTCTGTATCAGTTGAGATGATCCTGTTTTATTCCTTTGTTGTTTTAATGTGGTATATTATATTCATTGATTAATTTATGTTAAACCACGCTTATACTTTTGTGACGAATCAAATTTGATCACATAGTGTAATTCTTTTTATGAATTGTTGGATTTGGTTTGCTAGTATTTTAAGGATTTTTCAGTTATATTCATAAGGTGTATTGATTTGTAGTTTTATTTTGATATCTTTATCTGGTATTGGTATGAGGAATATAAATGAATGCACAGTAAAATATGACTTATGTAATATTAATATCTAGTATATAAAGAATAACCATGCAGAATATGAATATATGCTTTCGCCTGATGGAATGAGTTATGGAGTATTCCCCCCTATTCAATTTTTTAGATGAGTTTGAGCAGCATAGGTTTTTTTGTGTGTGTTTTTATCCATTTATTTTGATGGACATTTGTATTATTTCTACATTTTGCTGTCCTGAAAAGTTCTGCTATGAACATTTTTGTACACAAATAATCTTTATTTTTTAAATGTTCACTTTTTAGAAATTTGAGATCTGTTAACAAAACAATCATGCATACCATACAGGATTCCCATACTTCGCCCCACCACCAACACCTTACATTGTTGCCACACATTTGTTACAAATGATGAAAAAACATCATCATAATATTACTGTTATCCATAGTCAATAGCATATATTGGGTGTATTATCCCACAAACTATCCTATTATTAACACCATATATAAGTATTGTATATTTATTATAGTTCATAAGAGAATGACCTCATATTTGTACCATTAACCATAGTCCATTACTAACTGTGTTATATGGTCCCATCATTGTACAATCCATCTAAAGTGTACACTCAGTGGCTCTCAATTTAATCACATAGATGTGCAGTTATTATTGAAATCCATTACAGAATGTTTTAAAAATATTCTTTTTTATTATTAATTTTTAAAGATATTTAGATTACATAGATGTTGCCTAAAAAATATTGGAGACTCCCATGTGCCCTGCTCCCTACCCCTTACACATTTTCCCACATTAACAACATTCTTCATTAATGTGGTATATTTGTTACAATTCATGAACACATTTTCGAGCATTGCTACTAAGTGTGGATTATAGTTTACATTGTAGTTTACACTCTCTCCTACAGGAATTTATAAGTTATGACAAGATATATAATGGCCTGTATCTGTCATTGCAGTGTCATTCAGGACAATTTCCAAGTCCTGAAAATGGCCCCATATTACACCTGTTTTCCCCTCTCCATGCCCTCAGAACCTCCTGTGGCCACTGCCTCCACATCAATGATAAAAGTTCTTCCATTTTTACAATCACAATAAGTCTATAGTAGAATACCAATAAGTCTTATCTAGTCCATCATTCATTTCCCAATTCTGAGGATTCTGGAATGGTGATGCCCACAGCACCTCTAATTGAGAGGAGGCTTAGATCCCATGGGGCAGATTGAACAAATATTGAAACATTGCTACTAACCATCATCAATTTACATTATGGTTTACATTTTGGACCATATACTTTTATAATATTTGATGAAATTTTTACATAGCCTGTATCCATCATTGCAAGATCGTGTAGAACACTTCCATTGCACCAAAAATTCTCATGTTCCAACTCTTCTATTCCTTCCTCCCCCTCCCCTAAGGACCTAAGGCAACCACCAAACTTCACTCCTTGAAGAACAACATTCTTAGTTACTTGCAACAACATTGAGGGCTTGATATACTGGCCTATTCTCCCCTACTAGGCACTGCCTATGCTCTCGAGAGTCTCCTGCCCCTCTATTTGAGAACATAGCAGGACTCTCCAGGATGGGATCCAACACCTTCCCTTTCATTATGTGGGTCTTTGCACACTAATATAACATACCCTGACAAGAAGAACACTCACACACTCCCTAGAAGCCTACCCCAGGTGTGCCCTGTCCCACATGACTCCCACATCCAATTCCCTAAATTAGTAACCGTTCCCTGCCATATTTTTCACAAGAAAATTTCCAATGTTTTAATTTCAACCAGATAGCCACAAGTCCTCAGAGTTCAACTACTCCCTACTCCAACCCTCCCACAAGTTCCATGGACAGTCCAACCCACCCTTTCCACCCTACTACCCTCCCAAACCAGCACCATCCAACCCAATAGCATCATTGCATAACTGTCATGCCCATCGACTGCACAAGTAGAGCCTTCTACCTAATCACAGATTTTGCCCTATGGCAAAACCTTCTCTCAAATTTTCTCCTGTAAACCTATCTTCCATAATCTAGCTTTGTGCATTTGCTCAACTTGCTTAAATCACATCAGTGAAGTCGTGCAATGTTTCTCCTTCAGTGCCTAGCTTCCTTCACTCAACATATGGTCCTAAGATTCATCCATGCTATTCTATGTGTTGATACTGAATTCCTTCTTGCAGCTGTGTAATATTCCATTGTATGTATATACCACAATTTGTTTATCCATTCATCTGTTAATGGACAATTGGGTTATTTCCAACTTTTGGCAATAGCGAATAATGCCCCTATGTATTGTGTGCATATATCTGTTCATATCTTTGCTTCCAATTCCTCTGGGTATATACCCAGAAGTAGGATTGCTGGATCATATGGCAATTCTGTAGTTAAGCTTCCTGAGGAACCACCAAACTGTTCTCCACAATGGCTGCAACATTCTACAGTCCCACCAGCAGTGCATAAGGGTTCCATTTCCTTCACATCCTCTCCAACACTTTTTTTAGTCTACTGTTTATTTAATAGCCTCCAATCTAATGGGTGTAAGAATATATCTCATTGTGATTGTGATTTGCATTTCCGTAAAAGCTAGTGACATTGAGCATCTCTTCATGTGCTTTTTAGCCATTTGTATTTCTTCTTTGGAAATGTGTCTATTCAAATCACTTGCCCATTTTTTAAATAGGTTGCTTGTCTTTTTTATTTTCAAGGTATAGGATTTCTTTATATATGCTGGGTATTAGGCCCCTATCAGATGTATGATTGCCAAATATTTCTTCTGCCAAGTAGGCTGCCTTTACACACTCTTGAAAAACTCCTTTGAGGTGCAAAAATTTTAATTTTGAGCAGATCCCATTTATCTATTTGTTCTTTTGCTGCTCATGTTTTGGGTGTGAAGTTCATGAAACCATTTCCAATAACAAGGTCCTATAGATGCTTCCCTACATTATCTGCCAAGATCACTATGGTCTTGGCTCTTATATTTAGATCTTTGATCCATTTTGAGTTAATTTTTGTCTAAGGTGTGAGATGCAATTCCTCTCTCATTCTTTTGGATATGGATATCCAGTTCTCCAAAAACCATTTGTTGAAGAGTCCATTCTATCCCAGTTGAGTGGGCTTGGTGGACTTTTCAAATATCAGTAGACTGTATATGTGAGGATCAATATCAGAATTCTTAAATCGGTTCCATTGGTCAGTATGTCTATCCTTGTGTCAATACTATACAGTTTTGCCCACTATAGCTTTAGTGGTATGTTTTAATGCCAGGTAGTGTGATACCTCCAATTTCATTTTTCTTTTTCAGTATGTCTTTGGCTATTCAGGGCCCTTTGTCCTTCCAAATAAATTTCAGTTAGCTCTTGAAATTCAGTAAAAATGCTGTGTAGATTATTATCGGGATTGCATTAAGTCTGTAAATCAGTATTGGTAGGATAGACATCTTAATGCTGTTTAGTCTTCCTATCCATGAACATATTCTTCTATTTACTTAGGTCTCCTCTGATTTTCTTTAACATTGTTGTGTAGTTTTCTGAGTACAAGTCATTTACATCTTTAGTTAAATTTATTCCTGAGTATTTAATTCTTTTAGATGCTATTAAAAGTATTTAATTCTTTTAGAGGATTTTTTTCTTGATTTCCTCATCAGTTTTCTTATTATTCGTGTATAGAAATGTTACTGATTTTTGCACATTGATCTAATAACATACAACTTTATTAAACTAATTTATAAGCTCTAGAAACTTTATTGTAGATTTCTCAGGGCTTTCGAGTTATAGGATTACGTCATCTGCAAATAGTGAAATTTTCACTTCTCCTTTTCCAATTTGGATGCATTTAAATCTTTTACTTGCCAAAATGCTCGAGCAACTACTTCTAACACAATGTTAAATAGGAGCAGTGATAGTGGGCATCCTTGTCTTGTTCCTGATCATAGAGGGAACGCTTTTAGGATTTCACCATTGAATATGATATTAACTGTGAATTTTTCATATATACCCTTTATCATGTTGAGGATATTTTGTTCTATTCCTATATATATATATTTTTTGAAGTGCTTTTATCGGGAAACAATGCTGGATTTTGTTGAATGCTTTTTCTGGATCTTTAGAAGTGATCATGTGACTGTTTTCTTTTGATCTGTTTATGTGGTGTATTACACTGATTGATTTTCCTACGTTGAAACATACTTGCATACCAGGGATGAAACCCACTTGGTCATGGTGTATAATTCTTTTGATCTGTGATTGAATATGATTAGCCAGTATTTTGTTGAGGATTTTAGCATGTAGATTCAGTAGAGAGATTGGTCAATAGTTTTCCTTTCTTGTGGTGTCTGCGGCTTTGGTATTAGTTTTATGTTGGCATCATGGAATAAGTTGGTCAATGTTCCCTACACTTCTATTTTTTGGAAGAGTTTGAGCAGGATTGGTGTTAGTTCTTTTCAAAATGATTGGTAGAATTCACCTGTTAAGCTGTCTGGTCCTGGGCTCTTCTTGGTTGGGAGGTTTTTGATGACTAAGTCAATCTCATTACTTATGATTGGTCTCTTGAAGTCATCAATTTCTTGTTTCATCATTGTAGTCTGCTTGTGTGTTTCTAGGAATTTTTCCATTTCCTCTAAATTATCCATCTTGTTGGCATACAATTTTTCAAAATATCCTCTTATCATAGTCTTTATTTCAGTGTGATTGGTGGTGATATCCCCTTCCTAGTTTCTTAAATTATGTATTAGCATTTTCTTTCTTTTTTTCTTCATTAGAGTAGCTAAGGATTTGTCAACTTGATTAATCTTCTTGAAGAACCAGCTTTTAGTTTTGTTTATTTTTTCTAGTGCTTTCTTATTTTCACTTTCATTTAGCTCTGCTCTAATCTTTGTTATTTTGTTCTTTCTGCTTGTTTTGGGGTTAGTTTGTTGTTCTTTTTCTTATTCCTCCAGGTATGCAATTAAGTCTTTGATTTTAGCTCTGTCTTCTTTTTTCATATAGGCATTTATACTTATGAATTTGCCTCTCATTACTGCTTTTGCTGCATCCCATAGGTTTTGGTACGTTGTGTTGTCATTTTCATTTGTTTCAAGGCAGTTACTGATTTCTTTAGAGATTTCTTCCTTGACCCACTGTTTGTCTAATTCTGTGTTGGTTAACTTCCTTATTTTTGTGTCTAATCTGGTTCTCTGTCTCTTACTGATTTTTGTTTCATTTCATTGTGGTCAGAGAAATTACTTTGTATAATTTCAATCTTTCTGAATACATTGAGCATTGTTCTGTGGCTTGGCATGTGGTCTATCCTGGAGAATGATCCATGTGCATTCAAGAAGAATGTATATCCCACTGTATTTTTTTGTAATGTTGTGTGTATGACTCTTAGGTCCTGATCCTCTAATATATTGTTTAAGGTCTTTGTTTCTTTATTGATTCTCTGTTGAGATGTCCTGTGTATTAAAGTCTCCCTCTATAATTGTAGAGACATTTATTTCTCTACTTAGTTTTTTCAATGGTTGCCCCATGTATTTTGAGATACCTTGGTTAGGTGCATTAATGTTTACAATTGTTCTTTTTTATTGACAGATTACCCCTTTTATTAATATATAGTGTCTGTCTTTGTCTCTTACAATAGTTTTTCATTTAAAGTCTTTTTCTGTGATATTAGTATAGCTACTCCCACCGTTTTCTGTTTACTGTTTGCTTGTAAAATTGTTTTCCAACCATTCACTTTATCTTCTTGCATCCCTGGGTCTGAGGTGGGTTTCTTGTAGACAGCATACAGATGAGTCATATTTCCTTAACTATTCTGCCAATCTGTGTCTCTTGAATAGAGAGTTTAATCCATTAACATTCTATGTATATTTTTATAATATATATTTTTTATTTTTTAAAAGATTCTTAGATTACATAAATGTTACAAAAAATTATAGGGACTCCCATATGCCCCACTTCCCACATCTCCCACAACTTCTCACATAAACATCTTTCATTAGTGTGGCATATCACCTGCAATGGATATACATATCCTGGGGCTTTGCCACAAAATATGGACCACAATTCACATTGTAGACCACACTCTCTCCCCCACAGGTCTGCATGTTAAGTGCTGATATAAAGTGGCCTATATCTGTCATTGCAATGTCACTCAGGATAATTCCCAAGTCCCATAAGAGCCCTTTGTATTACAACTGCTTTTCCCTCTCACTGCCCCCAGAGCCTCCAATGGCCACTGGCTCTACACTAATGTTGTAATTTCTTCCATTGCTTGAATCATAATATGTCCATAACAGAATACCAGTAAGTCCACTCTATTCCATAGCTCTTCCCCCAATCCTGAGGAGTCTGGGATGGTGATGTCCACTTCACCTCCAAGTAAGAGGGGGCTTATATCCCATGAATAAGATGGATCCCTTTTCTCTTACTGCTATCAGTGTTCTCTCTTTACCTTGAGCATTGGACAATTTGACAAGTATATTTCTTGGAGTAGGTCTGTTTGTATTTATACTGTTTGGGGTGTGCTGTGCTTCCTGTACATGTATGTCCATGTCCCTCAATAAAGTTGGGAAATTTTCAGCCATTATTTCCTCCAACACTCCTTCCATCCCCTTTCCCTTCTCTTCTCCCTCTGGGATGCCTATAATGCATCTATTTGTGAATTTCATGTTATCCTTTAAATCTCTAAGACTTTGCTGGATTTTTTTTCTATCTTTTCATATATCTGTTATACTATCTCTTTGATTTCAGGTGTACTGTCTTCCACATCACTGATTTTTTCATCTGCCTGTTCAAATTTGCTGTTATGTACTTCTAGTATATATTTTTTATTTTTGCAGTGTGCTATTCATCACCATCATATCCATTATCTTTTTATGTATGTTTACAATTTCTTCAGTATGTTCTCCCAGCGTTGTCTTAATATCCTTAATCTCTTCCTTTACTTCATTAAATTGATTCATGATATTTGTTTGGATATCTCTGATTAATTGTTCTATATTTTGTATCTTCTCCTGTTTTTCAGTTTGTTCATTTACTGGGCCATGTATTCCTGTTTATTAGTATGGGTTGTAATTTTTTGTGGTTTCTAGGTATCTGTTTATCTTGATGGGTTTGTTCAGTTGATTAGTTTCTCTTTCTACTCTAGGGTTTTATTTTGTGTTGTATTTTTGTGTGTGGAAGGTTCACTTGGACACTTCATTCCCCTTATTGTTTCCTTGCTGTTGTCTATGTTCCCTTGGGAAAAAAATTAGGACTATGAAAAGGAATGAGATAAGAAGAGAAAAAGAATAATGGTAACAATAATAATCAAAGCTAGAAGGGGAACCATACAATACCTAAGAATATAAATAATTAACATGAATAAGAAGTACAGTGGAATAAGGAAAAAAAAGTGGAACAGAAACAATGAAATGAGAAACAAAATAGAGAAAAATATATAGAATGAATTAAAAGCCTGGACATGAGAAGAGAGGAAAAGAAAAAAGAAAAAGAAAAAACAGTAAACAAAGAAATAAAACACAAAAAAGAGAGAGAAATAAAAAACGTGAAAAACTGAGGACCAAGCAGAAAGAGGTAGAATGAAAGAACAACAGAAAACAGAAGATAGAAAATTAAAGGACAGAAAAGAAATAGCATAAGTAGAAAAAGTCAGTGAAAGAAAAAAAAAGAAACAAAGAAAGGAGAAAGACAACAAACAAGAAACAAGAGAGCAGCAACTAATAAAAAAAAAAGAGAGGAAAAATAATGGAAAATCAGCCTTCCTTCTTAGGCCCTGTAACCGTTGGGAAATTTAATGTAATTATGAATTCCAAAAATATAATAGGATCATGCTTGTAAACTGATCTGTTAATCTGGGCATGATTAGGTTAGGATTAGGGCGTTGAGCCCCACCCCTTGGTGGGTGGGGAATTGAATATTAAAGGCAAGGCAAAGGACAGTTGAGGTAGTCTTTTGCGAAGCAGTTTTGATGTTGGAAAGAAGGCCCCAGGGGAAGAGAAGCAAGCCGTTCGCCTGATCCTCTGCAGCTAACCTCATGGAGGAAACAGGAGCTAAGCCCGGAGAGAAACGCAGCCCCGGGAAGAGAGGAACTCCAGAAGCCTGAACCCTGGCAAATGCCGGCAGCTGTCTTGCTCTAACACATGGCAATGGACTGTGGTGAGAGAAGAAACTTAATGCTTTATGGCCTGGTATCTGTGGAATTCTACCCCAAATAAATACCCTTTATAAAGACCAACCCATTTTTGGTATTTCACATTAGCACCCCTTAGGCTGACTAATACAGGCCCCTAAGGAGCATCTCTGGCTGCTAGTGTTCATCAGTCAATTATCCTGCAGCCTTCCGTCTGAAGATGTTAAACCAGGTTTTAGCAAGTAATGTAAGGGGGGAAAAAAAAGAATTTTTCTGAAAAAAAAAAAAAAAGAGAGATCTTAGAAAAGCTAATCGAAAAAGAATGTCTATATATTCCCTGTCTTATAGTATCAGCTGGATGTCTGATAACCGGGTGGATCACTTCTCTAGGAATAGCCTGGAATCGAACCAGGGACCACATATCTCCTAGTCAGGAATTACTCCACTAAGCTAAACTGTCTCCTTTGGTTAGTTAGGCTTTCATAAACCTATCTGCCCCCTTTCACTGGGGCAGGTTAGATTCCTAGTAGTTTCCTAGATCCCTACTGAATAGGTGCCTGTCTGTCCCTGCCCACTCTCTAATCTAATTCCTCTCTACCTGGGTGGCTATGCATGACAGCCTGCCTGAGGAGATCCCATTCTCCTCTCTCTGCTGAACTGGGTCCCTTCTGAGATTCTAAGGGGACTCAGATGGCCAAACCCACTGCAAAGAAACCACTCTCCATCCTCCCAAACCCATCTTCCTCCCAGGTAATGCTACCTCACATTCCATTCAGAGAATTGAGCCAGGGCCTCCACCTAGGCTATTTGTCCTGAGGGTGGGGTATATGTGCTGTTTCCAGCCACAGGAGTGAGCAGCTCATGGTTTTCCTTTGGCTTCTTTATCTTTCCAGAACCCTCCTAGATGACTCAGAGCACCTTCCCCTTCTATATATATCCAAAGCTGCTCCTTTAGATAGTTACTACTGTGGTTCCATCCCTGCCCCTGACAGGACAGAAGAGACAGTGACAATCAGCCATTCCAGGCAACTGAAACAGCTTTCAGCCTGCATGGACTTGACTGTTGGACACATCTCTGATTTCATCCCCACCCTGACAGGGCAAGAGGAGAGAGAGCACACCCTCTGCATCTCTGGGCAATTATTAGTGACATTTTTTTTTTGTTTGAATATTTGCTTGGTTGATTTAAATCCTTGACTATGTTCTTGATTTTGATTAAAGTTGATTCTGCCAGGTTTTGCTCACACTTCTAGTGTTTCTGTGGGGGATCAGGCTTTTGGAGGACCCTAATCTGCCATTTTTTATTAATGTCTCCCTAACCTAGTCTGTAATTATGTTTTGTTTTGTTTTGTTTTTTAATTTTTTTAAAGATACTTAGATTACATAATTGATACACAAAAAAATATAGGAATTCTCATATGCTTTACCTCCCACACCTCCCACAACCTCCCACATAAACATCTTTCATTAGTATGGCCCATTAATTGCAATTGATAAACACATCCTGGTGCTTTGCCATTAAGCATGGACCATAGTTCACACTGTAGAGCACACTCTCTCCCACACAGTTCTACATGTTATATGATGGTATAAAATGTCCTGTATCTGTTGTTACAACATCACTCAGGACAATTCCCAAGTCCCAAAAAAGTCCCTGTGTTACAACTGTTTTTCCCTCTCCCTGCCCCTAGAGCTTCCAGTGGCCACTGGCTCCACATCAATGTTGTAATTACTTCCATTGCTTGAATCACAATATGTCTATAGTAGAATACAAGTGAGTCCACTCTACTCCATAGCTCTTCTCCCAATCCTGGGGTGTCTGGGATGGTGATGTCCACTCTACCTCCAATTGAGAGGGAGCTTATATCCCATGGGGAAGATGGATGGGATTATCCTGCCTGCAGCTGCAGACTCTCTCCATTCCCTGGGATGGCCGTTGTCAATCATTGTCTCCCCAGCAGTTGTCCTGGATGAGTCCAATGAGCTGTAGAGTAGGAGTTGTTGCTCCACCAAGGTTCCAGGCCCAGCTGGCACATGGACAACCCAAAGACTCACATCTCTGGACATACACCTACAAAGTCCAGCACCAGGTATAGGTTTGAAAAGAAGGGACCAATGAGCCATGTGCAGGGAAGTCATAGTTGAGTACAACTCTGCCACTCTGAGGAGCACAAACTCCAAAATAAGGCCCACGGCAAGGTACCAAACTGGCAAGGCATCCACCCTGACATAGGACCTGGGGGTCTCCAGAGCCCTCAGGAGCCCCACTATTTTGGGGTGATATCTATTTTGGAAGTCTATGACATCTTACTGAGATATGAGTAAGCATTACCTCTGGGATGACTTCCTGAGTCATTTTGAAGTCTCTTAGCCATATAAACTCATTTGTCTTTACCTTTTCCCCTTTTTATTCAAGGTGTTTTTCAGTCAATTGCCAATTGGCACTTGGTAGCAATCCCTCAGTGCCAGCGAGGCTCATCCCCGGGAGTCATGTCCCACGCTGGAAGGAAGGTAATGCATTCATATGCTCAGTTTGGCTTAGAGAGAGGCCACATTTAAGCAACAAGGAGGCTATCAGGAGGCAACACTTAGGCACACTATAACAATAGGCTAAGTTTCAATTTGAAGAGCAAAGACTCATAAGGCTAGTCATCAATATTAAGGGCCCATCAGTGGATCATCTTCCTTTGTCAGTCACTGTCCCTGCACTTGGGGAACTGTTGTTGCTCCCTTAGAGTATGTGGTAGAGTTCTCCAGGATGGGAATTCAGTATTCTGCCATTTATTAAGTGATTCTCCTCCCTCTGTGACAATGCCCTGTGAACATTTGAACATTTTAATACACCTTATATGTATGCTCAGGTGAACTTCCTCCCATGCATCCCCCATCCCTGACACCCCACACCAATGATCCTCCCACACTTCAGTTGTAACCCTTCTGTGATCGAAGCTTCAGAGATGAAGCCAATTCAATAGCTGAATACAATTAGTAGGAAAATGAAATAATAATGATAAGTTTAAATGTAAGAGAGAAAATACATAAATTTTTTTAAAAACCTAAAAATAAATTAAAACTAAAGGATTGTGATATTAAAAAAATTAAAAATATAAAAAAATTTTTTTGACCTTTTACCTTTCATCACTGCAATATCTGGTGTCCAGTCTGTACCATGGCACCTCCCCCCTTTCATTCCCCAGTGTCTCACTCTTTTTCATTTTGTTTTCAAAGAAGTTTTTGGTCACAGCAAAGTCACACACAGAATATTGGAGACTCTCATATACCCAACATCCTCCCCTTTTTCTTTCCCTCATATTAATACCTTTTTATATGTGGATGGTAGCATTGCTATAACTGATATACGAAGAGTAAAACATAGCTACTAAACATTGCCAATGGTTTAAACTATGGTTTACATATTAGACTGCACACTTTTATTAATTTTGATGATATTTACCATATCTTGTGTCCATCACTGTAATGAAGAACATTTCCACTAACTTCTATATAGCCCTTGTTTGATCTATTGTATTTCTCCCACCCCATCCCCCGGGGCCCACAATGACCCCCTGGCCTGACTCTTTTGATGACAAGATTCATAGTTACATGCAACAAGAGGTCTTGACACACTTGTTTGTCCTCCCTTATTAGGAACCGCCCTTGCTCTTGAGAGAATCCCATCTGTCTATTTCTGAATAGTCCTCCCAAAGATGTGAGTCCAACTCCTTCCTGCTCATAATGTGGGTTTCCACCCACTGATACAACACATTATGACAGTATGAACACTCACACCCTCCCTGGAAGCCTGCTCTAGGTGCACCCTGTCCCGAATATCCCTCCCAACCCACACCCTATGTGTGTTTTTAAGTTTTAATATACTTTAAATTAAATCTGGCATTTTCTTCTGATATATTCCTGTCTGCATTTTTTATGACTTGTACATTCCCCCAGTTTGTTACATTGACAATTTTGAGCTTTTCTAAATCCTTGGAAGAACAGACATTCTCAGTTCAAATATAATCAATATTTTCCATTGTAGTTTGTGTTTTACTTCTTATATGATAAATACCTAGGCTGGCATCTTGAAGATATTATCCAGTATTAGTATCTAAGTCATTATAGTTTTGACTTTCATGTGTTATCCTTATACTACATCGTTTATGCAGAGAGAAAGGCAGGAGTGAATTTTTTTTTAATCAATGAATATCTAGCTGCCCAATTACCATTAATTGAAAGTACATGGACTACCATAAAATACTTTTATCATATAGTGTGTTCCTAAATGAGCTCTTCTGTAGCTGTGTACTTTATTCTGTTACATTGATTTCTTTGTTTATTTCTGAACTCATACCACATATATGCAAATGAGTTTAAAGTCACTTACATTTGGGGAAATGATAATCAATATTTCAAAAATATGTATTTTGTTCTTGACTTGATATCCTTCAAGGAAAGCACATATAAGTGGTTAAATTTTTGGTATGGAATTTTGGAAATTGAATATTATATTTTATAAAAATATAAAAGAATTGACAATGCTGTAAGGAAATGATTATTGGAAAGATACTATAAATATTGGAAAGTATTACATTAATAGATACATTTATGGTTTTATGAGGAATAAATATCAAGTGATATCTTTGCCTTAAAAGTTGGTTTTCAACTAAGGAGGTGAATATAACTCTAAGAGTGACAGAGTTGGACTTAACTATGTCTTCTCCGCACATGGCTCATCTGTCCCTTCTATTCAAACCTATACTTGGTGCTGGAGTTTGTAGGTGTAATGTACTCTACAGCTCATTGGACTCACCCAGGAAAACTGGCGGGGAGATGATGATGGACAACGGCTATCCCACAGAATAGAGAGAATTTGCAGCTGCAGACAGGGTAATCCCATCCATCTTCCCCATGGAATATAAGCCCCCTCTCAATTGAAGGTGAAGTGGACATCTCCATCCCAGATTCCTCAGGATGGGGGAAAGAACTATGGACTAGAGTGAACTTACTGGTATTCTACTACAGACATATTGTGATTCAAGCAATGGAAGAAATTACAACATTGAGGAGGAGCTTGTGGCCACTGGAGGTTCAGGGTTCAGGGAAAGGGAAAAACAGTTGTAACACGGGGGCTTTTTCAGGATGTGGAAACTGTCCTGATTGACATTGCAATGGCAGTTATAGGCCATTTTATATCGTCATACAACATGCAGAAATGTGTGGGAGAGAGTGTGGTCTACAATGTGAACTATGATCCATTCTTAATGGCAAAGCCCCAGGATGTGTTTATCAGTTGCAATCAATGTGCCACACTATTGCAGGATGTTTATGTGGGAGGTTGTGGGAAGTGTGGGAGGTGGGGCAGATGGGAATCCCTTTATTTTTTGTGAAACATTTATGTAATCTAAGTATCTTTTAAAAAACATTTAAAAAATATAGTAATGGCAAAGCCCCAGGATGTGTTTATCAGTTGCAATCAATGTGCCACACTAATGCAGGATGTTTATGTGGGATGTGGTGGGAGGTGTGGGAGATGGGCAACATGGGAATCCCAGTGGATTCCCCGTGTAATATTTTGGGTAATCTAAGCACCTCTTAAAATATATGTATATATATATATATATATATATATATAAATAACATTTTTGTAAGCAAATACACATATATGCATATATATTTATATATCATTTTGCAAATGTTTGTATGTATTGTGAGAATTTTGATTTTTACCCACAATAAAAATAAATTAAAAAAATATATAGTAGTAAAAAAAAAGTTGGTTTTCATCTAAGGAGGTGAAATATGTGATAGGCATTTTTATGATTGTTTTATATGATGGCAATTTGCACCTTTTATGTAATCAATATTGATGTTACTAGAACCAATAATATTCAGGAGTCATGTCCAGTTTCAATTCAAGTTTTTAACAGTAACTTCAAGGAAATGAATAAATATTAATGAATATTAGATTACTTTGTAGAAGAAACTTTAACACTCTAAATTTATTCAAGAGTCATCAGGATACTCTAACTATATATTAATTGTATTGTTAGAACCTAACATATCCCAAATCACATTTAGAATTCATTTTGTAGTTATAAAAATAGTCTAAATGTAAACACAAGGGCTACTAGAGTTTATCATGTTTCTCTCTCTAATTGTGGGTTTGAGAGCCAACATATGAGAACTTCTTCATAACATCTTATCATTCTTCTATGAGAACAACAACCCATGTGCAGGATTCTCCAATATCCTGAGTAGAGAATGAGGGCACTGACTGTAGATCAAAATCATAGTCAACACAAAATGAACATGTGTTATAAATAGGAGATCTTTGTTGCTCTCAGCACAGTTTTTTCTTCTTACTGTAATGTAAACTAGTCTTAGTTTGCTAATAAAATATCAAATGGCTTTCCGGAGAAGCTTTAGCAATTTATGGACACACACAAATAATATTTCCACATATCTTTGTTCACATCATCACCAATAATTGATGAATCCAGATATATTTCTTCTATATATGCTGAACATGTGGTAGTACCAGGTGGTTACACTGTTTATTTTACTCATATCAATGATGCAGAATATACTGTCATGTGTCAAACAAGAAATCTGTGCTTCCTTTACTTAAAAATTCCTATCTAAGCCTGAAAAGTTATGCGTGTTTTTAAGAGATTGATATCTAATTCTGTGATCTTTTGTTGGTTCTTGGAAAAAATCTTTTATTGCAATCAAATTCACAAATGTGTTCCATTTTGTATCTTTTCCTCTTCCTCCATCTACTCTTCTTTCTCATCCTCTCCTCTGGCTTCTTCTCATCCTCCTCCCCCTTCTAAAACATTGCTTCAAACTTCTGAAGATATCTTCAAAATCATTTTAATAGTGATTTCCTCATTTCATTATTTAATCGTCTTAGAGCTGGTTTTGAGTAGGTTGAGTAAGAGAAATGTTTTTCCCACTGCAGTTCCTTGCTGCATCTGTCATTTGAGTGTTCATATCCATATCCTCTATTCTGCTGCATCTGTACTTGTCATTTTTTTACTTTTTGTCACAATGTTTACCTACTATTATTTTATAGAAAGACTCGATATCTGTTTAGGAAATCCTTTTAACTTTTTATTCCTTAAGAGTGTTTATTCTATTTGGATTTCATGTGAATTTATGGCCAAATTGTCAATTTCTACAGTAGAAAATCTGTAGGGATTTTTCTTTAGGTGTCATTCAACCTATGGATATAATTGACTTTGTTATAATATTGAGTCTTCCAATCCATATATATGGTCTATCTCTCCATTAATTCAGTTACTCAAGAGCACCCAATGAAATATTTACTTTTTCCACACGAACTGGCAAATGTCTGTTACTTTATATTTCACTCTGTTGTGAATTGTTTTTTTATAAATACTCATTTCCTATATTTGTTACTATTTTATATGTATTTCATATTTCTTTATTGACATGTAGACTTCAATTGCCTTTTCAAACTTGATTCAAATAAGAATCTTACTATATTTGCATAGGTTGGTTTTTTTAACTTTCTCAATCAAAATTACATGTGTTGCTAATGAAAGTGTTATTTCTTCATTTCCATTCATATATGTTTATTTCCCTTTTCTTATTCCACTATACTTCCTAATGAAGCTGGTGAGAGTGGTCTTATTTGTCAGGTTCCCTATGAAGGGATACTTCTGTCACACATATTTTTAGTTATATGATACTTTATCTAACAAAATTTCCTTTTGATAGTTACTTTTTCTCATAGTCAGGATATTACTTTCTAAATATTCTATAACAGTTTTTATCAAGCATTAGTATTTTAGCAACAGTATTCATTTCTGAAAACAAGGCATGATCCTATGAAGTTTCTCCCTTAAACTCTTTTGTTGTCATGAATTATTATTTTCATTTTTCTAAAGAAACATGAATTACATGTTTCTGTAGAAAAATACAACTTGGTAAGGAGATATATATATATACATATATATATATACATATATATTTGTGTTTTATATAACCCTCTGAAATTTCTTGTACAACTTTTACATATACATTAATTTATTTTTAAAATATCTAATTTCTTGAAATAAATATCCTATTCTATCATTTCTAATTTTCCAGCAATCTTCTAACCTCAGCTTCATATGCAACTTTTCTAATTTCGATTGTGTGTTAGTTTGCCAAAGTGTTGCCAATGCAAAATACCAGAATGGGTTGGCTTTTATAAAGTTAATTTATTTGGGGTATGTGGCAGTTTGGAATTATTTATGAATTTCAAAAGGAGATATTATGTTTGTAAACTTGTCTGTTCCTCTGGACGTGATACCTTTGATTGTATTAGACTCAGCTGAGATGCCTTTGATTAAATTATGTTAAGATTAAGGCTTTGATTTGAGAGCATGGAGCCTTAAGAGCAAAAAGGAAGTCTGAACCCTCACAGATATCTGTAGCCCTCTTGCTTCAACAGATGGCAAATGACTTTGGGTGAGAAAGTCTCTTATGGTACCTTGAGTTGAACTCTTTAGGGCCTTGTAACTGTAAACATTTACTCCAGATTAATACCCTTTACAAAAGCCAACAGATTTCTGGTACTTTTTATCAGCACCCCTTTGGCTGAATAATACAGGGTAAAAGCTTAAAGTTCCAAGGCCATGAAAAGTCCACACTGAAGCACCATCAGAGATGCTTTCTCACCAAAGTCAGCTGCCATGTGTTGAGGCAATATGGCCACTGATCTCTGCTGAAGTTTGAGCTCAGCTGAGGGCAACCAGGCATAGGCCTTCTGTATCATTCTTGGCTGTTCCACTTTCTTCATGAGTTCAGATGAAAGATATTAGACATACAACAGGACTTGTCTCCTCTTGAGCTGCTTTGTGGGTCTCACCTCTTGGGGCATTATGTTTAAGTGATTTTCTAGTTCTTTCTCACATGCCAGGATCAAATATGGCAGCTTTCTTTGTCAGGTCTATATTACATTATATTTTATTTTATAAATAGTAACCTTTTGTACCTTTAGTTCTGAAAATTATCTCCACAATAATTTCTTCTCCTGCATTTGAATTTATTCAAGCATGTTTGTAAAGTGTGAGATATTCTTTTTTATTACCCCTTTGTCTTTGCACTTTGAACCCTCTTCTTCCTTCTCTTCCTTCATTTATATATTCTTCATGCATACGGTACTATAGCCTCATTTCCATGAAAATTATTTTTTCATTGTTTTTTGTGACAGTGTAAGTGTGTTTAGATTTGTGCATATATCATTAATGTAGTTACCCTAAATGGTATTTTCTTGTGTAGGAAAGGACTGTGTTTTGCTTATGGGTTTCCCATGACTTGGGGTTTTAGAAGAAAATCATGACTGGAGAAATATTATACTGACACCTGAAAAATGGCAAAAATGCTTTGAGGGAAAGTGTTGAGAGAGCATCTGAAAGTTCCAAAAAATTTTAAGTTCGAAACCATCTTAAATACCCACTCAAAATAACCCTCAATATTCTATTTTTATTTCTACTTTCTTGAGGACAGTGTCTGGTGCTCTTGGATTGTGAACGCTTGCCTGATTGCCTGATGCCACATGCAGATATAAGGAGTTGTCCTCTGAATGATTTTTCCATGATTCTATATTCATGTTTTGAGTGATCTCAGTCTACGACTTCTGCCTAGGATCACATATATATATATTTTGTTTCCCTTCTTAAGGATATTTTGTAGCTGAAATGTTTGTTCATTATTATGCTTGATTATAATTATAGTATTATAGTAAGCTAGAAAAAAGGCATCTTTACTAAAGTATAACCACACATACAGATAGAAACACAAACACTACAAGATAAAATAGAGACAGGTGATATATTGATAGAAAGATAGATAGATATGTAAATATGGTAGATATACTAAGGGTAATATTTTGGTAGGTAGTTTTATACACTTAAAATATTTGGTCTTGAACTGAGCATGAAATCAAATTTTATTATCCTAAATGAATGCAATTATTATTTTAAAATCAGTAAGAAAGCAAATAACAAAGTAGGATAAATGATAAACAGCCAACACATAGGCAGGGAGAAAAGCTTACAAAGTATATACTCTGTTGAGACATAGGTTTTAATAGTCCACATTCCAACAAAGGAAGCTACTTTATTGGGTATCTTTTTTTTTTTTTTTTTTTTTTTTTTTTTTTTT
>JAKSZT010054435.1:605403-689439 GCA_026826555.1 Tolypeutes matacus | reverse complement strand
TTTTTTTTTTTTTTTTTTAGCACATGGTACTCTTTATTGTGACGCTCAGTGGAAACATCTGTAAACCAGCTTACTGTAGTGGTGACAGCTGCAACACAGGCTAAGGCACTTTCATTATATAAAAAAAGGGGGGTGGGAATTCCATCACTCCTTTGTGACAGTAACTGGGACCTGAATTCAGAGCTTTTTAGGCATTTGTAACTTTTATATATCTTCATGATTCATCAAAAGTTTGGCTTCCTCTGCTGCAGCCCCTACAGCTCCCCCTCCCAGCCACCTTCCAGAATCTGATACCAAAGAACCAGGGTCCTGGGCCCCAACCCCAGGAGAAGTGTGCCTGGCAGGATCTTCAGCCCGCTCTTGCCAAAAGCAAAAGATGGTGAGGCAAGCAGGGCAAGCCCCCAGGGATGGGCAAGATGCTTTTTATGAATCTCTTTCTTCCGACTAGAGGAGTTTGGATAGCGGATACCCCAGGAGTCGTCACCTCCCCACCAGCCCTCCCCTTTCCCTCCTTTGCTTTTGGCAATCACACGCGGTGACCTCACGTACCCGCTGCCTCTTCAGCTTTCCGCTCCAGGGGTCTCAGGCGGTTCGGCGGGAGCACGCCCAGGCTCTCCACTTTTAATGGGTACCTTAGTGTTGGCCCTATTTTGTGATGTTAATTCTGCAGTTGAGTCTCAATTCTATAACTTTTTTTTTTAACTGCACTGTTACATTTATTTGTTTTTCCTTTAAGTTCTTTTATATATATATATTTTTTTTTCAAAGATGCTTAGATTACATAAATGTTACACAAAAATTACAAGGATTCCCATGTTCCCCACCTCCCACACCTCCCATAACATCCCACAGAAACATCTTTCATTAGTGTGGCACATCACCTGCAATGGATATACACATCCTGGGGCTTTACCATTAAGCATGGACCACAGTTCACATTTTAGACCACACTCTCTCCCACACAGTTCCGCATGTTATATGCTGCTGCAAAATGACCTATATCTGTTGTTGTAATGTCACTCAGGATAATTCCCAAGTCCCGAAAAAGCCCTTGTATTACAACTGCTTTTCTCTTCCCTGCCCCAAAAGTGTCCAGTGGCCACTGGCTCCACCTCACTGTTGTAATTTCTTCCATTACTTGAATCACAAAATGACTAAAACAAAATACCAGTGAGTCCACTTTAGTCCATAGCTGTTCCCCCAATCCTGAGGAGTTTGGGATGGTGATGTCCACTCCACCTCCAAGTGAGAGGGGGCTTATATTCCATGGGTACAATGGATGGGATTATCCTGCCTGCAGCTGCAGACTCTCTCCATTCCCTGGGATGGCCGTTGTCCATCATCATCTCCTCACCAGGTGACTTGGGTGAGCCCTTTGAGTTGTAGAGTAGGAGTTGCAGCTCCACCGAGATTCCAGGCACAGCTGGCACATGGGCACGCCAAAGGCTCCAGTCTCTGGAAGTACATCTAGAAATTCCAGCATCACATATAGGTTTGAAAGCAAGGGACTGATGGATCATGTGTAGGGAGGACTTATTTGAGTCCAACTCTGTCACCCTCAGGAGAACAGATTCCAAAGTATAGCCCACTGATAAGGCATCAATAACTGTAGCTATCTGCCATTATATAGGACCTGGGTGTCTCCAGAACCCTCAGGAGCCCCTCTGTGTGGGGTGATATCCACTTTGGTGTTCTATGAGATCCTACTGAGGTATGCATAAGCGTTACCTCCAGGATGACCTCCCGACTCTCTCTGAAGTCTCTTAGCCACATGAACTCATTTGTCTTTACCTTTTCCCCCTTTTATTCAAGGTCTTTTTCCAATCATATTGCCAGTTGGCACTTGGTGTTAATCCCTCATTGCCAGGGAGGCTCATCCCTGGGATTCATGTCCCATGCTGGGGGAAGGTAATGCATTCATATGCTGAGTTTGGCTTAGAGAGAGGCCACATTTGAGCAACAAGGAGACTCTCAGGTGTCAACCCTTAGGCACCCCATAACAGTAGGCTAAGTTTCAATTACAAGATCAAAGACTGGTAAGGCTAGTCATCAATAACAAGAACCCATTAGTGGACCATCCTCCTTTGCCAGACACTGCCCCTACACTCAGGGTACTGTTGCTGCTCCCTTGGAGAATGCAGCAGAGCTCTCCAGGCTGGGAATTCGGTATTCCTTCATTTATTGATTGTCCACCCACTGTGACCATGCCCCACCCCTTGACGTTTGGACACTTCTATATATCTTTCATGTATATTCAGATGTTCTTATGATAACATGACAAGGTAGTGTCACTGGTTTAGGGTGTAGGTGGGGGGCATTCAAGATGGGGCATATCTGGAGTAGGCTTCTGGGGAGTGGGTGAGTATTCATCCTATCATTATGTGTTGTGCCGGGAAGTGGAAACCCATATGGTGAGTGGGAAGGAGATGGACCCCCATCTTTGGGAGGACCGATTCACCCAGAAACAGACAGGTGGGTGTCTCTTAGGAGTAAGGGTGGATCCTAACAGGGGAAGATAATCAGTGTGTCAAGACCTCTTGTTGCATGTAACTATGAATCTTGTCTTCCAATGACTCAATACAGGGGGTTGTCATGTGCCTCAGGGGGATGGAGAGTAAGGAAAAGAAAAGATCAAATGGGATATTTAGTGGTCAGGGGAAATGTTTTTCATTACCTTACAGTAATGGACACAGGTCATGGTAAATATCATCAAAAATTATTAAACTGTACCATCTAAATTGAATAATATACTGTAAACTATTAAACTATTGACAATGTTTAGTAGTTATGTTTCACTATTTGTATAACAGTTATAACAATGCTACCACCCACATACAAAAAGGTTTTAATATGGGGTGAGTAAAGGGGGAGGAGTTTGGATATATGAGAGTCTCTAGTACTCTGTGTGTGGCTTTGCTGTGACCTAAAACTTCTTGAAAATTAAATGAAAATTTGGTAGTCACTGTGGAGTGAGAGGGGGAAGGTGCCACAGTACAGACTGGAAACCCAACAATGCAGTGATAAAAGAAAAAAAAAATTTTTTTTAAATTTTTCCCATTTTTTGAATGTCCTAATCCTTTAATTATATTTTATTTTTAGTGTTTTTTTTTTTTTTGAGTTTCTATGTATTTTATCTCTTGCATTTAAACTTATCATTATTATTTCATTTTCCTTTTAATTGTATTTGGTTATTATATGGGCTTCATCTTCAAGGAAGGTTTAGATCACAGAAGGGTTACAATGAGGCTGCAAAGGATCATTGGTGGGGGGTGTCTGGGATGGGGGATTCATGGGAGGAATTCTATAACTTTATTACTTGGTACAGACATTTGTAGTAATGTGAATACAATGAAAACCATTTGAACTGAGTTATCTAAATCAAAATAATCAATATTCTCTTCCAGGGTATCAGGATCCTGTACCTTGAATTTCTCTCAAATACATGGGCAACTAGTAAGGTACTCATCCCTTGTCCTTTCCATATGATATCATTCTTCATCTTTAGCTAAAAGTAATCCTAACATCATTCAAAAATAATTTTAAAATATGGAAAATATTTTCCTGAAAAATGTGTGAGTTACACACATGCCTACATTTGAAAAATTAGGACATGAGTGCATAGCTCACTATCATGTATCTAAAAAGCAAAAAAATATACAGAAAAAGTAGATATTTAATTGGGATATATTCATATTTAAGAACATATATCAAATATGAGTTAAAATTCATTCCATTTTTCAGAAATCTTTAATCCATATAACCCTGCTTGTATATTCAAAATATTTGTGAAACATTCCACATAGAGAAGTTTTAATCTCAATGTTCTACAACCTGAAGATGATGGGGTTTATTAATGGGGGGAACGTGGTATAAAAGACGACTGTGAGAAGACTACTGAGAGATGCCTTATTTTCAACAGGACCAAAGGCAGCAATTGACCCATAAACTAAAAAGAAAATAAGAGTTGCCAACTGGAGGATACAGTTGGATAGGGCTTTCTTAAGGACTTCCACAGAATGCATGCTAAGCACCATTTAAAATGTATCACTATAGGACTTAAGCAAAAAAGCAGAACATAGTACTAGAATACAAGCACTCAGAGCTAAGGCCATAAACTCAGAAAACTGAGCATCTAGAGATCAGATCCTCAAAATTTGAGGCACAACACAGATATACTGATGGATCACATTGGCCTCTGTAAAGGGAAGCCTGAACATGACAACAGTGTGGATAGCAGAATGGACGAACCCACTTGCCCATGAGTCACCAGCTTCCTGTGTGCACAGACATGAGGTGATGGTGAGCCCATAGTGCAGAGGGTGGCAAATGGCAACATAGCGGTCATAGGACATCACCACAAGGAAGGGCAACTCTGTGGCTACAAAGAACATAAACAGGAAAATCTGAGCAGCACATGCTGGGAGAGAAATCAATTTACTGCCTGTCAGAGAATTCACAATTATTCTTGGTACAGTAACTGAAATGCAGCACAGGTCTATGAGGGATAAATTGCCTTGAAAAAAGTACATTGGAGAGTGCAATTTTGGGTCTGTCACAATGACAGTAACAGTTAGAAGATTCCCAGTCAAGGCTCCTATATAAATTACTAAGAACAGCAGACCTTGCAGGATTTGGAGCTCTCGTGTGGTTGAGATATCCATGAGAAGGAATTCAGTGAATAGAGTGAGATTCTCCATTTCTCATAATATGTTGCCATTTTCGTGCATTCAAAATATAAAATAAGAATACACTAAAATAAAGTGGAGATAATTTACATCATTAACAAATAAAATTCCACCATTGGTATCCATATATGTCTTCTCCTGAGAAATTCAGCTTAGAGGAAATGGACAAAAGTCAGTATTTTGAAATCAATAAATTCACATATTTCCCTTTTCACTTTCTTTTCTAACTCTGCTCTTATGTGTTAATTTCAGCATATATAGGAACAAGTAATCTAAGATATCAAATTATTTAAAATGAAATCAAGGTCTTTGTTATGAGTCCTATTTACAGTATTTTAGTAAACCATCTTTTCAAACTCTGCTAGGAGACATCCAATAATTATTTTCCCATTTTATTCATTAGCAAATTTACTTCCAGATATACACTGTATAAGAGAGCCTCGGCAGCAGTCCTTTTGTTTGAGAACTGAACGGCTGTTCTATTCAAGTACCAGGTGACTGGGATGTTGCTGCTATCTCTGAGTCTTTGGCCAGTTGACTCAAAATTGGTTTCTGTAACACAGTTAATGAATGGTTCTGAGATTCTTCTCATAATGGATTTAATCCAGAAGACACCAGGTGGATGATACCACAGCACTATTTCTTGCTTCCTTTGAGCCTTTTCATCCTTTGAGTACTTTCTGCCATCCTTTGCAGCCATGCCCCCCAATATAGAATCTCTTGAGATATAATTTATTCCAATTTCCCATTGCAGTGTATACCGGTACAACGGTGTTCACTGTCTCTCTAGTTTACCTTCTCACTTGCACCCAGTACCTCAGAAAAACATCCCACCTGATATTACTCTTGCTCAACGCATCCTTCCTTCAATCAGGCATGAATTCTGATATTTGATGAAGGACCAATTTTCTTTCCAGATAGATTCCCCCTGCTTTTCTAGATTTTGCAGAAATCTGCTTCTTCTAAATAACTATGGTAACCACAACCCTTTTACTTGAGGTTGTCTTGAAGCAGAACAAATCATAAAGAAATCCTATTCCAGTCTTATTTATACTATGAATTCTAATACTAATTATCTTGAGGGATGTCAATTGAGAATTATTTAATTTTACATTGGGAAAAACTAAATGGAGGCAAAAAAATTCTTTTTTTCTTTTTTTGAAAATTTTTTTTTCTTTTTTTGAAAGATTGTTTTTTTAATTTTTTTCTTTTTTTGAAAGAATTTGAAAAAATTCTTTCAGAGATTTTATTAAATAGCAAAAACAATACTCAGTAATTAATTTGATATCATTTTCCTAAGGGATAGTAATTGGATATAACCCAAATTCCAGATGATCTTTTAAATTCCTTTATCACATTACCATTGCTTATTGATCTTAGAAGTCTCATTCATATCCTCTATCTCTTCAGATTGCATCTTTCCACTTGGTCTGTATAATTCTCAAGTTCCCTAGGCTAAATTTACCATACATCTTCTATTTCAGAGTGATCATGATAGCCTTGGGCATAAGAGGGAGAGAAGAGTCCATGTTTATCCCTGCTCCTTATCACCTCAGGGATATTTAGAAAATGGTTACTTCACAATGTTTAAATGTGGAAAAAATGAATGGTATACCTATTCCTCATAAATTGTTAAACACATGAAATGCAAGTGCATAATTAAAGACTATATAGAGCATATCTAGTGCTTAATATCTTGTAAATAAATATAAGAAAGTTTTCATAATAAAAACTTCACTGGATATCTGTGCAGATTCATTCATATTTGAAGAACTATTTTGCTTATGAGGCTTGATTTCTATGAAATGCTATAATAACACACTGTTGCCTCTGAATTCTTAGCTAACCTTTACAACCTAGTTCAAGTAATATTTAATACATAGTGTTTGTACTGTTCAATTTCTTGGTAATTTCTGTATCATTATATTTTGGATTTGGAATGTAACCTATATATCATATATATATTATCAGGTACAGTTTTAAAAACTGATCAACTATAATAAAACCAGAAGTAGAAATAAAATAGAAAAAAAAAAAAAAACAGAAGTAGAAACCTTCAGATTCTCTATGAGTATCAATTTATAATTTGGGGCAAAAATAATTAACTAGGCTAATGATACTGGACATATCACAGCTATGTAAGTGCATTTTTAATTAGCCATATAAAGAAAATCATGAATAAAAGCATACAGATATACCTGAGAAATAAGAAAACAATTTTATCTTCTGTAATATGAATATTTTTTTTTATTTGCACAATTGCAGGGACTTTACAAAATCTGTGATCTTGCTTCATTCTTTCTGAATAAATTTAAGTAGTCACTTCTCCGGGAATTCACATTTACCCATAATCATTGGAATAATTGTGCTTCTAGATTCTTTATAAACATGACTATTATTTAGGATAAACAGGTATGTGTCATATCTCTCAGGAGGCCTGGGGACCTGGTGATTTCACCATCTAGAGAAGCCAGTTTTCTTTCAACTCCTGATTGATGAGGAATTTTTCCCTACACTCTTGATATAATTTAAATTTATAATAGTGCTTATTAACAAACTTCTTTTTTGTTCTTAAACGTAACAACAGAGAAGTATTCTAAACATTTCATAGTTACTGGTGATCAATATTTTCAATTTTATGCCACATGATAAATATTATTTATTAACATTATAATATATCCATAAAATCATGCAGCTCCAATATAACTATATTTTAAGTGTTTAGAATAGCATTATGGCATCAAAAAGTAAAACAGATAAAAATTGACCAGTAGTTACTAAATTAAAGAAAAGTAGGATTCATTTTAGAATGAATTATAAAAAGAGAGCAAAGAAAGTGTTTGTGGCATATAGTAAGAGACTTACCAAAAGTGCTTGTTTCACATGGTATATGACAATAATGTTAGGAACCCCTCAGAGTGTGAGTTACGACCCTCACAAGCAGGTTGTAGGAAAGTAGCCCATTTGGCATTATTCTGAAAATGATTATTTATTACTGTTAATCAGGAGAATATCAGAGTATGGGAGAGGCTAGAGGCACTAAGGAAAGTCTTAGAAATGAGGGCTCAAAAATAAAAGTCTCCACATATCTTACAGCTTATCCCCACAGACATGAAAGACATGGTGGGTAGAGGAAAGAAGTCAAATCTTTGAAAGCAGAAATCAACCTTGATGATGTATAGAACAATTTTGGCTTAACCAGAGCCAGGATGCCTCAGAAAAGGTTTCACAAAGCCCAAGGAGATATTTAACAACTTTCATAATCATTCCATGTTCTTATTCTTTTTTATGTGTATTTTGGGTAAAAAAGTAAATATCTGAAGGATTGCTCATTTTCTTAGAGGTTGCAAAAATTCCCTGATATGGCAAGAATACTCAGCATGAAACAAAATACATAGAAGAACTTGGCAGGATTGCAATATGGAGATGACTATGAGGGAAAATAATGGCCAGACATCTAATACAGTCAGACTAATATTTTCTCAAAATATAGCATTCAGAAGATGGTAAGGGTAGGAAAAATACATATGAAAATATGTTACCTGAGGTTCCTTGAAAAATGGCAGAACATAATTTAATATAATTTACATAAATCATCTTGTATTTTTGGGTTTAGGGACTATTTGGCCTGAAGAAGTGATTGAAATTCCAAAATAATTTATAATTCTGTTGCATGTACCTGTGGAAAATTACAATATTAAACCTTAAAACTGATATGAGTATAAAATTATTTAAATTATTCAAAAGAATACCTCATCATATATTTTAGTACATTTTAAAAATATTTTGTTTCCCAAAATTAAAATAAATTTTGGAGAAAGAGAAATGGTTTTATCATTTTCAAATTCTATATATTTCTAGCTTACTGGGTAATAGCTGAATTATCCTATCTGTTTCTTCATTCATTCGGTTGCAATATATTGGTTTATTTAAAGAGTTTGAAGAAAATACTATGTTTTAGAGATATATAATTAGAAAAGTTAAGAAATATTTCTTCAGAGGTTTAAGATGCTTCTTAATATTCTTCTATAATAATGATATTTTAAACTGCAAATCAGCTAGTGGTAATTTCTTAAATAATAATTCCAATTTGTAATAAACTTTTTTATTCCACTAGATTTAAATCTATGCTCAATTTAGCAATTTTGATTGTTTTTTCCTATGCATAATTTTGTAACGTCAAGTCATGTTCATCTGGAAAATATTTTTTCACAGAATGTTTCAGATATTAAAAATATGACATTTCATTTTACAATTACAAAATAAACCACATTTATTAACATCTCTAAGAGTCATCTCAGACAGATCTTTTACTATTGAGAAGTTCTTAAGGTCATGTGTAGGACACAAGTTTTTCTAAATTTCTTTAACACTTGAAATTCAAATGTTATCATTAGCAACTAATTTTAGTAGTTGATTTAATTATATTCATGTTATTAGTAAAGCAGTTATAGGTTTTAAGAAAAATCATGCAGAAAAGAGAAAAATCTTATATATCCTCCACCTGTAGTTTCCTATTATTATTATACATTTCTGTATTTTCTTATTGATCTTCTGTCTAAATAGTCAATCCATCATTGAATGTGGTGTATTGAATTCTTCTATACTGTACATACATCTATTTTTCATTTCAAATCTATAAATATTTGTTTCATATATTTGGTGACACAAATATTTATAACCGTTGTCTTTTTGTTTAATTGACTCATTTATAATTATGTAGTGTTGTTCTTTGTCCCAGGAAGCAGTTTTATTTTTAATTAGAGTAGTTATGGTTTACAGAAAATCATGGAGAAAGAACAGAGTTCTCATATATCACCCACTCCCAAAAAAACAAATGCAGTTTTCCTTATCATTAATATTTTACATTAGTGTGGTACTTTGTTACAATTGCTAAACCAATATTATTACCATTATGTGATAATTGTCACTCCTCTTTTTGTTGTAATTTTTACATATCTTCATGCATTGTATATACAAAAGTATAGATTTATCATTACTTTTATGCGCTTGATTTTTAGAACTTGTACAAAGTAAAAAGTAGAGTTGCATACCAAAAAATTCAATATATTATTACTGGTGTTTATAATTACAAAAAAAAAAGTTACTTTTACCAGAGATCTTAGTTTTTATGTACTTTAACTCACTGTCAAATGTCCTTTCATTTCAGTCTGAAAAATTTGCTTAACATTGTTTGTAGGGCAGATCTAATGTGACAAATGCCCTCAGGTTTTTTTACTTTTGAGTTGGTTTGTTTCAATATGAGAATGTCGTATTAATCTCTCCCTCATTTTTGGAAGACTGTGTTATCAGATATCATAATGTTAGAAACCAATCATTTTCTTACATCCCATTGGCTTTGTTTTTTTCTTCTATTGTGGTTTTCAACTCCAGTATTTCTGTTTGGTTCCTTCTCCTTTTATTAAGCCATTATTTTCTGATATCCTGTAGTTTTTTTCTTGTTGAGCATTTTGAAGACAATTTTTAAAAAGGTGTTTATTTGGTATGTGCAAAGTCTTGTCTTCTTTCTTGGTTGTTTCTGATGTTTTATCTTCTTCTTTTGGATGGACCATCATTTCACATTTTTGTCTTCTGCTCTATCGTTGCACACTGGACATTCTCATATTTTATCTTGTTATCTCTGGTATGTTCTCTTTCAGTGTCCAGCTTTCCTAAAAGGAAGGTCAGACTTAGATAAAATCATGGGTTCCTCACTGTGGTTTCTGAGCCTGTGTCTTGTACTTGGCTTATGCTATTGCCTGTAGGAATTTTCCTGTTTACAGGAATCTGAATGCCCCCTCTACACCTGATGGAATAGACACCCCCTCTCCTGAGTGCTCTATTTTATGTCTTGAAGGGGGTAACATTTTCCCCCATGCCATGCTTTAGCTGTGTATAAGCTGCTTTTTCCTACAAGGCAAGATCTGGGAGGGTGAGCCAGAGATGAGTCTCCTGGTACAGCCCTTCAGGCTGCCACCTATAGATTGGTGCCATCATACCAGCAAATCAGTATGTTTGTAGGGGTTTCTTTGTTCTCTCCAGAGTAGCGCCAGTGATCCAGAATGAGAGTGAAGACTGACTTTAAACCACAGTGAATAGGGGTGTGGGAGGAGCCAGTAAGGGCTCCAGGAGCTTCTCTGAATAATTTTTAAAGATTTATTTATTTACATTATCCCCCCACCCCCACCTCACTCACGTTTGTGCTCACTGTCTGCTCTCTGTGTCTGCTCGCTGTGTTTGCTCATCTTCTTTTAAGAGGCACCAGAAGCCAAACCCGGGACCTCCATTGTGGCAGGTGGGCACCCAATCGCTTGAGCCACATCCACTCCCTGCTCGCTGTGTCCCCTTGTTGCATCTCCTTGTTGCATCAGCTTGCTGTGTCAGCTCATTGTCTGTTCATTTTTATTAGAAGGAACTGGGAGCAGAACCCAGGATATCCCAGGTAGGAGGCAGGCACCCAACTGCTTGAGCCACATCTGATCCTCTTCCACTATTTTTTTTTTTTTTTTTAAGGAACGCTTCAAGAACTTGCATGTCATCCTTGTGCAGGGACCATGCTAATCTTCTCTGTATCGTTCCAATTTTAGTATATGTGCTGCCGAAGTGAGCACTGTGCTGCTGAATCGAACACTATTTTTCAACAATATTTTCTTTATATTTAAAGAAGCTTTAGATTGCATAAATGTTACATGGAAAATATAAGGGATTCCAAAATACTCCACCCCCTCTCCCTCCACACACACACACACACACACATACATATATATATATTTTTTTTTCCTATTTTGACAAAAACATTCATATTGTAGCCACAAGGCTATAGGAAAAAGTATGTATACAAGATGGTGAGGTTTATATTTGTTCATCTATGCCTCATGTAAAGCAGGGATCTGCAACTCAGTAATATTTCTGGGAAACAGAAGTCAAGAGATTTGTCCAAGATTTAGAGTTATTTGCCAATTTCCATTAAGAAAGGACAAAAGGATTCTTGAATCTTTTAGGAATGTATTATCAGTTGGCATAGGCTACATTCGACAATTAACAGTTGACAAAACAGACAAATAATTGAAGCAAAATAGCCAAGTTCAAGGAATAACCTGTCATAGTAGGCTCTCTAGCTGACCAGGACCTTTACCCCTTCATCAGATCCTCTTTTGTGCTATGGAAAAGCACAAAATTATTATAAGAAGAAGAGCTACTGAAAATGAATTAAACATTTAAAATGTTAGAAACACTTCTGATGTAGCTACTTTCTCCCAAATGAGAATTCTATCTTTTTGGAATTATTTCTTGTGTTGGACAAAGTGAATGATCTAGAATGATAGATAAAAAAGAAAAGAATTGATAGTATGCTTTCTGCAAACAGGAGAGTTTATTGAATTTGCTAAAAATCTTCCATCTCTTACTGATGTGTCTGTAGCCTGTGTAAATAAAATAATATCACATGCAGTCAAGCAGTCTTATTTGCTCATTAGGACACAATGGTTATATGGATTTAACCCCAAAGGAGCATGATAAAAGAGTCAGTAATATGCAGCTTTTCCCTAATAATGATAAAGTAATTGAATAATAATGGCTTGCTTTTCTAAATGTGTATATTCTATATGAGGAAAAATAAATCCAAACTTCGTAAACAGAATAACATTTATTTAACAAAGAGGGACAAATATATTCTGATTTTGAGTGATTATATTTTATGGATATTTCAATAAATTAATTTGATCACAATCTATATGAAAGAAAGTTTTACTTAGAAACTAAAAGTATACTGAGTTTCCTATGAAGTAGAAGAAAAAAAATCATGAGACTGCTGAACTTTTAAAAAAAATAATAGAATATAATAATGTAATATTTGCTTATGTTATTTGCTTACCAGATAATGCTTTATGATAATAAAGCAAATACATTAAACAACAAAATATTGGTGATATTTGAATTTTCTAAACAGCAGCAAAAGGAAAATTTCATGTATTTCAATATAGTATGTTTCTTCTTTTTTCTGGAATAGCCAAAATAATCCACAGATAAGAATAGATAGTTTTCTGAAAAGAATCATATTTACAAGCATACTTATATAAAGTTGAATACAACATTGCAAATGATTTGGAAAAATTGATAATTAATACACAGTTATTGGGCTAACTGAACATTTGTGGAAAAAAATGAACTTGTAACAAAACATATGATTTTATAATAAGGTAGGAGGAAGAAGTCAGTTCCCATCATGACACAGCAAACACAGAACCATACTCAAGTATACAATAAAATTGAAATTAAAGTTACCCATTAATATTTTTGTGTGTTTTTAATTAAAGCAGTTGTAGGTTAACAGAAATATCATGCCGATATTACAGAATTCTCATTAACACCCTAATTCAAATATTGTTTTCCCTATTATTCACATTTTGCATTGGTTGTGACACATTTGTTATTACTGATGAAACAATATTATTATAATTATGTTATTAACTAGTTCTGTTTTTTTTTATTCTGATAGATTATGCAACCTAAAATTTCACATTTTATCCACTTTCAATTCAGTGGTGTTAATTGCATTTACAATGTTGTGTCACCATCAACAACATTCATTATAAAAACTCTTCCATTAACCTAAATAGAAAGGGGGGGGGTTTAAAATGGGGTGGGGAAGGAGGGGGTGGTTTGGTATCTGGGAGTCTCTGGCACTCCGTGTGTGACTTTGCTGTGACTTAAAACTTCTTTGAAAATTAAATGAAAAATTGGGAGACAATGGGGATTGAAAGGGAGAACGTGTCACGGCACACCGAACATCCGATAACACAGTGATAAAAGGAAAGAAAAAAGAAAAGAAAAGAAAAAAAAAAGAATATATATATATATATTTAAAGGCATTTCTTTTGCTTTTTTCCCCATTTTTTGAATGTCCCAATCCGCTAATTATATTTTGTTTTGTTTTGTTTTGTTTGTTTGTTTTTTGTTTGTTTGTTTGTTTTCCCTGAGTTTCCTTATGTTTGTCTCTTGCATGTAAGCTTATCATAGTTGTTTTTTTTTCCTAGTAAATGTATTTGATTATTTTATGGACTACATGTTCATGGAGGATTTGGATCACAGAAGGGTTACAATGGGTACTGCAGGGGATTATTGGTGGGAGGTGTCTGGGAGGGGGGTTTCATGGAAATTAGTTCATCTGAATATACATGAAAGATATGCAAAATCGTTCAAAAGATCAAAAGATGGGGCATGGTCATGATGGGTGGACAATCACACAATAAATGAGGGAATCTGAGTTCCTAGCATGGAGAGCTCTGCCACAGACTCCAAGGGAGCAGCAATAGCCCTCAGAGTGCAGGGACAGGGTCTGTCAAAAGAAGATGACCCACTGATGTGTTCTTTTTATTGATGACTACCATTGTGAGTCTTTGCTCTTGTAACTGAGACTTAGCCTGCAGTTGTGGGGTGCCTAAGGGTTGCCACCTGAGAGCCTCCTTGTTGCTCAAATGTGGCCTCTCTCTAAGCCAAACTCAGCATATGATTGCATTACCTTCCCCCTAACGTGGGACATGACTCCTGGGGATGAGCCTCCCTGGCAACAAGGGATTAATACCAAGTGCCAACTGGCAACACAACTGGAAAAATACCTTGAATTAAAGGGGGAAAAGGTAAAGACAAATTCAAGTAGCTAAGAGACTTCAAAGAGAGTTGGGAGGTCATCCCAGAGGTAACTCTCACGCACACCTCAGTAGGAGCTCATAGAACATCTAAGTGCCTATCACCCCACACAGAGGGGCTCCTGAGAGCTCTGGAGACACCCAGGTCCTATATTAGGGGGGATAGTCCCAGAGACTGATGCCTTATCAGTGGGCTCTATTTTGGAATCTGTGCTCCTGAGAGTGACAGAGTTGGACTCAAATAAGTCCTCCCTGCACATGGTTCATCAGTTCCTTCTATTCAAACCTATATGTGATGCTGAAGTTTTTAGGTATACTTCCAGAGACTGGAGCCTCTGGCCTACCTATGTGCCAGGTGTGCATGGAATCTCAGTGGAGCTGCAACTCCTACCCTACAGCTCAATGGACTCATCCAAGTAACCTGGCGAGGATACATCGATGGGCAATGGCCATCCCAGGAAATGGAGAGGGCCTGCATCTGCAGGCAGGATCACCCCACCCACCATATCCATGGGATATAAGCCCTCTCTCACTTGGAGGTGGAGTAGACATCACCATCCCAGTCCCCTCAGGATTGGGGGAAGAACTATGGACTAGAGTGGACTTGATGGTATTCTGTTGTACACATATGGTGATTCTAGCAATGGAAGAAATTATAACAATGAAGTGGAGCCAGTGGCCACTTGACACTTTTGGTGCAGGGAGGGGACGAGCAGTTGAAATACAGGGGCTTTTTTGGGATTTGGAGGTTGTCCTGAGTACCGTTGTGGCAATGGATGTAGGCCATTTTAAATCAGCACACACCACTCAGAACTGTGTGGGAGAGACTGTGGTCTACGATGTGAACTGTGGTCTATGGTTGGTGGCAAGGCCCCAGGATGTGTAAGTCCATTGAGGGTGGTGGGTCACACCTGTGGGAGATGTATGTGTGGGATGTGGTGGGAGGTATGGGAGGTGGGCAACATGGGAATCCCAGTGCGTTCCATGTAATATTTTGGGTAATCTAAGCACCTCTTAAAATATATTTATATATATATAAATAACACTTTTGTAAGCAAATGCACATATATGCATATATATTTATATATCATTTTACAAATATTGGTATGTATTGTGAAAATTTTGATTTTTACCCACAATAAAATAAATAAATAAATAAATAAATAAATAAACAAAGTCTATAACAATTAACCATAAATCTCCATTCCCCATCCCCAACCAGTCCCTCTTAACCTGGATTCTAGTTTATGACTTTGTGGATATTCATATTCTAATTATTTTGTATCAGTGAAATAATAAAATATTCATCTTTCTGTTTCTGGTTTATTTCATCAAATATGATGTTTTCAAGGCTCATCCATGTTGTTCCTTGCCCATTTATTAATACAGTTTATTAATAAACTGTATTAATAAAATAATAATAATAAAATCCCACAACCACCACCGAAATTAAAAGATAAGTTACAAACTGAGAACATGCTTTACAATTTATATTATAACTGTGGCAGCAACCTTCTTTCCCCCAAGGTTCCCATCCTCTTGTTATTTATCAAATATGACTAATCTAGGTAATATTGAGTAAAGATTTTACATGTAATTAAACACCCAAAGCAGCCAATTTTAAGATACTGAGATTATCTGGATGGGTCATATCAGTTTCTTCGTGTTGCTTGTTCTGCCAAATAAAGGTTAACAATAATGGAAGCTTAATATCATAAAGTTTATTAAATGCAAAGGAGATGGAATTAATTAATACATATAATATTATGTACATAAAATAGTACATAGAAATAGCTGCTTATTAGTAATTAATATGATGTGTGGCCTGTGAGCTACAAACAGGGGTCCCACTGTTATGGAAATTCACAAGCCACTAAATAGTAAGAAATTAAGTAATGATAAATGAATATACAGACTCACCAAACTGGGGGACACACCAACATCTGGCTCATGTCTGTGAAGTCCTGAACCAGCAGCTGATACCAGAGTAATGACTGGAAACAACACATGGGAAAAGCATCCCTTGCCAGAGTGAGACTTTAACCAGCTCCCATACAACCCTGCCATTTTATACTAACATTGAGTATTGCTTATTTGTCCAAATCATGAGCCAAAGCACATTCCGGAGTTTGTGCATCAATTCCCAAGGAAGTGGCCACTTTCCTTGAGAATGTTCACAGCCACCGTGCAATGTTCTGAATACTTATCTTGGTGTTTGCTTGCCCAAGAACAAAGAACTGTAAGTTCTTGCTTTTGCCCATAGGTCTCCTGCCCAGTTTCTGTGTATTTTATGCTGACTATATGCTGATCAAAGAAATATTAGATGCTGATTGTCAGAGTGTAAAGTTTGATCAATACTCACTAAATTTTTTCCCAATATATTGGTGGTAGAGAATGATGTCAGAGATTTGCAACATGATGGGGATCTGATGCCTTTATTTTGCTTTGATGGTGGAGGGCTTTGGTTCACATGCTCAGAAAGGCAGATGACCTTCAGAGTCTTAGAGCAGCCCCCAGCTGACAGCCAGCAAAAAAAATGGGACTTCAATTCTGTAACCACAAAGAACTTATCACTTCAGTAACTAGAATGAGCTTGAAAGTGGGTTCTTCCCCAGAGACTTCTGAAAAGAGTCAATCAAGACTCACACCTTGCTTTTGGCCTTATGAGACTTTTAGGAGAGGACCCAGATGTGACTTGCCAGAATTTTGACCTGTCAAAAAATTAAATAGGTGCTGTTTAAAGCTTCAGAATGTGTGGTAATTTGTTACAACAATGATAGAAAACCAATATATATTTTAGTACCTAGAAGTGGAGTGCTTTTGTAAAAATACCTAAAAATATGGAAATGGTTTGGGAATTGCGCAGTGAGCAGATGCTAGAAGAATGTTGGGGAAAATGATAGGAAAAGCCTAGATTTCCTTGAAGAGACTTTTAATTGAAATATATACATTAAATTTGCTGCTGGTGGAGGCTTAGAGGGAAGGGAGAAGCTTCATAGAAATGTACCAAAACAACTTAGAAAAACTATAAATCATTGTGAAAAAAAGTTGTGGAAATCGAGACTTGATGAATGCCACTGGTGAGGGTTTAGGAGAAAATGTAGAACACGTTATTGGAACCTAGAAGTAGAGAGATCCTTGATATGTAAGGGTAGAAGCTTAGCAAAATTGTGTCCCACAGTTAACATGGAAAGTAGAATTCAAACATGATTAACTTGGAAATTTAGTTAAGAATTCCATGCAAATATTTGAAGGTGTGACCAGGTTTCAGTTTGCTGCTTATAGTAAAATGGGAGTTGATAGATAAAATGAGGGAGGAATGTTAAAAAAAAGAGAGAGAGAGAGAGAGAGAGAGAGAGAGAGAGAACCAGAACTTCATGATATGGGAAAGCCTCATTTTATGCAGATGTAAAGATATTATATAATTCCAAATGGCTGACTAAATTGTGGCATAGAGAAAAGGCTCAGGGTGTGGGTGTAATACATTAAAAAAAAAAAAAACAGTAAGATCTAAATGTCAGCAAATTCCATTACATACCAGTAAGGATATTTTTATATTCTCACTTAAAGTAGAGGAGTTCCAGGATGTTTAAGAGCTATTTCAGCAGATTCCAAAATAGCTAATAGATTAAAATGCATACATTCATTCATACATACATACATGCATATACACATACATAAGTCTGTGAATTTGACTTAATGGAATATATCCCTCTAAAGTCTATACAAAATTCACAGGTTCTTGAGACTTTTAGACCAGGAGAAATATTGCCTAGTTGGACAGAAAGAGAAAGAGAAAGAAAGCTTTTAGACTTCCCAAGTTACACCATCAGTAAGCAGGCTGATAACAATGCTACAAATGTGCTAACTTAAAGAAGAGGGGGTAGAAGCATGTAACCAAGAGTTGGGTAGGTGTAAGTAATAGCTCAGAATGTAGAGCTGAGAACAGAGAAAGAAGCTGGGAACTGTGCAAGATTATTCACAGATCTTGAAACATAATGAAGGGATTTTCAATTCTTTAAAATAAAAATCACATATACCAAAAAAATTAAAAGTTTTTACTAGTTTACAATTATTCAAGCAATTCTGAAGAAAATAACCACTTAGGTAATTTTTGCTCAGGATGACAATATTTAAGATTTGATAATAACCATTTAAACAACTATTTTAGTAAAGATTGATAGAAAAGTTTGAAGGCAAATTAAGAAATATCTTTTGGTTAAAAAGTGTTGGGCAAATGTAACAATCAACATTTCATTGCTTTCAATTAATCTATTTTGAGATAATTATAGATTAGAATGCAGTTGTAAGAAAGAGTAGTGATTCTATGTACCATTTACTCAATCTTCCCATTAAAAACATTTAAATAAGCCATAGTGCAATATTAAAACCAGAATACTGGCAGTGACATAGTGTAGATAGAAAATAATTCCAATGCCACATGGTTCCTTCATGCTTCCCTTAAATAATCTCTTCCCTTCTGTAGCATTTTAATATTTATGAATTCCAAAACTAGATATTGGATTATGTTTGTAAACTGGTCTGTTCCTCTGGGCATATTAGATTGTATTAGATTCAGAGGTTTCACTTTTACTTGATTAAATTAAGACTGGGGTTTTGATTTGGTCATATAAGTAGGATGTTGAGTCCCCACCCCCTTGGTGAGTGGGAATTCAGAGAAAATGACACGAAAGAGGAGAGAGTGGGAATTTTGATGCTGGAGCCTCAGAAACTAAATACACAGAGAAGCCGATATGTGAGGAAAAAGAGAAGGCTTCATTTGACACAGCAGAGGCCATGGGAAGAGAATCAACCAGATAGTCTACAGCTGACCTTGTGAAGAGAGCAGAGCAGGTGAGCCCAGAAGGAAACAAGCCCCAGGGAGAGAGCCAAGCCTTATGCTAACCTATATCTGAGCTTGGAGAGAAATGAGCCCCAGGATACAGATAAGACTTATCCTAGCCTACAGCTGGTACCATAGAGCCTTAGGAGGAAGAGGAAGGCTGAACACACACAGAGACTAGCAGACATCTTGCTCCAACATGTGGCAACAGACTTTGGTGAGGGAAGTAACTTATGCTTTATGGCCTTGTGACTGGAAGCTTCCACCAAAAATAAATACTCTTTATGAAAGTCAACAGATTTCTGGTACTTTGCATCAGCACCCCTTTAGCTGACTAATATGCCTTCTATCTTCAACACCTCCTTACCACCTGGAAACCACCAATATGTCCTCTGTTGCTATTATTTTATGATATCAAGAATGTTAATTAAATGGGATCATACAGTATGCTATCTATTTTCATTACAGAAATTGTGGGTTTACAGAAAAATCATTCATAAAATGCAGGATTCCCATGTACCACCCTATTATTAACTCTCTACATATTTGCAATAATATTTGTTAATGAGAACACATTTTTATAATTGTACTGTTAACTATAGTCTACAGTTTAATTTAGGGTTCACTATTTGTGCTGTGCAGTTACTTGGATTCTTAAAAAATTTTCTAGTTTAGTATCAAATATACAAACTAATATCTCTGCTTTTAACCACATTCAGGTATAGATTTTAGTTCTGTTATTAATGCTCACAATTTTGTGATACCATCACCACTATTCATTACCAAAACATTAACATCATTCCAAATAAATATTTTGTACATTTTCGGCCTTAAATCCCTATTATTTTTCCCCACCTCACACTGTGGTTACCTATATTCTAGATTCTGACCTTTTGAATTTGCTCATTCTAATTATTTCTTATCACTGGGACCATTCAATATTTGCCCTTTTGCATCCCATATAATTTACTCAACAGGATCTCTTCAAGTGTCATTCAGGTGTTGACTGTATCAGCACTTCTGTCATTTTCTATAGCTGAGTAATATTCCATTGCATGTATATACCACATTTTGTTCATTTATCAGTTGATGAACAATTGGATTGCTTCCATCTTTTTCCAATTGTGAATAATGCTGCTATGAACATCAATGTGCAAATATCTCTTCTGTGTGTGTCCCTGCTTTCAATTTTAAGAGATATATATGGAGAAGGGGGATATCCAGGCTATTTTATATTTCTATTCTTAGTTTTGTGAGTAACTGTCAAACTGTTTTCCACAGAAGCTGCACCATTTTATATTCTGACCAATAATGAAGGAGTGTTCCTTTTTCTCCACATCCTTTCCAATGCTTAGTTTCTGCTTTTTTTATAGTAGCCATTCTAATGTTTGTGAAGTGGTATCTCACTGTGGTTTTGATTTACATTTCCCTGATGACTAATGATGTTGAACATCTTTTCATTGCAATCTGTATATCTTCTTTGGAGAAATACCAATTCAAATCATTTGCTCATTTTTAAAATTGGATTGCTGTCTTTATTTTGTTATGTTGAAGGATTTCATTATATATATTCTGGATATTAAACCTTTCTTTGAAATGTAGTCTCCAAATATTTTCTCCCATTGTGTAGATTGCCATTTTACTTTCTTGATAAAGTCCTTTGAGGAGCAAAAATTTTTAATGTTAATGAGATACAATTTAACTATTTTTAATTTTGTTCCTTTTGCTTTGGATATAAAGTCTTAAAGCCATTGCCTAGCACAAAGTACTGAAGATTCTTCATTTCATTTTCTTCCAGGAGATTAATAGTTCTTGGTCTTATATTTAGGTCTTTGATCCCTTTTGAATTGATTTTTGTATAAGATGTGTGAAGTAGGGGATTTTCCTTTCTTTTTTTCAAATGGAGTTCCAGTTTCCCCAGCACCATCCGTTGAAGAGACTATTCATCCCCAATTGAGTAGTCTTTGCCTTTTTTAGAAAACTCAGTTGGCCATAGATATGAGGGTTTATTTTTGAATTCTGAATTCAATAACATTGGTCTATATGTCCATCTTTTTGCCAGAACCATCCTGTTTTGAATACTGTGGTTTTGTAATAAGATTTCAGAATAGGAAGTGTGAGTTCTCCAACTTCATTCTTCTTTTTCAAGATGGCTTTAGAGATACTCAGGGCCCCTTACCATTTCATATGAGTTTCACGATTGACTTTCCCATTTCTGCAAAGATTTTTTTTCAATTTTGATTGGAATTGCATTGAATCTATAATTTGCTTTAGGTAGGATTGACATCTTTAAAAAATTTAGTATTCCAATCCATGAACACAGAATGGCCTTCCATTTATCTAGGTCGTCTTTAATTTCTTTTAGCAATGCTTTGTAGTTATCTTTGTGGAAGCACTTTATATCTTTGGATAGATTTATTCTTTTTTTTTTTTTATGGGTAAAAATCAAAATTCTCACAATACATACAAATATTTGCAAAATGATATATAAATATATATGCATATATGTGTATTTGCTTACAAAAATGTTATTTATATATATATATACATATATTTTAAGAGGTGCTTAGATTACCCAAAATATTTTAGTTGCTATTGTTATTGGGATTTTGTTCATCATTTCTTATTCCAATTGTCCATTGATTTTGTAAAGAAACACAGCAGATTTCTGCATGTTGACCTTGTACCCTGCCATTTAACCAAGTTCATTTTTTAGCTCTAGGAGCTTCCTTGTAGATTTTTCAGGGATTTCTCTCTATAGGATCATGTCATCTGTGAATAGGGAATGTTTAATTCTTCCTTTGCAATATTTATTTTTCTTGCCTAATTGCTCTGGATTGATTTCCCAGTGTGATGTTGAATAACAATGGTCACAGTAGGCATCCTTGCCTTGTTCCTGATGTTAGAGGGAAAGCTGTAAGTGTTTTTTACTGTAGAGAATGATGCTAGCAATGGGTTTTTCATAGATGCCCTTTATCATGTTGAGGAAGTTTACTGCTATTCCTAGTTTTCTAGAAGTTTTTGCCAGGGAGAGATGTTATATTTTTTCCAATACATTTTCTGCATAAGTTGAGATGATCGTGTTTTTTCCATTGTTCTGTTAGTATACTGCATTTAATTGATATTTTCATGTTGCTCCACCATTGTAAGTGGGATTAATTCCATTTGAATATGATATATAATTCTTTTGATTTGCAATATTGTTTTTTTTTTTTTTTTTTTTTTTTTTTTTGCTTACAGAAATGTTATTTATATATATATACATATATTTTAAGAGGGGCTTAGATTACCCAAAATATTACATGGAACCCACTGGGATTCCCATGTTGCCCACCTCCCACACCTCCCACCACATCCCACACAAACATCTCCCACAGTGTGGCCCAATATTGTTTTGAAATAAGTTTATATGATTCCATTTTAATTTGTCTCCTGGCATATCCATTATATTTCTTTAAATAATTTTTAGAGTTGCACTAGAGATTCCAACATATATTTTGATTTACATAAGACCACCTTCAAACAACACTACCGTTTTACATTTATTGAGGATACTTGACAACAGAGTATTCCAAAATCCTCTCTCCCATTTCCTAGAAGTCATTTTACTCATCAATATGCTATATTCCATAATTCATTATTACAATTATTAATTTAAGCAACAAAATTCTGTAACAATTCATAACAAAATAAATTAATTTATTTTACCTTAATTTATTCCTTCTCTTAATTCTTGCTGATGCAAGATTATAAACTCTGTCATTGTCCTACTCCAAGAGGAACTTATTTTAACATCATTGAAGAGAAAGTTTTTTGTTATGAACTCCCTTAGGTTTTGCTTTTCTGAGAAAGTATTAAATTCTACTACAGTTAAAAAGATGATGTCACTGGATACAGAATTGTAAGATGTTGTTTTTTAAAACACTTTAAATATATTATTCCCCTCTCTTCTTATTTTCCTGGTGTATTAGTCAGATTTCTCCAGACAGACAGAATTGATAAGTATATTATATATTGATTTATGGAAACATGAATCCTGGCCACAGGAGATACATACAGCACTGAGGACTGGATGCTAATTTAGAGCATATACACCATCCTGGAGAACATTGTCCCCTCCATGCAAGGTATTGCCATGGAATTGGGGGTGTAACTGTGTCTTCAAAAGATAATTCTACCATTCTGTCATATCAGCTGCTTCAGGATGATGGGGAACATGGTAAGACCAGTGACTTTCATGAACATGTGAAAATCCCCAAACTTAATTTGTTGTGTAGTGTATTCCTTGATGAGAAGCTATGCTTTGGAGAACACCATTACAGTGGATATTCTCCACAGATGGTGCTTTTGGTTAAGTCTTACACACAGGGAGGAAAATCCATATGTGGAATAATTGTCTATTATAGTAAAAACCAAAAATTGTTCCTTCCATGATGGGTGTGACAGGCTGATCACCTTAGGAAATGGTGACAGGTTGGTGATTAAAATTTGATTTCTGCTGCTTCCAGATTGAGCTCTCAGCAGTGACTATAGCCAGTTCAGCCTCAGTGAGTAGAAGTCCATGTTGCTGAGCCAATGCATAACCTCTATCCCTTCTACCATGGCAATTTTGTTCATGAGCCCTTTTAGCAATGATAGGAGTGGTTGGGGAAAGAGTCTGACAGGTGCATACAGAATTAGCTTTTATGTCCACTTGATTATTAAAATCTTTCTTTGCTGGAGTCAACCTCTGATGAGGATTCACATGTAGGAAAATATCATCATGTATTCTGTCCATTCAGAAAGTACTATCCACATAACTCTTCCTCAGACATCATTGTCATCAACTTTCCGAACATGTGAAAGTTTATGCTATATATTTATTTACACAATTGAAAAAAAAACTAAAGAGACAATGACAATAAAATTCAATACAAGACCCTGGACTAGATCTAATAATGGCATAAATAATAGAGGCATAAAGGACATTCTTGAGGCATATGAAAAAAATGGAGTGTAGAATGTAAAGGTTTTTAATTGTTTAAAAATGTGTAAACTTGATAATTGCACTTAAGGTGGTTCCATAAGTGAATATCCTTTTTCTCAGTAAATGTATGTAGAGCATGATATAAATGAGTTAGTCTCAAATATTTAGAAACTAAGTAGATATACAGACAGGTAGATAAATACATAACTGGATAGATGGATTGATAGATAATAGATAGCTAGAATGATACAACAAATGTGACAAAATGTTAAAATTGGTGGGACTGGGTATCTGGGTGGGGTTATGTTAGAGTTCTCTAGATGGGTTTTTTCTTATATTTGCAAATTTTTGTAAGTCTGAAATTATTTCAAAATAAAAATTTAAGAAAAAAATGAAAAAAAAAGAGTATCTGTCTCATTGCCTTTTAAACAAAATTACAATTTTTGAAATAATTTTCTGTTCATATAGGAAAATGATTATGCATTTTACATTTTTTTACTAAATTTACTATTTCCATTTTTATATTCCATGTGTATGATTTAATTTGTAAATTTTCAGTCCAATCTCTGTCCATTTTCCTTTTGTAAATTAGTTTTATTTGCCTTATAATTCCATATGAGGTATTTATATATTTACGTACAAAATTTACATTATATTTTGTGAAATATTATTCCTCTATAGTTTGTCAAGTTTTGTCTATGTTGCACATTAATACTCTAAGCTACATTAATTTAAATATCCAGAAATATCTTTCTAAAATTCCTTCTTCATGTAAATTAAATATCTGACTACAGGTTAGTTTTACTTTAACTCTGTTCTTTGGAATTCTATAAATATACGGCTAATTCACACCAAACTCAAGTTACTAAAAACTTAGATATAACCCAAAAACCCAAACCTGTCCATGTTTGCATTTTACTCTATGTTACCTCTTAACCTAAATTCTCTTATCTATAGTTTGAGGAACATGGACATAAAGAGAGCCCTAGACAAAATACTGAGTGATAAAATGTCACCAAATACATAAATATTATTTTTATTTTAAAATATATAATACTTACACTAAATATAGGCAAATGAAATCATTGCTTGAGAATTATATTTCAGTACCAAATCAGAAGATATCTTCTCTCACAGCTTCATCAGAATCTCTATTCTGCTATTGAATTCAGATCCAATGAGCTGCATATCCTTTTCTTTTAAGGTCATGGAGTGTTTAGAAAAATGCAATGTGGTGAATGTACTCCTTCAAAAAAATTTATGTGAACAGTTTTTTTTTTTTAATATTCTAGTAGCCACCCTAAAAAAAACTGAAAACAGGTGAAATTTACCTTTATTAATATTAATATGTACAAAATATTAGATCAACACATAATCAGAATAAAATATTTAATAGATATTTTATCATACTACATCTTTGAAAAATATTGTGTATTTAACATGTATATAAGATTTCAATTTGGACTAGTCACATTTCATTTGCTCAATAGTCATATTAGTTCTGTGGTTGAAACATAATGCCAGACCCTAGCTATGGGCTTAGGTCTGAGTTAGAAATTCATTAAATAAATATTTTATTATATTTTATTTAATTTTGTAGGAATATAATTATTAATTTTTGTTTTGTTATAATTACCTCTAATGATATGTATTGTGTGTATGTGTTTATGGGATCTATTTGTAATTATCAGCCCATGGCTTTGAAAAAAGCCATTCTGATTGAACAAAAAGCTTAAACTAAAAGATTTCTTGTCTTCTCAGAAATAATTTTTGAGGTATCAGGGGATACCTACAGATATTGTCCTCAGAACTACTCTAAGTTTATGAAATGTTTCAAATTATACTGATCTCTAGCCTTCATGTTCACAAAAAGGCATTATATTGCACTATTATTCTATAAGAAGATGTCAATTTATATAATTATGATGCAATAAGAAACATAAAACAGCTACCTACAATGAATGCAAAGCTCTGTATAATGAGCAATGAAAAGTTCCTTTAAGTAAACAATTCTGCTAAAACTTTATAATTCATTTATCTAGGAAAAAGCTCCACATTTCCTTAACGTGAAACAATGAATATTCTCATCTATATTTTACTACTAATTACTGAACTTCACTCAGATACTCTCTTTTAAATAACAATTTTACTCTCCTGCTGTTTACAGATGCTACTCATATATAATAATATTATTAATTTTCATTAAAATAGAACAAAAATCATCTGTATGTCATCAGTATAACAATCTAAATAACATAGTTAACATCAATATACTTGGTATATTTAACAATATACTCAACCTAGTTCGTGGGGAAATATTATACTCAATCATTATTAAACATAATAATTTTTATTATATTATCAATTATAATTATTTTCTAAAGTCATCTTTTTTCTTTTTAAATAGGATATGAATCCATAAAGCTAACATTGCTCTAATTTTTTTGTTCAATTATATCAAACTTGCAATCAATTATTTTATCTTCATGATTCCCACAAACTTCCTTATTTCTGCTTTTACATTTATTTATTCTATCTTTCTGCATTTCTAAACTTATGGATTTTTAATATAGTTGTGAAGCTGCAATGGTTACTTCTGTTATTGGGCCATCTAAACTTTTGTAAGGGGTAAAAAGTAATTTTATTAATTATGAGAAAATGTTTTGCATTCATGTGTTGTAGGGTAAAGCTGACATGATTTGAGTTGTTAGAAATAAGAAAAATTACATCATTTGAATCAGGAGAATATATTGCATTTTTTAACACATTGGGGAAAATAAAACCAAATAAATACATGATTTTGCTTCTTCCAAACTCAAAGTTCAGATGAGGCAACAGCATGCCAGAGTTCAGGAACATGGAGCAGAAATTCAATATCTAGCAGTGACTCCATTTCTCCATTTGATGATTAATAGTACAGAGTAACTTGTTTTGGAAGAGCTAAGAAGAAGCCTGAGCTTCTGTACTATGTTAAAGGAAGAAAGGGATATAAGCATTGTTCCAATATATGGAATGAACTCAAAATAGTGAAACATAAGATGGGAAAGTATTTTTTGGAGGAATTTTGAGATGCTTGATAGTAAAGGCCCAGAGTGCTTTGAAGAGACTGTTGGTAGGAATATGGATGCTAAAGAGACTTTTTATGAGGACTTAGAAGTAAATGATGAAACTATTATTGGAAACTGGAGGAAAGGTGATCCAGGTTTTAAAGTTGCAGAGAACTATGCAAGATTCACTCCTGATATTATATGGAAGGCAGAATTTGAAAACGGCAAGCCTGAGCAGTTAGCTGAAGAGCATTCCAAAGGAAACTCAGAGAATGTGGCTTGACTTCTCCTTGCAATTTATAGTAAAATGCTAGATAAGAGAGATAAGCTTGGAATTGAATTGTTGGGTACAATGAAACCAGAAACTGATTCTGGAAAGTCCAAGCCTCTGGAAATCAAGCCCCCAGATGATAGTGCCCCATTTGAGGACTTAATTAAACCTGGAACTTGTAAATCAGGATTGAAAAATTCAGTTATCTAGGAAAAAGTTGTGGAAAGCCTTACTGTTTGTGGGCTTGGACCCTTGCTTCTTGCATGCTAAACCCACAAGCATTTTGAAAGAGCTATATGAACAAAACCACTGTCATCCTGGACTACAAGCGACATCAATAGAAGAGACGGAAGGGAGAAAATCTTTAAGAGAAAAACTATGGAAGTTGAGATCTGGAATTAAGATATTTTCTTGGGGCAAGAGAGGTACCCCACCTATATGTACAGAGAGGGTGAGTTTGCCCTAGCAGTTGAAGAGGGTTGATGTTCCAGCCCAATGTTCAGTGAGAGTTTTGCCACCCCAGGCTACAGAGAGGGTGGAACATATTCCGCAAGGGTTGGGAGAGTAAGGTTGACACCTCATAGGTCTGAGAGGGGTGGGCCTGCCCCCATAGATGAGGGAAGACCAGGTGTCCAACTAATTGGCCTGAGATCATTTGGCCTGTAGGCCAGAGATTATAGAGAATGTTGCCTCCCCCTCCCTGTACTAAAGGGGTTGAAACTCCACCCCAAAATTTGATAAAGTGTGGCCATGAACCCAATGTTCTTGGAGGCTGAGGTCTGGAGTTAAGTCACCACACAGATGCTTGACGAGGGTATAACTAAGAAAATGGCCACTGGGCAAGCCTCTGGAAAGGGTGCATCCCCATTTGGCCCAAATCTAAAGAAGTATGCTCTGAAGATTTTCAGAATTGTTCTGGACCCGTGACTCATGTTTCCTTCCCAATTTCTCCTTATGATAATGCAAATGTTTATCCTTTATCTTTTTGTATATTGGAAGCAGGTAAATTGTTTTGTAAGTTTCAGAGGTCTACAGCCAGATGAGACTTTACTCCAAGACCAACTGTATTTCTATAAACTGATTGTGATGTGATTTTGTACTTAGCATTGCTACGGAAATAAGGTTTATTCAATAATTGTAATGTCTTTTTGGAATTAAGAGGGTGGGGTGTAGCAGTTTGATATTGTTTATGAATTCCTAAAATAGATATTGCATTGTGTTTGTAAACTAGTCTGTTCCTCTGGGCATATTAGATTGTATTAGATTCAGAAGTTTCACCTTTACTTTATTAAATCATGATTAGGGCTTTTATTTGACCACATCAATAGGCCTTGCAGGGTTGAGTCCCCACCATCTTGGTGGGGATTAAACAGGCTCTCACATGGCAGTAAATACAAAGAGAATTAGAAGCAGAGAGTTTAGTCATTGACACTGGAGCCCTGGGGAGAGATGAGCCATTCACCTGTTAGTTTATATCTGGCCTTGTGGAGAGAATAGAGCAGCTGAGCCGGGAGAGAGATGAGCCCTCCAGCCTACAGCTGAGATTGGAAGAAGCTGGGACCACAGAGCCTTAAGGGGAATGAAGGAAGGCTGAACCCTCATAGACATTGCTTGCCATTTTGCTTCAACATGTGGCCATTAACTTTAGGTGAGAAGGTACCTCTTATGGTATCTTGAGTTGGACACTTCAGGGCCTTGTGACTGTAAGCTTCTTCCCCAAATAAATACACTTTATAAAAGCCAACAGAATTCTGATACTTTGCATCAGCATCCCTTTGGTGATTAATACTGTAATGTCTTGAAGCCTTACATGCTTTTGAGCAGATGTGTGCCTGCAGATAGACTGACAGAGAAGGGAGCATAAGATAAGAACAGAGAATCATTTCATTTCTACAAAGCACAGCTCTAGTTGTTTGGAGGCAGTATTCCCCATCCTTCTTTTCGGTCAGGCACTACTATAATTTTAATTCCATGTCCCATTAATTGCTTTAAACATGCATGACTAGTATTGTGTGTTATATAATATTCTCAGACCTTTCTTCTAGATAACTAGTTATCACTTCTCTACACCATTAGCTGCATGTTTCATTTTATGTTTTATAAGCATGTTTAAATTCAATAACTGTAGTGTTTATTTATTGAAGCTCCACTATCTCTTTATGAAATATCAGCATTTTAAAAATTACCTAGTTATAACTTTTACACTTTTTTCTTGGTTTCTTTATTCATTTGGGCACAGCATGTTGGCTCTCTGGGTAATTCCATTGCTCGAATGCTTTTGGAGGCTAACTTTCTGTCTGGGGTCAATGATGCATCACATAATGGCTTTACAGTGAGGACATGTTCAGTGGGTTGTATTTATGTACTGTGGTTGTGGAAATAGCTGGGAATTATTAGGGTCTGCATATGCTAGTGACTGCTATAATGTTAATGTTCTTGGGTGGTTTCAAGTTTACTTTACATCTGGTTTTATTACATTACTCTGAGACGGGACATCATGAAGCCTATGAGGCAAGTAGAGGTTTCAAAGTTTTTTCATAAGTTACATTTCTCCCAGCCAAATCTCTGAGACAATATTCTTCAATATTTCTTCTTGGGTGATTCAATGTAATTTTCTGTTCTTTGAGGCAAAAGTAATAGTCTTACAGGTTGATCCTCTCTGCTTCTGGGTGAATTGGGAAATCAGTTTCTCTTCGTGTTCTTTTCTGATACACTAGTTTCAGCATCAATCTCAATAAAGGAAATCTGACACTTTTGAATAAAAAATCAAGTGTTTGTCACATGAAAATGTGGAGCCTTCATGAATACAACTGCATAATCTGCTGAGGATATGTAAAAACACTTTAAATATTCTAGGGAAAATGATACATTTTCTCAAATCATATTATTGATGCAGTTGAAATTTATATCATGTATGAATAACATGATGATTTGGTCTAACAGTACTGTATTTCATATGAAACATAAAACAAGAAAGAATACCCCTGATTAGTGCAAGGTAATTATTCTCATAGATAATTTGACATGATAAATATAATTGCAATGTATTAGGAAAATAAATGACTGCTCAGAAAATTATATTATAATGAATATCTTAATTCTTTAGGAAACAAATGATGAAAGAGAGTGACTTCATTCTAAAGATTCCCCGAGTGTTGGGGCAATTGAAAGACAAAATGTGATAAGTTAAAGTACAATGAGAAGGAAACTTAGAATGACACTTTCCTCATTGTATGGATATAGATTAAAGCTTTCTAGGAAACATTATTAAGAACATATTCATTCATATCATGTAAATGAAAAGTTTAAAAATATAAACAAAGTCATAGTAAAAACCCATGTACTAGAAAAATATGTGCAATGTTGGTTGATGATATATCATAAACACTACTTATATGTAAATAGCAAACCCAAATTAAATCCAAACTTTATATCAGTGTTAGAAGTGAGCATGATCATGGGAATTCTGAAACATTATAAATGGCATCAGAAGTGGGATTCATTAAAATGACCCTGATTTAATAAATCATATGATTTGTTAAAAGAATGGAAGAGAGTTGATGTAAACATAATTCCTGAGTGTCAACTGGGTCACTCCTGTATGGACCTGCAGTGCTGCTGCAACTAGTTACCAGAAATAAAATTCACAAATGAAATTTGTTATATATGGAACCAACACTTGAGGAGTTTGCTCTCTGGATGCATAAGGGAATGCAAAATAACAAAAAAAGTAAGCTAAATACACAATCCCTTGGCCTCTCATGGCTGAAGGCAATCTCCTTACTTAATTGCAGATGTAATCAGCCATAGATACTGTATTAGTCAGCCAAGGAGTGCTGATGCAAAATACCAGAAATCTGTTGGCTTTTATGAAGGGTGTTTTTTTTTGGGTGGAAGCCACAGTTACCAGGCCATAAAGCATAATTTACTTCCTTCACCAAAGTCAGTTGCCACGTGTTGGAGCATGATGGCTGCTGACATCTGCAAGGCTTCAGACTTCCTGGGATACTCTCTTCCCAGGGCTCATTTCTCTCTGGGCTGAGCTCCTCTGCTCTCTCCAAAAGGCCAGCTGTAGACTATCAGGCAAATGGATCATCTATCTTCCCTGGGCCTCTGCTATTTCCATTTGACCCTTCTCTCCTTCTTCACATATCTGCTTCCTGAGGCTCCAGCACAAAGCTCCAGCATCAAAACCCCAACCTCCCTTCTCTGCAGTGTGATTTATTTGTGAATCTCTGCCCACCAAGGGGATGGGGACTCAATGTCCTACTGATGTGGCCCAATAAAAGCCTTAATCATTATTTAATCAAGTAAAAGTGAGACATCTGAATCCAATATAATCTAATATGCCCAGAGGAAAAGACCAGTTCAGGAACCTAATCCAATATCCATTTTTGGAATTCATAAATAATGCAAAACTGCTACAGATATAATCAACTTACTGATGATTTAGGGTCATGAAATGTGCTCACAGTAACAATCATACCAATGCTTACTTGACCAACCAATTTGGCCAAGTTGACAAATGAACTTAATCATCACAACATCTTTGGATGATGCCAACCATCCCCAGGCATCTGGCATTGTAGAGAACTTTAATGGATTCCTAAAAAATGAAGTTTGGTATCTACACCTTGACAACTCTCTTACTAAATGGATTGTCTGCCTTACTTGGGCCCTCTGTAAGCTGAGCACAGCATTTCCCTGCAAAAGGGAAAATGGCCTTATCCTACTTCACAGCAACAGAAAGAGTTTGAAAGTAAGGGACAGACCCAGGCTCTGTTGCATAGTTGCCCTTATACACATCAAAATGAGAATTGCCTCTGAAAAGGAGACCAAGACATAGCACTTGGGACTGTTCTTTTCAGTAACTACCAGTGAATTATCATACCTTTAATCCCATTACAGCCACCACATGATTCCCAAAATGGTGGGAGGTAACAGCCTCCTGATGTAGGGGTGGGAAGACAGAATTGGGCCTAGAAGTGCTTAATATGCATGGGCTGAACCCACAGAGCCTGATGCATAGATTCCAGAAATTAATGGGTGATGCCTACCCCTGGTTGGGTGATCCAACAATCCCCTTGTGAACATCATGGAATACATTTGAGGAGTACCGAGAGCATTCATATATCATGAAGGGTAGAAGATGGGCCAAAAGATATGAGCAATACCCTCAGATCAAGGAAAAAGAGGTGAGTTTATATCTCAAGGCATGGGACAGACAGATTGGGTGGCCATAGGATATAAAGATAAGTTACTGAAAAGTGTCCCCCATGGGAAGTGGTTGCATGACCACCATATCAGGATTTGTTTATCCTCCATGCTCCTGTTTTATACAGATTTGGCTTGGCAGCAATGTGGAAGGAAAACACTTTTTCCAATTGACATGGGGCCATCATTGGTGCAGGGAAACTGACCAACTGCTAAATCTACCATCTGACCCCTTGCTCCACTTCTGTGTCATAGGGCCCACTTGTTTTGCCTGTGAATGATTACGTCAACATCCAAAAATCACATTGCCTTAGATTTCCTCCTAACCCAACAAGGAGCTATATGTGCCATTGCTAACACCTTCAGTGTATGTTCATTAATATCTCAAGGGAGACAGCATGCCCACCTGTTGCAAAGGGTACAGAGTCTATGTGGGACCTCTTCAGCTGGCTCCCACAGGGTTGGTGGGCAAGGATGTAACCATTACTCCAGACAGGCCTGATCATCCTAGTTGGAGTAATGAAATGCATAAGCAAGGCCCTGTTAATGTGCCGCAGCTGCTGGTGTTCCTAAACTTTCATTCTAAACATTGTTGAGAGTCATGGATGCTAGGCTTGCTCCACCTCCACCCTTGTCTCTATCCTTTTGTCCAAGGTGGGAGAAGGGCTTATGCTTTGAAAGTTAATGTGGAGGAGTCAGCTGGATGAGAGGCTTAGGGGTGAGCTTCCAGGAAAGTCATGGACGCACCATGACTAGTCCTTGCCTAGCCCTTCCTTTGATGTGCAGGTGTCAATATGCTTCCATTTTACAGCCTGAAGCTGTTGTGAGGTTTAATGGAAAGACCTGACTGTACCTTTACCCAAAAAAAAAAACCAAGAACAAGCAGTTCCAGCTGATAATCAGGACAGGAATTCCCAGGAGCAGGGTCCACTCCCCCTGGGGTGCACAAATACTCAGCCCTTGGTCCCTCCTCTCTGACATGAAGGCAAAGTGGGGCAGGCAGAGCTGTAATCTACCAACTCTGATGCCAGCATTTAGCCTCACTGGGGGACTGGCCACAATGGGATCTCTTCCCCAGCTCTTCTGGACTGTTTGTGTAGTGTGAGTAATAAAGCAGTCATTTGCTGAGAATCTTTATTGGACCTGAGCTTGTGTTTCCATGATGTACCATATAGCAATTCACTCCACAAGAACAGTATTATTTAGGGTTCTTGAGGAAACAGAACCAACAGGATATATCTATAAATATTAGGAGATTTATTATTAAAATTATCTCACATGACTGTGGGGAAATCTAAGTCCAAAATCCATGGGGCAAACTGCAAACCAGGAACCCTGATGAAGTCCACAAAATATCCTTGAATAACAATCATCAGCGCCTGCTTAACCAAACATCTAGACACCATCACCTGACAAAGTTGACACATCAAACTAACCATCAAAGGAACTAATACAGATTTATAAGTATGAATGACAAAAACTAACTCCTCTATTATTTCTGAAAATTCTAATTTCATCCATTCCATTAAAAAGAGAGGAAACCTTCATATATGGACATGTCAAGTAATCTTTTTTATTTTTTGGCATAAATCTCAGACTACCATATGTAAAATATGCTAGACTGTTCTTAATTGACTACCAGTATAATTTACTTTGCATGCAAAGAAGAAATTAAAGTTGGCAAGATGTAATTTTTCCTGGTGATACACTGATGACCTTGAAAATAATCCTCAGAATAGAAAAGAATCATTGGTAGAAAAACAAAGAGAGAAACATCCTGAAGATGTAGGTAGTGATGTAATTATCATAATTTTATGTTCCCACCAGATATGAAAAACCATGCCTAAGAAACTTTCCAATGTGAAAATCATAATGAAATTATTGCTCATTGCATTTCCTAAAGACTGGATGCTACAGAGTCTGTACATCACAATCTTCTTCCTCATTGACATGAAAGAAATGTTGGGGAATCTTCTCATTGACACCTTCACCATTATTGACCAGTATCTCCAAGCCCCCATGTATTTCTTTCTGAAAAATTTGTTCTTGATTGATATCTCCTATATCTCTATCACTGTTCCCAAATCCATCATAAACTCTCTGAACAAGAGCCATTCCATAACCTTTGTAAGATGTGCTTAAATTTTTTTTCATTTTATATATTGGTGACACTGAGTATGCCCTCTTTATACTCATGTCCTATGACTGCCTTGCTGCCATCTTTCATCCTTTACACTATGAGGCTATTAAGGATAGAGGCACTTATTTGTAGATGGTAATGGCACTGTGGCTCAGTGGATGTGTCTATGGCTCCATTCAGGTTGCATGTACATTTTCTGGCAGATTCTTTGAGCTCAACATAATATATCAGTTCTATGCAGTCCCATAACTGCTTATACATTTTTGTTCTAGAGATCATATTTTGTAATATACCCTTTCTATTGTTAGCTTTTCTTTTGCTTTGAAAATTTCATTTTAATGAGTTACCTATGTTCACATTTTTGACACTGTCCTAAGGATACCATATGCTCAATCATGTTCAAAACTGTCTCCAACTGCATACCACACTTCACAGTGGGAACCATTTTCCTATCCTCTGGATTTATTGTGTACTTAGGATCTACCTGCAAATCTCACTGAAAATTCTTATCTGTTATACTCTCTATTACTTCTCATCATGAATCCTGCCATTTACAGTCTGAGAAATGGGGATATGAAGGTTACCCACAGTAAAATATTCACTAGAAATTGACTCCAAAGATGTAACTGTCTATAATATCCATAATTTCATTACCTACTAAATATATCAAATTATTTGTCATATATGAATCTATTTATAAATTATTAGATATCTCTGATTCCATGATTACTCCTAAATAAGTTGTAAAGTTTTTAACATACTTTATGTGTCTGAAGGTTTAGGAATTCTTGACAATTTATACTCCATTGAAAACCTCAAAGTATTATGTTCCTATCAACAGGACCCACATTTAAAGAAATTGCTCAATTCACCAATACGCATCTGTCTTCTACTTGGGATGATTTTATGATTATTTAAGCATTTATATCTTTATTACAATTCTTGGTAGTAACTTTTCCAATTTCATTTTTGCAGTAGTTAGATGATGAAGATGAACATTTCAGAGTTGTGATTTTTCCTTTTACATTGGTTTACATTGTCAAAAATATTTTATGAGTTCACGGAGCTGAGTTTTATAATAAGATTCATTCCCTTTTTTGTGACAGTAATGTTCAGAGAAGTCTTTAAGAGAATTTATGAACAGGTGACATCAATTACCTATGATTCAATAATTTTAAGAGTAGTGATACTGGATGGTGGAAGGTACAACTCTCATTATTAATTGAAAATTGAAACAGAAGAGTATATTATGGTCATATGTCCAGAAATAGCAATATTATTAGAAGCCAGATTTTTCCTTCACCTTCACATGTTGTATTTCTAAATTTTAAGCTTTACTTAAATTTATTTGTATATATAAATAAATATTCTAATAAATTTAGTTTACCATATTCTAAATTTAAAAGTGATTCTTTTAATTTTACTTCTAATTTCCTCTACTAATTTTAATTTTATCTCTTCTCAATGGAAATTTACTTTTAATGTACTTCTTAATTTTAATTCATTAGCACGGAAAAATATCCTTTTTTTTTTTTTTTTTTTTTTTTGTATTTTTGCTTACTTCCTTTGTCACTCACTTCATTCTTCTTCCTTATCTTCTTCCCATTCTTTAACTGTTCTATTCTCTTCTATTCCTTTTATCACATACAGTTCTTTCCTTTCTTCCTTAAAGAGATATATGTTTTTCTCTAGTTAAACAGCAGTTTAGCCCATTTTATCAGCTCTTTGCTTCTCATTCTACTCATGATTCTTTAGTCCAAGGTTCAAGGCATCATGTAGACTGAAAAAAGCCAGACACAAAAGACACATATTTTATGATCTCACTGATGTGAAATTAATAGAATAAGCAAATTCATAGAGTCATAAACCAGAATATAAGATACCAGGCTACAGGGTGGGTCTAGTTAATAGGGAATTATAACTTAAAATGTACAAAGTTCCTATTTGGAGTGACAGAAATGTTTTGGTAATGGATGACAGTGATGGTATCGCAACATTGTGAACATAATTAACAGCACTGAAATATATATCTGAAGGTGGCTAAAAGGGGAAATGTTGGAGTTATATATGGAAATAGAATAAAAATTTCATTAAAAATCATGAAACTACACTACACAAAGAATGAATCCTAAGTTAAAACATGAACTTAAATTAATAGTACAATTAACAAAAATTGTGTTTTCCTCAATTGTAACAAATGGACAACATCAATGCAAGTTGTTAATGGGGAGTTATATGGGAAACCTGTATTTTGTGCATGCTTGTTTCTCCAACATATATATTGTCAGTTGAAAGTCAGGAGCCAAGTTTGCACAAAATAAGATGAGGCTGAAAAATACTCACCTAAACTGTATAACAAAATTGTCTCCCAAAATGTTGGGATTTTAGGGACAATTTTAAACTCCTTTTCCTCTCCTGTGGTCAAACAAATTTAGAAATCAAATTTTGAATGCACATTTTGAAAAAATGTTGGCAAAATATATGCCAATGCATCATACACTTTGATATAGATAAAAGCATTTTCATTCAGATTGCTCATGCCTCCACCCATCCATTACCCACCTAGTCCCACAGTTTTCACCATTCTGATTTCTTCAGCTATAGATTAGTTTTGTTTCCTTAGAACTTCATATAAAACCTACCACATACTTTTGGATATGGCTCCTTTCTCACAGACTTGATGGTTTTAAGGTCCATAAATGTTGCATATAGGAGTTTATTTTACTATTTTACTTTGAATCATTTTGGTGCCTTTGGTTAAAAATCAATTGAACATATAAATATGGATGTTTTCAACTCCACTTTTTACCATTGATCTGTTTCTTTTATTTAAAGAGAATACTACCACATTTTTGTGATCATGGTTTTATAATAATTGATAAATTCAATTATTGCAAGTTTTCCAAATTTGTATTCATTATTAATATTCTTACAGATATCTAGTTATTTGCTTTTTTAAATATTTTAACATCGTTTGTCAATTTGAGAAAAAGAGTCTGCTAATATAATTTGGTCTTATATTGATTCTAAGAAACAATAGGGAGATCCAAGATGGTGGAATAGGGAACAGCAAGCTGCAATCCTCCTCCATAAACAGCAGGAAAGTAGGCAGGTTTACATGGCAGAAAGGAAGCCATGAGTATGTGGTGGCAGTTGAAGAGGGTAGCTAGAGAGGGGAGGACCAGTTGGCTGGGGGAAAGGGAACACATAGAAGATAGGTCACTCAAGCCATCTCAGAGGCTAGAGAAGCCAGGGAAAGGACATGGTTAGAAGACCAGCCCTTGGTTGACTCCTAGAGTGAGTTTAGTACCCTGCTTCCAGGGCAACAGGGGGAACATCCCAAAGAGAAAGAGTAAAACCCAGCAGGTTTTTGAGGTTAGGGGATCTGTGGGGTAAAAATTGTGGGGATCCAGCACATAGCCAACTCATAGGGAGAGAGACGTGGGGGGAAGGGAGATAAGATGGGTGGACCAGGAAAAATAAAGACACCATCTGGCTCTGAAACAACTTCATGGAGATAGGAAGGGAGAGAACTGAGCAGTCAGGTTTCTACACCAACCCACCCTGGGAGAGAGAGAGAAAAGAGTCAGTGAATGGCAAGCTGACAGGTGCCTAATAGCTCTGGAGAATGGGAAGCCTGGAAAAGCAAATGCCAAACATTAGAAACCTAACTGGCTCTGAGGTAAAAAAAAAAAAAAAAAAAAAAAATGGCAGGCAGAGGACCAGCTTTCAAAGTCTTGAGAAGCTTTGCAAGTGGTTTGAGAGGGAAGGCTGTTATCTCTGTTTTTTGTTTTGTTTTGTTTTGTTTGTTTGTTTGTTTTTGGTAGTTGTTTTTTTTTCTCTCCTTTTTCCTCTCTTTCTTCTTAGTTTATTTCTTTTCTTCCTTTCATTTTTCCTTCTACCATTGCATCTATTTTGTTCCAACTTCTCCTATTAGGTCCTCATTTTCTTTTTTTTTTTTCTTCTCACCTTTTGTATTTTTTATTTTATTATATCTTTTTTCCTGTTTCATTCTCTTTTTTATTCCATATTTTTTATTTTTAATCTTTTTACTTTTAATGATTTTGCACTTTTATTATTTATTTTCTCTTTTCTTCCTGATTCTTTAAGGTTCATTTTCCATCTCGTGTATGTATGTGTGTGTATGTGTTTAATCTTTTTCTCTTCTTTATTTCTCTTTTAATGGTCTTAATATTTCTACAAGGGAACACAGAAAACTAGAAGGATATAGAATAAGTGGAACCAAGTGTCAAAGAGGAACCTTAAAACAAAACAAAACAAAACAACAACAAAAGTCTTGAATAGAAAGAGAAGATTACTATCTGAATAAGGCCAAAAAGATAAACATATGCCCACACAACAATGAAAAATTTCCAGCCAAACAGAAAGATTTGGCCCAGTCTAATGAACAAAATAAAAAAAGTTGAAGAGATGCACAACGTGGAACAATTAATCATGGATGCCCAAACATATATCATGAATCAAATTAATGAAATGAAGTAAGAAAAAACATATATTAAGAAGACTCTGGGGAAACATACAGAAGAAATCATAAACATACATAAAAAGATAATATAATGGATCTTATGATGATGAATGGCACAATACAAGAAATTAAAAATATATTGGAAGCACATAAAAGCAGATTTGAACAGGCAGAGGAAAGAATTAGTGACATTGAATAAATTACATCTAAAATTACACAGATAGTAAAACAGATAGATAAAAGATAGAAAAAAGATTCAGCAGGGATGCAAGGAATTGAATGACAACATGGAAGTCACAAGCATATGTATTTTAGGCCTCCCAGAGAAATAGCAAGAAGATAGAAGGAAGATTGGAGTCTTCTAGGTGAAATGGGGAGGGAGGAAAGGGGAGTGTTTGTTTTTAAAAATAAAAATAAAATTACAAGAATAGTCTCTTCAACAAATGGATATGGGACAACTGGATAGCTACATTCAAAACAATGAAGCTGGACTTCTAGCTCACACCATATATAGCAGTTTGGCATTATTTATGAATTCCAAAAAGAGATATTGGGTTATGTTTATAAACTAATCTTTTCCTCTGAGCATATTAGAGTATATTGGATTCAGAGGTTTTACTTTTACTTGATTAAATAATGATTAAAGCTTTGATTGGGCCACACCAGTATGATGTTGAGTCCCCACCCTCTTGGTGGGCAGGGACTCACAGAGAAACTGCACTGCAGAGTAGGGCATTTGGAGTTTTTGAGCTGGAGCCCTGGGAAGTAAGCACACAGAGGAGCTTGATTATGAGGAAAGAGAAGGCACCAGAAAGAGAAACAGGCTCTTTACCTGATAGTCTATAGCAGGCCTTGTGGAGACAGCAGAGGAGCTGAGCCCAGAGAGAAACAAGCCCAGGGAAGAGAGGAACCCAGGAAGCCTGAACCGTCTCAGATGTTGGCAGCCATTTTGCTCCCACATGTGGCAATAGGCTTTGGTGAATGAAAAAACATGCTTTATGGCCTGGTAAGCTTCTACCGCAAATATATACTTATAAAAGCCAACAGATTTCTGGTATTTTGTTTCAGCACACCTTTGGCTGACTAATACATCAAATGTAAAAATTAACTCAAAATCAATCAAAAGTCTTATAGAAACAGCTCTATGACTCAATAGAAAACACAGGGCAAATCTATGACCTTGAATTAAAAAAACAAAAGATTATGTGTGTTATTTAGAGCTTATCCTTATGTGGGTACTGAAAATACTTCTGTAACTATTATGGCTTTCTACATGAAGAGTCTCCTCATCCCCAGTGATGTAGAATATACAAAATCATGATAAAAAAACTCATATACTTCTTTTGGTGAATGAAACCAGAACCTAGAAAATAATTTTTGAATTATTTCCTGTGTTAGCTGTGACACAAACTCAGATATCTCTCATATGTTCTTATTGAAAATGAATTAATTTTAAGAAGAATTAGTAAGATTAGTACAAAGAAAAATTCAAAATTCCATGAAGTGATGTTTGGAGATAATATCATGGTATCTCATGGTAAAACTAATATTTTAAATGTGTATATATTATAGTTCTTTGAAATTATAGGTAAATTAATAAAAATCTTATATTAAAATTATATTGATATGATCTTAATCATGATTCTAAGCCATATGTGGATTTTGAAGAGAATGAATCAAATGAATTGTTATAAGAATAATGTGTAGTATTAATATCTCAATTCGCAATTCAATTGCTATAGACTTGAAAATCACCAAAGGACAATTACTCGATGAATATTGCAGAGCAATTTGAATAATGTGTCCTAGACACATAAAATTTAATGTGCCTAAAATAAAAACAGATAAAGTTCCAATATCTTATTTTTATTATAAAAATATATAAAACATAAAATTGTCATTTTAACATTTTTATATATTTTTATTACAGGAGTTAAGAAATGACAAAACAGTCATGCACATGTGTAGAATTCCCAGAAAGCAACCATTCACCAACACACCACACCATTGTGGAACATTTGTTACTGATTATGAAATAATATCATCAGACTATTACCACTAATTATGTTCCATAGCATTCATTTGCATATTTTCCATACCCCCCCTATTATTAACACAGTACATCCTTGGCATTGGTGCAAGACTATTACAATATTTCTGTTAACTACAGTCCACAGGTTACATTAATTGTATTTTTCCCATAACTCTCCACATTCCCAGCAGCCTGCAGTAGTGATGTACATCCTTGTTAGTTTGACGAAGGACATTCCTGCATTTGTACTATTAACCCCAATTCTCATCCACCTCTGAGTTCACTGTGTTATTCAGTCCCTAGATTATTCTCTAGCTATCTTTCAATTGACATTTACCTCTCTAGACTACCCTTTTCAACCACAATCCCATAGAGTATAGGTTATTAGAAGATAAGAGGAGTGCTGTGAAGGAGTGCTGATGCTTAATCTATGTAGAAGTTTTAATTAACTTGACTGTAAATATATGAAACCATTTTAATTTTGTGAATAATTTGCAATAATTACATTTGTAATGTGTAATCATCATCATCAGTTACCATAAGTTTTTCACCCATCAAAACAGAAAGTTTGTACGAATTAAGTCCATTGAGGGTGGTGGGCCACACTTGTGGGAGATGTTTGTGTGGGATGTGGTGGGAGGTGTAGGAGGTGGGCAACATGGGAATCCCAGTGGGTTCCATGTAATATTTTCGGTAATCTAAGCACCTCTTAAAATATATTTATATATATATATATATATAAATAACATTTTTGTAAGCAAATGCACATATATGCATATATATTTATATATCATTTTACAAATAGTGGTATGTATTGTGAAAATTTTGATTTTTACCTACAATAAAAAATAAATTAATTAAAAAAAAAGAAAGAAAGAAATACATGGCTCACCATTCCTCCACCCTCTAGCACCTGAAATCTTTAATCAGTTTTCTTTTTCCATAAATTGGCTTATTTTGCAAATTTTCATTAAGTGGAATGATACAATATTTCTCCTTTTGTGTCTGGCTTATCTCACTCAGCATAATGTTTTTAAGGTATATGTCTCAGTAATAAATATGATAAATTCTGCAATGTAGATGAAACTTGAAAAGTCAAGAAAGGTGAAGTAATGACTAATAAATTTATAATAAGAAGACCATAAGCATAACATTGTTTGGAAACTTCCAGCATAAAAAAAAAGAAAAGGCATGTATGTTACTTATGTAAAGATGAACAATAATTATATTCAAAATGGCTGTATATTAAATTGTTAAGATATTTTATATAAAACACAAAATTTTAATGTTTTTTTCTACAGAAGAACACCATAGTTACTTATCAATATTTCCCTTACCTCCTTTATGTCAGGGTCTACTACAAAATGTAGAAGCAATTTTACTTTCTAAATTCCATGTTTCCTTTCTGCTCTAAAGACAAACATACATCACTTTAGGTCATGTCTTACAGGTTATATGTATTTTCTGACCTTTTCCTAGAGAACTAATACTCTCTTTAACACAACATCATCAGCATTGTTTAATTTCAATGAAAATAGCATTTATTTATGTAGGCTTATTTTGTCTATTTTTCACATGGCTGCATTTGTAGGATTTTTGTTAAATTTATCCTCTCCTTTTTTGTGTTTTGTGTTACATTCTCCTGATGGCTATTCCAGATTTTTGGAACCAAACTTGTTGCTTGGTTGGGTGCTGCTACATTCGAGGGTTCCACCTTAAGAACTTTATCATTCAGGTGTGGAAATAGCTGAGATCTACTTAGACCCTGCAACAATTAGTAAATCTTGTGATTTCAATGTTCCTTGGTTTCTTCAGGTTTATTTACTTCCCTTCTTCACTAAGAGAGTATATATCATGCAACCTTTAAAGCAAGCATGGGTTTCAAGTTTCATGAATGACCTTTCTCCCATTTAAATTTCTGTCAGAGCATATTCTTCAGTATTATTTCTGAGACTATTCATTACAATTATCTGATTATTGCAGGATGATTAACAATCTTAATGGTCAGCCATCCCAGTTTCTGGATTATTAGGATTATCAATTTCTCCAAACATGTTTTCCTGAAAGGGGGTTAAAGCAGAAATTCTACAAAAGAATTTGTGGTACTTCTGAATAGAAAGTTAAAGGGTTATTAGATGAAAATATGGAGGCTCTGTGAATGAAACTACAAAATCTGGTGGCACAAGCCACCTCAGAATATATTCTGTGGCATGAGTTGGAAGCTACATTTCCTAAAAATGGGGGAGGAAGAGATGGTCAGGCACTGACTTTAGCCACTAATTATTCAGTTAGGCTGGCTAAAGTATAATCCTGAGAACAGCTAAAGTTTGAACCTGCCCAAGTCAGAATGAGTCCAGTAGCCACCATTTTAACTCCACTCCAAGTCTGAGGGGAAGCAGGGGTGATTGAAAATCACAGTGAATGTAGAGACTGGCTTCATTCTACCCAGCTTGCATTGCAACCCTAGCCTAGGCTCCTATATCATCTCCAGCAGGGAGAGGCTGGGGTGACCAATATCAGCCTCTCTGGCAACTGCAGGCAATTTTGGTCAGCACTGACTAGATAGTTGGACACCTGGGACTCTATTCCCACTCCCCAGTAAGATAGGAGGGGAGCTGTGATTCCTCGACCTCTCTGGGCAAGTGCAGGTGATTTCAGCCTGGACAGATTGTTTATTGAGTTCATTTGAGTCCATCCCTACTCTGCCTATATGACAGGAGGGGGCTGGTGTTTCTTCAACCTCTCTGGACAACTGCAGGCATTTTCAAGATGCACAGATTGGATACTCGGACACCTGTAGCTCCATCTCCACCTCCCAATAGTATAGGAGGGGAGATGTGTTCCCTCAGTCTCTCTGGGTATCTGCAGTTACTTTTGGCATGTATAGATTGGTTTGATGAGTGCAAGACACTCCATTCTTCCCCCCATAAGATAGCAGGTTGCTGGTGTTTGCTCAGCCTCTCTTGGCAACTGCAGATGCTTTTGGCCTGCATGAACTGGACTGTTGGATGCCTGAGGTTACATACCCATTGCTGATAGGACTAGAGGGTGGTGTTGCCTTCCTAGAATCTCTGGGCAACTGCAGGTGCTTTATCCCTACACAAATTAGATTGTTGTACACACCATAAGGTCCATCCCCACCCCTGGCAGTGGAGGAGGGGGACCAGTACTATAGCCATCTCAGTACCACGCAGGGGAAGAATGTGTGTGAAACTTCATCAGTCTCTCTGAGCAACTAATGCAGTCTTGGCCTGCATGGCTTTGATTACTACACATGTCTGTGGCTCCATCCTTATCCCTGACAAAGGGGAGAGGTGGTAGAAGATTTCTGGAGCACTGAAGGCAGCATCAGCCTACAAAGCTTATAATATCAACTATACCTTTGGCTCCTACTACACAATGAGCAAGGGAGAAAGGGCAAGAAACCCCTAAACTAAAGAGAGAACCTGCACTCAGAATAAATACACTTAGTAAGACAGATGCCAAGACACCAACAAAATATTAGAATCCATACAGAGAAAGAGGAAGATATGGCCCAATCAAAGGAACAAGATAAGTTTTCAGATGACATAAATGAGTTGAAACAACTAATCATAGATGTTCAAACAAATCTCCTTAATAAGGTCAATGAGAAGGTTAAAGAGATAAAGCGTATTAAGAAGACACTGGGTGATCACAAAGAATTTAAAAGCATACATAGAAATTTAGCAGAACTTGTGGGAATGAAAGGCACAGTAAATGCAATTTAAAATACACTGAAGGCATATAAAAGCAGATTTGAAGAAGCAGAAAGTAGGATCATTGAGTTTGAAGACACAGCCTGTGAAACTGAACAAACAAAAGAACAGATAAAGAAAAAAATGGGAAAAATTGAATTGAGTCTCAGGGAACTATATGACAACAAGAAACATGCAAACGTGCATGTTATGGATGTCCCAGAAAGAGAAGAGAAGGGAAAAGGGCCAGAAGGAATATTTGAAGAAATAATGGTTGAAAATTCCCCAACCCTATTGAAGGACATATATATTTGTTTACAAGAAGCATAACATACTCCCATCTGAATAAATCCAGATTGACCTAGTCTGAGACACTTACTAATCAGAATGTCAAATACCAAAGACGAAGAGGGTATTCTGAGAGCTGCGAGAGAAAAGCAGTGCATCACATATAAGGGATATTCCAATAAAATAAAATGCTGATTTCCCATCAGAAAACATAAAGGTCAGAAGGCAGTGATATGATATATTTAAGATACTGCAAGAGAAAAACTGCCAGCCAAGAATCTTATATCCAGCAAGATTTTTATTGGCTTGGGAAGCATGGAGAGATTGAGAGGTGATGAGTTTTATTTATTTATTTATTTATTTATTTATTTATTTATTATTGTTATTGTTATTGTGAAAGTGCACTAAGAATGACTGAAGTGATAAATGCACAAATATGTGATTATACTGGATATCATTTATTGTACATTTTGGAATGGATTTTTGCTTTATAAATATGTATCAAGAAAATGGATTTGTTAAAAAAACGAGAGTGTGTTTAGAATATTCACAGATAGACAGAAACTGAGAGATTTTTAACCAAAAGTCTGGTTTTGTGGGAAATACTCAAGGGGGTGTTACGGCATGAAAAGAAAAGCAGGAAAGAGAGCCTTGGAAAAGAGTCTAGAAGTGAAGATGATATCAGTAAAAGTAACTAAAAGGGTAAAAATAGTCGTGAAAAAAAATATGAGAGGCAATATCCAAAGATCAAATTGGGTGAAGAACTGTCTTTACAGTAAAACATTGAATAGTAACAGATTAAACTCCCCAATCAAAAGACACAGACTGGCAGAATGGATAAGAAAATAGGAGCCATCTATATACTGTCTACAAGAGACTCTCCTTAGGCCCAAGGATACTAATAAGTTGAAAGACATTATGTTAAGATAAATAAGCCAGACACAAAAGGAAAAATATTGCATGGTCTCATTAATATAAACTGAATATGAAGAATAAATACATCAAGTTAAAACCTAGAGTACAGGTTATTAGGAGATAAGAGGACAGCCAAGAAAGTATACTGATGTTTAATATATGTGGAAATTTTAATTAATTTCAATGTAAAAGTTTGGAAATGAATAAAGGTGATGGTAACACATTATACTGAGTAGAACTAATGCAGCTGGTTTATAAATGGGAGAAAGCTAGCAGATAATCTAGGGACTGAATAACATAGTGAACCCAGAGGTGGATGAAAATTGTGGTTAGTAATAGAAATGTGGTATTGTCCTGCTGTGAACTAAAACAAATGAATGTCACTATTGCAAGGTGGTAAGAATGTAGAGAATCATGGAAAAATACAATGAATGTAACCTATAGAATATAGTTAACAGCAATACTGCAATATTCTTGCATCAATGCCAAAGATGTACTCTGTTAATAGTGGGGGGATTATATAAGGGATATACTAAATATACACTGTGATACATAGTTGATGGTAATATTCTGATGGTGTTATCTCATGATCTGTAGCAACCGTTCCAAACCAATATGGTGTGTCCATGGAGGGATGTTGTATGGGGATTCCATACATGTGCATGATGGTTTTGTAAGTTCACAACCTCTGTAATAAAAATATTTTTTTATTAGATTTCTTTCCTTCTCTCTCACTTCTTTCACAAAAGCTCCTTAGAGTTTGTAGTTTTATCTTCTTTCTTCTCTGTGACCTGACAGGCTAGTACTGAGTGTTTTAGTGCTTAACATTCATTTCTGGCCCAGGCATTTGTTTTAACCTATAGACTCTCCCTCCTGGAATTTCCCCTTCTGAGAGATGTAACATTTATGAGCTGTGATTCTTGAGAGCATGTACCCTTCAAAAAACCTTGTCCAATTTCCTCTCCCAATTTGGATATTCCCCACCATGGTGTCTGGCTTTGAACCTACAGAATAGGTTCTGCCAGCGAACGAAGGGCACTTAAGATTGAAAGTGAAGCAGGCCACTCCATATAGTATAATAGTAACAGTTTACAGACCAAGAGCTGGTCCTGAGTGCCTGCAGTGTGTTCTGAGTAATAGTCTTCACTGCCCAGAGGTTTACAGAGTGTTATATAGGGCAAGAATGAGAAGGCACTGAGCCAAGTCAGGGTTTGCAAAATTGTAAATACGTCTCTTTGAAGTTACTATTTTAGTTTGCTAAAGGCTGCAAAGCAATATACTAGAAATAGATTGGCTTTTACAATGGCGACTTATTAATTAATAAGTTTACAGTTCTGAGGCTGCAAAGATGTACAAATCAAGGCATCATCAGGAGATGTTTTCTCCCAGAGCTGCAGCTGTGGATTATCAGGCACAAAGCATCATCAGAATGTTGTATATATTTGTGTGTATATCTATATTTATGCCAGCACTACACTACTTTTTTACTGTGTGTATTAGTCAGGGTTCTCTCAGGAGAGAAAACCAACAGCGAATAATATGAGATTTTAGTTCCAGAAGTTCTGCTTAGTAAATAGCGGGGGCGTGTCTCCCGATGCTCCGCATGTAGTTAAGCGAGAAATGGGGAAGTTGGGCCCAGGCATTGCTGGGCGCTCTGCAAAGATTGTTTTATCTTTTCCCGAGCAAGCCAGAGCTTGTCCGCAAGCCCAGAGCGTGACCCAGATTCATACTCTGGCGCTGTGCAATGGAGGTAGTGGAGGCCGCCGCTCAGTTGGAGACACTGAAATTCAATGGTACCGGCTTGGGGGTTGGCAAAGGTCAGGCGGCGCAGTCTCAGGGTTCTGCTCCTTCTCCAAGGCCACAGCCTCCACTGCAGCCGGCTGCGGGGTCCGGCCGGAGCCCCCGCCTGTTCGGGAGCAGCCACCTCTGGTCGCCTGGAGTTCTGCTGCCGGTGGGAGCCCGGCGTCACTGCCTCAGCCAGAAGGGCCTCCGATGGGAACTGCGTCACAGGCTTGGGCGCAGCGGATCCCGCGCGGAACTCCGATTCTTTGGAGACTTCGGACTCGGACTCAGTGAAATAGATTCAGATAGTTCAAGCTCCTCCTCCTCCTCATCTTCCACCTCATCTTCCTCTTCCTCTCATGTATCAGTTCCTCCAGTGCTGTCAGATGGAGAAGATGATTTACAAGTTGAGAAGGAAAATAAGACTTTTCCTCTTAAAACAAAAGATGAGTTACTTCTTAACCAACTACCTTTTGTTGAAGAACTCACTATTATTCTGCCAGAAGATATTGAATTAAAGCCTCTTGTGATGGTTTCAAGTATTATAGACCAGTTAGTAATAATTGAATCTGTGGCTACCCTATCTCTAGTTGAGGAGACTGTAATTTTTAGAAGTGATCAACAAGCAGCAGGAAAGATATTTGAGATATTTGGACTTGTTGCTTATCTGTTTTATGTGTTACGGTTTAATTCTTCAGATCACATTGAGAGTAAAGGCATTAAAATAAAGGATACCATGTATTTTGCTCCATCAATGAAAGACTTTACCCAGTACCCATTCACAGAAAGACTTAAGCAAGATAGGGGATCAGATGCATCATGGAAGAATGATCAGAAGCCATCATCAGAAGCCTTAGATTTCAGCGATGATGAAAAAGAAAAAGAAGCCAGACAGAGAAAAAAAGTCTCAGATTCAAGGCCAGAAAAAACTCAGATGTGAATGTAATGAGCCAGGTGGTGATTTTTGCAGAAGTATATCAGAATTGGAATGCTCATAACTCTGCCTCAGAGTACTCAAAAGGATATCGCAACAGAGAATTCACACAAGGATTTTCCAGGGGTAAATATCCTCGATCTTGCCACGGGAGACCCCCACCTCAGTTTTATAACTCAGAACATGTGATATCTCAGGAGACTTCTGGGTTTCCACCTCAAAGACAAGACAATCCTGTTATGCTGCAGTATCCCTTTCCTCCTCCAGTATTTGACATGCTTAATTTTTCACTTCCTCCACCACTTCCACCTCCACCCCCATCTGTAAATATGGGTTGGGCTGCACCTCATGGTGCACCTATGGCACCTCATCCATTACTTAATTTACCATATTCCCTCCCCCCACCCCCTCCCCCTCCACCCCTCCCTCTGCCACCCTCTTCTGGAGCTAGTAATTCTTCTCATTTTGGATATTACTATTAGGTGAATGTATGCATTTCCAAAGATATCTGGACTTTTTTTGTATTACGTGGTATGGTAAGGGATTCTTTTTGGAAAGAAAGAAAGAAAAGAGAGATTATAGAGCTAGGTTTTGAAAACACTGTAAAATACAAAATAATTATTCCTTCAGCTGTAAGTTGATATATATTTGTAACATTTGTAAAATTGTATCTGTATGAAAATTTTAGCCCAAATTGATGGGGAAAATTATAATTATGTAATATTTAAATAAAACTTTAAATCTAAGCCTCCCTCCATCTCCCCACTCCTGCCTAATTAAAAAGAAAAGAATCTAAATATATATATGTGTGTGTTTAATAGTAGATCTGGAGCAACTTTCATCATGGATTAAAATATACTGAAAATTTTGTCTTGGTCTGTCTGAAAATAAGATATTGAGGTACTATTGAGAGTCTTTAAAATAAGTTATTTTTATAAATTAAAAAAATAATAATATGAGATTTTAAAAGAGTCTCTCATGCGACCGTGGGAATGCACAAGTCCAGGTTCCTCAGGCAGGTTGCAAACCGGGGGCTCTGATGAAAGTCCGATGAAAGGTCCTTGATGAGTTTCTGGGAGAAGTTGGCTGTCCTACAATGCGCTGGGGAATTCTCTCTGAATGTTGAAATCACTTCCCCTTTTAAGGCATTCAACTGATAAAAACATCACCTGTTGATGATGCATTCTCCCTGATTGATGCAGACTTAATCAACCATCACCAGTAAACTCAATGGTGATTGAAGTCCATAAATGCTCTTGTATTACAATTAGCCCAGTGCTTGCTGGACTGAACACCTGGACACAATTACCTGGCTGAGATGACACATTAGCCTGACCATCACACTGTGGCATTGTATTAAGTTTTAAAATCAGGGAGTGTGAGACCTACAAACTTGTCCTTCCTTTGCAATATTGTTTTGGCTTTGCAAGGTCCCTTGCAATTAAATATGAATTTTGTGGATTGACTTTTCCATTTTTTCCAAAAAATAGCTGCTGGTATTTTGATAGATATGGCATTGAGCCCTGAAGATTGCTTTGGCTAGAATTGACATCTAAAGTGTCAAGTCATCATATTATTGAACATGGAATGTCTTGCCATTTATGTAGACTTATTTAATTTATTTCATCAGCGTTTTGTACATTTCAGCACACACAACCTTCACTTCCTTGTAAACTTTACTCAGATATTTTATTCCTTTAAGATCTTTTTTCAATGGATTTTTAAAAATTCAATTTCAGAATATATTTTCTCGATGTATAGAAACATAATGGATATTTGCACATTAATTTTACACTTGCAGTTTTGTTGAATTCATTAGTTCTAGTAGTTCTCTTATGTAATTTTGGAGATTTTCTATATAAAGGCACGTTATCTGTATACAGAGATAGTTTTACTTCTTCCTTTACAATTTGCATGCCTTTTACTTCTTTTTCTTGACTAATTGTTAAACAAGGGTTTGCAGTACAATGTGAATAGCAGTGGTGAAATTGCACATCCTTGTTTTTTGGCAGACCTCACAGGGAAAGTTTTCACTATTTCACCATTGAGTATAACACTTACTGTGTATTTCCTTCTATTTCTTCTTTTCCTCTATTACTTTTTCTAGTGAAAACTCTCAGCACACTTTCAAATCACTGATAGTCTTCCTTGATTCCATGAGAAAATGAAATTCTCAGGGACATAATTCTCCTGTATATGACTGGTTAACTTTTGACGTAGAACTATGTGTTTTCAATGATTTTAATAAAACATTTTTTTTAATTTTTACAAAAAAGTTGAAACATTATCTGCAATAAGTTCCCCAATTAATTATTAAAAGCATATAACTAAAATTTATCATTAATTTGTGAAAAAAGACAAATCTGAATAAATCTAAGTCTGCTCAGCAAAATATATTCTTAAAGGCTTGAGGACAAAAATGTAATATAAAGGAGGAGCCTTTTAAGTAATAGTTTTCAACACTGTTGCATTAGTTCCATAACCTAGCTCTAAGTTAAACTATGTACTTCTTTATTGTACAGAAAACTTGGCTGCATTTCCTCTAATTAAGTCAATAACCTATGGTATATTAGATTATTGATATATATTTCCCTCCTTCTACCCACAACCCTTGGCCCCTTAGATGTTGCATTTAGCCATGTACCTTACTTTATCCCATTAACTGTGAAATAAAGAAACACTGCACCTAGTCTCTATGAGGTATTTCTTTTATTGAAAAAAAAAATTGCTTCAGGTAGTTACTTCTCTGTAACATGGGTTCCACTATGACAGAAGTGGGAAAATCCAACTCAAATCCACAAACTGAAGCAAAGCTGGTTTTAATGACATACATACCCACAATTAACCAATAAATTTTCATTATTTTGTGCTAATAATTTGAGTTACTGTCTTTTATGCAATGAACATTGAATAATAAAGGAATCCACATCCCACACCTAACAAAATGGTTGGGAATTTTAAATACAAAGTTTGAAAATTTGTGACCAAAGCATACACCAGAGTAACCCGCATCATGATAAAGATAAAAGCCTTTCATATAGATACCTCATGCCTTTGTCGAACCATTTTCCACCTACACCCACAGACTACTGCCATTCTGATTTCTTCAACTTTAGATTAGTTTTACCTACTTAGGATTTAATATAACTAAAACCTTACATATTTATGGCTGACATATTTCTCACAGCTCTGTTAGTTTTGAGGTCCAACAATATTGCACATATCAGGAGTGTGTTCAATTTAATTACTAACAAATACAATCATTTTTTCCCATTTCCTTGCTGTTGGGAATTTGATTTACTTCCAAAAATTTTTTGTTGTTTCTGCTGTTGATATGAATAAAGCCTTTATGCACACTTCTATGTAAGACTTGTTATGTATGTGCATGTTATAATTTTCCTCAGTAAATGCTAATTTATGTAATTTGGGGTCATAGATAAAAGGCATGTTTAGCTTTGCATGACACAATCTAACATTTACCTAAAAGGGATACACCATTGCACACTCTTACTGGCAACATGTGAGACATCCAGCTGCTCTACAACTTTGTCAATATTTAGTGTTGTCAGTCTTTTTAATTAAATCTATTTATTCATCTACATAAGTAGTAATTTTTATGGTTTTAATTTGTGCTCCCTAAATGATTAATAATGTTGAACACTTCCATGTTCTGATTATTCAAATGTATATTTTCTTTAAATGTCTGTTCAATTCTTTTGCCAATAATACACATGGTTAATTTTTTCCTCTTAATTATTGTGCTGTCGTTTTATATATAAGTGGATTCAAGTCTTTTTAAATGGATAAATATCATTAATATTTTCTCCATATCTGTTTGGATATTCATTCTCTTAGAGGTGTGTTTGGTGGATACTACCCTTAAGTCCATTTTATCTTTTTTGCTTCTTGAATTCATGGTTAGTGACTTCTGGATTGTGGCTAAGAAACATTTGGAAAAACCACATGAAACACAAATCCTGAGAAATGAATAACTGATAAACCAATATGGCAGTGTGAGATCCTCTAGAATTCTGTTTCCACACAGAATCTTAGAAAAAGAAGCAAAAGCTGGCAGAATAAAATTTAAAAATGGAAGAAGCTCAAATAGCCCTTGAAGCTGTGCCCAACCCCTCTGCAGTATGGTGTAGAACTGGCCTGCACTCCCAATGTGACTTTCCATAGTAAACACACTAAAATAGTAAACATACAGTGGGCAGGAAAATTTTTTATATTATTGCATTTTTTTTTGTATTTTATTTGTTATTTTTAAACTATTATTGTTTAATGTTCTTATTAATTTTATTTGGTTATTTTATTGTCTTTGTTTTGGAGAGGTTTTGAATCTCAATTGTGGCATGAAAGGATCACAAGTGTGAGGTGTTGGTGATGGGGACATGTGTGGGAAGGGGTGCACCTGTAAGGCATATGAATATGTTCAAGTGTTCATGGGGCATTTTCTTGGTAGGTCAAGACCCACACAATAACTGAAAGAATATTGAATTCCCATCCTGGGAGTTCTGCTATATTCTCTAATAAGATGGCAAGAATAACCGGAATACTAGGGCAGTGCCTAGTGAAGGAAGACAGACCATTATGCCAGGCCCTTGATATTGATGATTGTTCTTATGAATTTTTCTTGTGAAATTGAAATATAGCCTAGTACTATATATTGCCTAAGAGTTACCTCCTGAAAGCCCCGTTGTTGCTCAAATGTGACCTCTTTCTAAGCTAAACTCAGCATATAAATGGATTACCTTTCTGCTTGCATGGGACATGACTCCCAGAGATAAGCCTCTCTGGCACTGAGCGATTATTACCAAGCACCAACTAGCAATGCATCTGGAAAAAGACATTGACAAAAAGGGGGAAAGACTAAAGACAAATGAGTTTATACGGCTAAGAGTCTTCCAAGTGAGCCAGGAGGTCATTCCAGAGGATGCACTTATGCACATCTCAGTAGGGTTTCATTGCCACAGTAAACATTGCCTCAAATAACAGGGATACTGGGGGTTCTAGAGACCACTATAAGTAGATCAGACAAGCTCAGGAATTCAGCACCCTGTCAGTGAAATTTACTTTGGAATGTATGCTGCCCATTGTAACAGAGTTAGACTCATTTATAGTTTCCCTACACATGGCTCTTCTGCCCATTTTATTTGAACCTATAATTACCACCATACATGTTAAATATATGTCCCAGAGACTTAAATCTTAAATCACTTCCAATTCCACTCCTTGATTCCTGGACCCATGAATACTGGCTATGGGAGAAACAGCACCATTGTGTGGATGCTGATTTAGAGCATACACAGTCTCTTGGAAAACATTGTCCCAGCCCTGCAAGGTATTGCAACCAAGTTGACACTGTAATTGAGTCTTCAAAAGGTCATTCAAATGTTCTATCATTCCAGCTACTTCAGGATAATGGGGAACATGGTATTACCCATGAATTCCATGAGCATGTGCCTATTCCCACACATGTTTTGCTGTAAAGTGGGGCCTTTATCAGAAGCAATGCTGTGTGGAATGCCATGTCAGTGGATAAAACATTTGGTAAGTCCACGGGTGGTAGTTTTGGCAGAAGCACTGCATGCAGGAAGGAATATGAATATCCAGAGAATGTGTCTAATCAAATTATAAAAAATTGCTGTCCTTCCATGATGGACATGGTCCTTTGGGATCAAGCTGCCACCAGGAAGCAGGTTGATCACCTTGGGGAATGGCACAATACTGGAGGCTGGGTGTGGTTCTCTGTTGCTTTGCCTGCATGACTTTGATTACTGCACATGGCTGTGGCTCCATCCCTAACCCTGGAAGGGTAGAAAGGTGAGAGAAACTTGATCAATTCCAGGGGCAATTCAAACAGCTTCAGCCTCCATGAATTACAGGACCAACAGCACCCTTATTGCCTACTCTACAATTAACAAGGGAGAAAGGGCAAGAAACAGATGGAAAAGAGTTGAATAAATTCAGATTGGCTAAACATGAGCCACTATAACATTTCAAATTCAGTTGAACTAAGTATCAAAGAGAGGTTTTAGTACAAAGCCAATCAAATAGAAAGCCCTAGACAAAGAAAGAAACTGTGCTAAGAATAAATGCATCTAATAAATTAGATACCAAGACACCAAAAAAAAAAAAAATAGAATTTTAATCCATATAAATAACCAAGAAGATAAGGTCCAATAAAAGGAAAAAACTAAACCTTGAGGTGACAAAGAATTTGAAGCAACTAAACATAGGTGGAAAAAGAAATCTCCTTAATAAATTCAATGATATGGCTAAAGAGATAAATGATACTAAGGAGACACTAGTTGGGCACAAAAGTATTTTTAAGCATACATAGAAAAATAGCGGAATTTATGGGAATGAAAGGCTCAACAAATGAAATTTAAAATACAGTGGAAGCTTCTAACTGTAGATTTGCAGAGGGAGAAGAACAGATCAGTGAACTTGAAGACAGGGCCTCCAAAAGTGAATATACAAAACAATAAGGAAAAGAATGGGGGAAAAGTTGAAATAGGGCCTCAGGGAACTATATGACAACAAGAGACATACAAACGTATGTATCATGGGTGCCTCAAGAGGACATAGATATTCTTTCCAGGAAACACAATTTACTCCCATCTGAATAAAAATGAATAGACCTTTACTATGACACATATTAATCAGAATATCTAATGCTAAAGATAAAGAAAGAATTCTGAAAGCAGCAAGAGAAAAGAGATTCATCACATACAAGGGATGCCCAATAAGTTTAAATTCTGATTTCTTATCAGAAACTATTTAGGAAAGAATGCAGGGATAGGATATATTTAAGATCCTGAAAAAGAAACACTGGCAGCCAAGAATCTTGTATCTGGTAATATTAGCCTTCAAAAATAAGGGGTTAGCTTAGAATATTCACAGATAAATAGAAACGGAAAGAATTTTTAACGAAGAAACAACATTGCAGGAAACATTAAAGGAAGTGCTACAGCCTAAAAAGAAAACACAGGAGAGAAAAGTTTGGAAGTGATTCTAGAAATGTGGATTATATCAGTAAAAGTAACTCAAAGTGTAAAAAGAGTGATGAAAATAAGATAAGACAGATAAAACCCAAAGGTCAAAATGGGTGAAATAAGAACTACTTTACAGTAATAACTCTGGATATTAATGGATTAATCTCCCAAATCAAAAGAAACAGACTGGTAGAGTGGATTACAAAATATGAGCTGTCTCTCTGCTGTCTTCTAGACACTCACCTTAGACACAAGGATACAAGTAGATTGAAAATGAAAGACTGTAAAAATATATTCCTCACATGTAGTAACCAAAAGAAAAATAAAACTGGAGTAGATACACTTATAGTGGGAGAAATAGACTTTAAAAGGAAAGCTCTTATTAGAGATAAGAAAGAACATTATATATTAACAAAGTGGCAATTCATCAGGAAGAAATAACAATAGAATTTATATATGCATGTAAACAATGCCCAAACTTACATGAGGCAAACAGTGACAAAACTGGAGGGAGAAATAGATGTCTCTACAATATTATTTGGGTACTTCAATACACAACTCTCATCATCTGATAGAACATCTGTGCAGAGGATTTATAAAGAAACAGACCTTACATAATATGATAAAAGAAAACCTAATAGACATATACAGAAAATTAGACCTCAAAACAGCAGAATATACATTCTTTTCAGGTGCTTATGGACTCTTCTCCGGGCCAGACCATACATTGCTTAACAAAACAGATCTCAGTAAATTTAAAGATTGTAATTATAAACAACACTTTCTCTGATCATAATGGAATAAAGCTTGCAATCGGCAGGCAGAAAAAGGAAAAATTCACAAATATACAGAGATTAAACAACACACTCCTAAATGACCTGTGGCTCAAAGGAGAATTTGCAAGAGAAATCAATGAATAGTTAGAGATGAATAAAAATGAGAATAGAACATGTCAGAACCTATGAGCTTCATTAGAGGTAGTTCTGAGAAGGACATTTACAGCCTTCAATGCTTACATTAAAAAAGAATAAAGAGCTAAAATCAATGACCTTACTGCACTGCTGGAAGAACATAAAGAACAGCAAATATTCCCAAAGCAAGCAGAAGGAATAAAATTACAAAACTCAGAGTAGACATAAATTGAATTGAGAACAAAAAAATAATATTAGAAAGAATTAACAAAGTTGGTTCTTTGAGGTTAAGAAAATTTACAAGTCCTTAGGAAGACTGAAAACAAAAATGGAGTAGATGCAAATAAATAAAACCAGAAATGAAAATGGGGACATTAATACTTACCTACAGAAATAAAAGAGATCATAAGAAGATATGATGAACAACTGTATCCCAAGAAACTAGACAAGGTAGATGAATTTGAAAAATTCCTAGCAATATACTAACTTACATTAACCCTAGAATTCAAGACCACAACAAACCACTCACAATTAAAGAGATTGGAAGAGTCATCAAGCAACTCCCCAAAATGAAAAGCCCAGAACCAGATTGCTTTACACATGAATTCTAGCAAGCATTCAAAGAAGATTTAAAACTAAACTTACTCAAACTCTTCCAAAAAATTGAACAGGAAAGAACATTACCAAATTCATTCTATGAAGCCAATATCACTCTAATACCAAAGTTAGATAAAAGTATTACAAAAAAAAAAAAAAAAATTAACGACCCATTTCCCTAATGAATATGTATGCAAAAATCCTCCACAAAATATTTGCTATTTGAATTAAATAACATATTAAAAGAGTTTTCAATCATAGTCATGTGGATTTTATATTAGGAATGTAAGTGTAGTTCAACAGAAGGAAATCAATCAGCATAAAAATCCACATTAATAAACCAAAAAAGAAAATATCACACGATCATCTTGATTAATGCCAAAAAGGCACTTGATGAATAGAGCATCCTTTCTTGATAAAAATACTACAAAATTTAGGAATTGAAGGAACATTCTCAACATGATAAAAGGTCAATATAAAAAACCCACGGCTAACATTGTACTCAATTATCAAAGCTTGAAAGAATTCCTGCTGAGATCAGGAACAAAGAAATGAGACAATGATGCCCACTACAAACACTGTCTTCCATATAGTGCTAGAGGTCCTAGCAAGAGCAATCAGAAAAGAAAAAGTAAATAAAAGTCATCCAAATTGTAAAGGAAGAAGTTAAAATTTGCTATTTAGAGATGATAAAATCCTACACCTGGAAAATCCTGAAAAATTTACAACAAAGCTACTAGAGTATATAAATGAGTTCATAAGAGGGACAGTATACAAGACGAATACATTTTTTTAAAGTATTGTTTTTTTAAACTAGTAGTGATACTTCACAGTGACAACATGTGAAGGAAGTCAGGAAGCAATTCCATCTACAATAACAATTAGAAGAATCAAATATTTAGGAATAAACTTAAATAAGTATGTAAAAATCATGTATTCAGAAAATTACAAGGCACTTCTAAAAAACACCAAGAAGACAAAAATAAATGGAAAAACACTTCATGTTCATGTATTATAGGACTAAATATTGTTAAGACATCAATTCTACCCCAATTGATATGCACATTCAAAGCAATCCCCAAAAAATCCAGCATTTTTAAAATAAATGGAAAATTCCATTTCCCAATATATTTGGAAGAGTAATGGACCCTGAATAACCATAAACCTCTTAGAAAGGAACAACAAACTTTGAGGACTCTCACTTCAGGACTTTAAATCATATTACCTAGCTATTGAGTAAAAACAACATGGTACTGACATAAAGATAGACATATAGACCAATTGAACTGAATTGATGCTTCAGAAACAGACTCTCAGATGTAAGGTCAAGTGATTTTTGACAAGGATTTCAAGTCTAACCAGCTGAACCAGAACAGTTTTTTCAACAAATGGTTCTGGGAAAACTGGATATCCATATCCAGATGAAAGTAAGAAGACCTCTATCTCATACCTTATACAAAAATTAACACAAAATGGATCAAAGACCTAAATAAAAAAGCTTGAAACATAAAACTTCTAGAAAAAAAAGGTACAGAAACAACTTCACTACCTGGTTGTAGGAGGTGGGTTCTTAAACCTTATATTGAAAGCACAAGAACCAAAAGAAAAAAATGGATAAATTGGACCTCCTCAAATTTAAACAGTTTTTGATTCAATGGACTTCATCAATAAATTGGAAAAACAGGACACAGAATGGGAAAAAAGATTTGGAAACCACACATCCAATAAATATTTAGTTTCCATGCAAAATAGAGATCATACTCTCAACAACAAAAAAACAAACAAGCAATAAAAAATGTGTAAATATCTTAATAGACATTCCTCTAAAGAAAAAAATACAAATGGCAAAAAGCAGTTGAATAAATGTTTCAATATCACAAGCTATTAAGGAAATGCAAATCAAAATTACAAATGAGAGTTCTAGGAAGATGGCATCAAAGTAGGAAGGCAGGGCTCAACTCTCTCACAGAAACAACAGAGAAAAGACCAAAAGCTCTCTGAGAGACTTTCTATGGAAGACAGCCGACCAGGACAGTGCTACTGTCTCTCCACCAGGAGGTGAAGAGACAGCAACACAAGAACCCAAACAACAAATGTGTGTTACCAAAGCCAGCAGCAACTGGGAAGCATCTTCCCTCCCTCAACCCAAGATATTAAGCCAGGGTAAAACCACTGGCTCACTGCAGACTACTTAGAGGGGAACAGGTATCTTCCTCCCTGTAGATTGATACAAGGGAAAAGAGAGGGGTAGTCAGGTGGTTTCTCTTCTTTGAATTTGGCCAACAGAGCTCACTTTGAATCTTGGCTCTGGCCAGACCAAAACACAGGATAGCAGAGAAATATTTCCTCAGGGCAGACTGCAGGTCAGAAAGGTGTTTTTTCAGCGCAGATTATTACAGGTTTATCTGTCAAAAACTCAGCAGAATGTAGTGATTCAGTGTTCCCACTGCCATTATTATCAACTCATATGGCTCCATCCCAGTTTTCAGGATTCCATTCCTATCCAATCAATGTCCTCACTTTGATAGCAGACACCCTGCAACATTGAGATTTTACTTTCCATTTTAACTCTGCTATTCACCCAATGAGACTCTGGGTCTCATTTTCAGAAATTTCCATTCTCTCGCTGCAGAAAACAAGATTTTTTTTCAGGGCACATGTGGAAACATTCACATAATTCATGCAACAATTAAGTTGTAAAATTGAAGCAGTCAGCTCAGCCCCTTCATTTATAACTGTATTCAGCATATTTAGGAAAAACCAGCTAACATCAGTGTATCTTTGAATCTCACAAAACTCTGTTAAGATGTCAAAAGCATTCCCATATAGAGCCTTGCCTCTTATAAATGTAGAAGTAGCTATATCCAGTAGTGACATTTTGACTATCTCTATTGCCAACTCATACCACTGACTATCAGTGACCTCTCAGTTATTGGAAACAGAGTAATAAGTACCTTTGAATCAAATCAGGATAGAGAGCTAATTGCAAACACCACAGAATCAATTATGAAATCCCCTTTTTAAGATTCTGTTTCCTAAGAACCACTCCCAGTATCAAGCTGAATTAGTTAATGTTTTATAGGGAAATAGATCTGGCAGGAGATATATGTATATATTATGAGACACTATAAAATTGTCACACATGACCATGGTGATGCATGAGTCTCAATTCCCTAGAGCAAGTGGCAAGCCAGGGACTCTGATGAAGGTCCTCAATGAGTGCCCCAGGAGAAGTTGGCTGTCTGAAGTAGAGATGGGAATTCTCTCACTGGCTACTGAAATCACTTCTCCTTTTCAGGCCTTCAACTGATTGGATGAGATATCTCTCACTGATGAAGGCAATACCCTCAGTTGATTGTAGATATAATAATCAGCCATAGATACAATCAACTCACTGATGATTTAAGTCCATAAAATATCTTACCATACTATTAAGTCAGTGCTTGTTTGACCAAACAACAGGGTAACATTAACTGGTGAAAGTGACACATGAGCCTAACCATCACAACAATCAAGAATTTTATATCTGGTGTGATTGCCTTTTAAAAATGAGGGAGTTTTTAAAACATTCTCAAATAAACCAAAGCTAAGGGAGTTCATCACCACTCCATGTGCCCAACAAGGAAAGTTACCTTTAGAGCAAAAGGAAAGGACACTAAATGGTTGACCAAAGTGGCAAAAAGAAATAAAGATTTCTGGTAATGGTAACAGTATCGGTAATTATAAATGCCAGTACTATTGTATTCTATTTTTGGTATGTAACTCCACCTTTTACTTCTCAGTGGCTCTAAAATGCTAATGCATACAAAGTAATGATAAAGGTATGGTTTGGGACATACAATTTAAAAAGATATAATTTATTAAAATGACAACAACAAGCTGGAGGTGATAGAAAATATACTTATTAAAATTTCTACAATTAAGCAGCTTTGGATCTTTTAAATACCCTCCCAGAAAAGTCATCAAGCTGGTTTTCTATTAATCTAATCTTATAAGTTTATTCTTTGTTATTAGTTACTTGGAGGACTGTATCCAAAATTTTCAGTTCTACTTAGAGGAATAAGATAATATCTCAAAGAGAAAAGTAGCAAAATCACATCAGGAGAACCGTATGGCTCAGTAAATCAGTGACTCCTTCCCAGAGAAAGACCAAATGTGGCATTCCTGAAGTGATCAACTAAAGGGAAGTTATGAAGACCTTGGACCTGCACAATATGTAAACTGCTAAACCAATTTGCTTCTGAAACAAATGACAAGTTTGACATGCTTGAGACAATGCAGGACTATGAAATTGCAAGTACACACCTCACAAGAACTCTGGAAGATCTAACATAATCACATTTTTGTGTGTGCTTTTTTTGTACTTGCTTTTCTTCTCCCCTACCACTCTTTTACCTATAAAAACCTTAGCTCACATGCTCACTTTGAACTGGTTTGGGAAGATTACCCTAGTTCCTTGATTGTACACTAGCAGTATACTGGAAGTATCACCTTCCCAGTGAGACATATGTTTTTCCTTTGTGGTGCTGGATTGAGTGGGCTCTTCTTTTGGAAATGTCTTTGATTATAGTAATACATGTGAAGTGTGTTTTAGGAACTATATTTGAGTACACTATTGATGTTAATTTGACATCAAATCAAATGATGTTTTTATAGATTTCAGATGTCAAATTCAAGTACCATGGTAATTCCAAAGAAGATAGGAAAACTATATACATAAGGAAATGATTAGACATTCAAAATGATACAATACAAAATAAATTAAAATAAATATGAAAGTAGGCATTTTCAAAAGAATTATGGGACAAAGAATTTATAAAAGGACAAAGATTATATAGCAAAATGACAGAAAAAGATGTGTCTGATCAGTAGTTACTATAAAAGTAAATGAATTAAACTCTCCAGTCAAAAGGCATAGAATGGCAGAAGGAATGAAACAAAATGAGCCAGCTATACAAGCTACTCACAGTAAAGTCAATGATATGAGAAAATTGAAAGTGAAAAGGTGGAAAAATATTCATTTCAATTTCTTATCTTTTCAACGGTATAGTTTGTTTTATTATGAAATAAAACAGACATTAAATAAAAAACTGTTACAGGAGACAAAGGAGGGAAATATACTGATAAAGGTGTCAATTAAACAATAATAAATAACAGTTGTATATATATATATCTAACATCAAAGATCCAAAATATATTATGCAAATTTGACAGATATGAACGGAGAAATAGACAGTTTTTCGTTAATGGAAAAAATTTTCAAAATCCGACTTTTAATAATAGATAGAACATATTGACAGAAGTTCAATAAAGAATTAGAAGATTTGTTTCATAGTATACCCAACTGGATCTAAAAGACATAGACAGAATATGTTACCCAATGAAAGAAGAATATACTTCTATACTGCCCATAGGTCATTATATAATATAGATTATATATTCATTTAAAAACTGTCTCAATAAATTTAAAAGTATTTATATCATACAATACCACAATGGATTTAGGCTTGAAAGCAAAACAGAGGGAGAACTGAGAAATCAAAAGCACATGGAAATTAACATAATTCTCTTAAAGAAACCATATGTCAAAAGGAAATCATAGGGCATATTGGGAAATATTTCAAGGTGAATAAAAATGACAACAGACATATCGAAAAACTATGTGACACAGCAAAGTCAGTGCAAAAAGGGAATAAAAAATAGCTCTAAAAATATTTAAAGAGAAGAAATATCCCAAGTTGAAGAAATAAATTCAAACTAGAGAAATTAACATAAAAAGTTTAAACCAAATCCAAAATGCCCAAAAAGAAGGAAATCATAATTATAAACATAGAAATAAATGAAATAGAGAATAAAAACCCAAAAGATAGTTCTTTGGAACATCAATAAAACTGGCAAAACTTTCACTAGGCTGACAAAGAAAAAAAATAGGGAACAAAGCACTAAAATGAGAAATGAAGGGGCAGCAGTGCTGACTCCAAAGAAATGAAAAATGTTCATGAAATGATACTATGAACAATTGCATGCCAAAAAATTAGATAACCTAGGTGAAATGGACGATTTGCATGAACACCAAACTATCTTCACTCACTCAAGAAGAAATAGATCTCAACATATCAGTAACAATTAAATAGACAGAATCAGTATAAAAACCCTCCAAAGAAAAGCCCCAGACAAGGGGCTGTTGTGTTAAGTCCCACCCTAATCCATCATAACCTTATCTTAACTTGATTACATCTGCAAAGACATTGTTTCTAAATAAGGTCACATCTTACAAGTGCTGGGTTTAGGATAACAATATATCTTTAGAGGGCCTACAAATCAACTGGTAACACACTTTATTCCACACAGCTTCTCTTTTACTTCGGATGCATAAAAATAAAGCACTTATAAGGCATTGCGTTCTTCTTTTTACTTCTTTTTAGAAGAAAGTGCATATGGCATGAAGCAAATTGTCAGTTATTATTAAGAGGTAATTCCTCCCCATTGAATCAGAGAAACAGGATCAATCCCTCTTTCCCACACTCCCATCTGATTGCTGCTCCTCTTTTTTACTGCTGCACTTCTGAGTGTCATTCTAGGAGAACAAATTAGTCTTCTCAATTTAAATCAGAGAAAACTCATAATGGGACAGGTTTTTCCCCTTATTTTAGCTTCAATGCCTCAGTGCATGAAAAGGTGAAAGTTCACTCAATATTGCATGGAATTCCTTAAAGTTGTTCAGCAGCATAAACCAGGTGATCTATACTGTATTTCTATATGATCACATGCCTTGAAAAAGTTTCAATGAAACTCACAGAACAGACACAATCCATTATCATTTTCTCTTATCAATTACTCAGAAGGGAAATTAAGAACAAGGATGAAATCCTCCTTCAGGTAATGATCAAAGAAATCTAATTCTTATCTTGGTTGATGTAACAACTTCTATCTATGCTTTTGAAATTGTTGAGTTCTCTTAGTTTCTACTGCCTCGAAGGCTTCTCATGTGGAATAGGAACAATTCTTTCAGGGATTCACAAATATGTGTATTGTTAAATAGCTCATAAGTACAAAATTTTCCAGTTACACAAATAACCACAGCATTGTTTCCTACATACAAAGTGTAGAACACTATGACTAAGTTTGGACAAAGGGAAATTTGTATGCTGTATACATCATAATAATAAAGTGACCAAAGATTGTGTCTAAGGGAAGGAAAGTAAATTGAGAAATTCTTCCACATTACTGCTTTACCATGATGTGTTTCTGGAGGTTATGACCTGGGAACCTAAATTTAGTTCACAGAATTTGCCCAATAAATGTTTGATTATGAAAAATGTTTGCCATGTTTGGTAAAAAATAATGACCACTATATACGTCTGTAATCCCTAGAGAATACCGTTGATTTTTATTACTTGTTTCTGGTTTGGGAAACTTGCAAGAAGCCAATCTTATAACCAGATTTCATTTCTGGTGCTTTAATTTTCCTTTCTGCATATTCATAGCTTCTGTAATCTCATTTTCCTTTCAAAGCCTATGTTTCCAGTCTTGCAAGACCAGTTTTATCACAAACTTCTGAATTCTACTTGTTTGTGATTCGTTTCTTACTATCCCACTTCTTTCAGAAGGTCTCATTATATTTTCTCAGTTTTGTTCATTTTCTTCTGCTACATGGCAAGCTAATGAGAACTGTGTGCTTTACAGTCTTCTATGGCCCAGAGATTTCTGTTTTAATATTCTGTCCTATGGGATTTCCCCTCCAATAGTCAGAAAATGTATGATCTGTGTATCTTGGCAGGCACTTTTCAAACAATTGGCCCAATTTTCCCTCCCAATTTAGATATTCTCTACTTGGGATTTTTCTCCTATTTTTCTAACATCTGTACCAGGCTCATTTGCCTTTTCTTTTTTAACTTTTCCTGCATTTTCTTTCCTGTTCTTTTCATAAAAGTTGTCAATCCATTAAGTTTAGGGTTATTTTCTTGGCATTCAGGTGATACCTTGAAAAACTGCTATTTCTAATTCAACTTGAAATTACTACAGTAGTTCATTGAATCTTTTAACCTGAATCAAAACTGCCTGCTTTTCTGTAAACTATCACCTTTCTCGTTGCAGTCTCTAGAGAGGTTCCCATCAGGTTTTACTTAGAAGATGCTTATCAGTTCCCTCCTGCAAACTTCTACACACTGATAAAATAAGACAGTTGATACTTTGCAATATTGACTCTTCACTTTAGTCATATTGACACTAATCAACTTATCTAATGAGTTTTCATCTCTACCTTTTCTCATAAGTCTTTAGGAAGATTTAGACATATCTGCCCTTATAACTTTTATATATATACTTATCATGTTCATGGAAATCTCATTTTGTAATTTGAATCATCCCATCAACCCAACCTTTAAGGGCCCAAGGTTTCCTTTAAAAAATAATATCTGTTTGTTTATCTTAATAGCTGTGTCTTGCTTTCCTTTTTATTCTTTTTCATTCCAATAGAAAAAAACAAACTACAAAATAAAAACAGAGAACCCTAATTTAAACCATGGACTATAGTTAATAATATAATAATAAAAATGTGCTTTTATCAATTGCAACGAACCACACTAATGCAAGGTGGTAATAACTGGGTCGTATATGGGTATCCTGTATTTTATGCATGATTTTTCTGTAAATGCATACCTTTTCCAATTAAAAAAAAAATAAGTCAAAGCACACTTTCAAACCACTATATGTGTTCCTTGATTTCATCAGTAAATAGAATTCTAAGGAACATGAAGCCCCTAGCACATTCCTTCTCAACTGCTGGTTTATAATTGTTAATTTTCAATAACTTTATTAAAATACTTGTTATTTTATTTTATAAAGATGATATATTATCTGTATTGAAGTCAACAATTCATTTTACAAATGATCTAAATAAAATTTACCCTTGCTTTGTGAGTAAAAACAGTCTGGAGTAAATATAAACTACTCAGCGAAAGATATTCTTTGGTATTTTTTCCCCATATTCTCCCTGTTTTTCCCAACTCCATTTCTTGGTGACCTTTAATTAATTTTCTGTTTCTGAGGTTTTGCTATTTCTTGACATCTAAGTGAAATCACACAATAGTTACCCTGAATATGTGTCACTTTTTTCATTAGAAATGAATTTTGATTTTTATTTAGGGCTCCCAGCTTTCTCTTCCATAGTTTCTGATGGAAACAACTGAAATGTCCACTGACAAGTGATTTCAGAATAAAATGTGATACATAAACACAATAGAATATTATTCTTCCACAAGAAAAAATGAAATTCTGAGACATGTTGCAACAAAGAAATAACTTGATTTTATTTTAATGTAGCGTATTCTGAATGCAATGGATAACTGCCTGCAAAATGTTGGTAAGGATAGCAGAGATGGTTTTATGACACCATGGGAAAACTCAAATTTCTAAACATTTGCCAAAAACAACTGGTTGAACAGATGTTGAACTGTGTTAGGTTATCAGGTATTGAAATTATGGGAAAGTTGTAAAATGTAATTTTGAAAAATCCTAAAATTTAATTTGAAGACATTCTGAGGTTGAGTGTCATAAAACTATCTGCCACTACATTCTGAGAAAGGATCTGTGGCTTTCACCTCACTGGCAAAGGGGTCCATGAAATAAGAAAGGTTAAGAAGCCCTGTTTTACAGGCTGTCAAACTCAGCTGGAGGTGGGAGACTGGAAGTGTGTGTTTTTCTTTTGCCTCTTAGGTAGTTCTCAAACACCCTTATGGAAAAAAAATATATACTCCAGCTTTCACCCTTCCAATCACCATCCCATATGAGACAAGAGGAGTATATCCAAATACAACTCAATCTAAAGCAGAGCTGGACTGATACATAAACCTACCATTGAGAAATAGGTGTTCATTGAATGCCCTGAAAATTTTTCACCATGCCACAACTAACCAGAAGCCTGATAAACTATGAAGATTATTCCAACCACTCAATTCTGATTTTAAATGCTGTCCATTCTTTATACTCCAGTGCTAGTGCACATATTCTGGAAAGGATAATTCATAATAATTGAGGATGCATAGACTTTTATTCCCAGCATATACAGTGTCTTGTTTTTTAATAGATTCCTTAAATCCAATGAGAAATATGAACATATTTTGTAAATTAATTAGATTATTTATGAAAGTTCTATCATTTTTACACAAATGAGTAAGCAAAATATTAGAAAACAGACCAGAACTGTTAGCCCAGTGGTAATACCCGAATGGGGTGATATGGAGAGATTCAGATGAACTCTTTTCCTTTATTCTTTTTTATTTTCTAAAGCTGAAGAGAAGACATTGGAAGATTACTGAACAGAGGAAGAACACGATCATATTTGCATGCTTTCAAAATGAGGTGTATTTTACCTATATTCTAATGCACATATTTTCAAGTGTAGTTTGAAAGATTTCCTTCTTTCTTGGTTTCTTTTACATTAATTGAAAAAATTTTTACGATGTTCTGGGGATTGAACCTGGAACTTCGTGTATGTGAAGTAGGCGCTCAGCCACTGAGCTACATCAGCTCCTCTAATTGAAAAATTTTAATATCTCATTTTTTCCATAACTGGCTTTTTTTAAAAAAAAACATTTATTTATTTCTCCCACCCCACACCCCAGTTGTTTTTGCACTCACTGTCTGCTCTCTGTGTGTTCTTCTGTGTCTGCTTGTCTTTTCTTTAGGCAGCACTGGGACTGATCCTGGGTTCTTCTGGAGTGGAGAGAGGTGCTCAATCTCTTGTGCCACCTCAGCTCCCCAGTATGCTGTATCTCTGTTGGCTCTCTTCTGTGTCTCTTTTTGTTGCATCATCTTGCAGCACCAGCTCTCCACACAGGGCAGCACCCTATGAGGTCCAGCAACTCTGCATGGGTCAGCAGTCTGTGTGGGCTAGTTCTCCACTTGGCCCAGCTTGCTACATGGGCCATCCCATAATGTGGGTCAGCTTGCCACACAGGCCAGCTTGCTTTTCACCAGGAGACCCTGGGAATTTAACCCTGGACGTGCTATATGGTAGATGGGAGCCCAATCACTTAAGCCACATCTGCTTCCATGGCTTTTTATCTATACCTATTTATTACATTTTAAATGCTTGTTCTGTTATACAACATGCTTATCTAACTTATCACTGTCTACCCTAATGTAATAGTATGACACTTTATATTTAACATAAAAATATTATATTTTCATTTCATGTCATTTTGATATTGTTGTCATTAATTTTTACCTTTTTTGTTATAAATCCAACACTATGATATTAATTTTTCCTTAAGTTGAATGTTTTAAAAGAATTTTTAAAATAGAAAAATTCTTAATATTTCTCCAAATAATTACCACTTCCATTGTATTCATGTTTCAATAGCTCTGACATTGAATTTTGTATCATTTCCACTCTCTTTGAAAAGCTTCAACATTTCTTGTACTAAGGGTCAGCTAGACACAGATTTCCTTAATATTTTTTTAGTATGGACAAAATTTTTAAAACACCTCTGATATTAAGGGTATTTGTGCTTCATAAAATAATTCTAGGTTAACGGTATCATTTTTGAGGTAATTTAAACATTTCTATCCATTGTCTTCTTTTGGTCACTGCTTCTCATAAGAACTGAGTAAAGAGTTTTAATCTTTGTGACTCTTTTTAATTTGTTATTTCTCTGACTGGTATATTTGTTTAATCTTTTTTTTTTTTTAATTTAATGATGTGCCTTTGTGTGGTTTTCTTTGTACTTATAGTGTTTCAGATACTTTGAACTTCCTGGATCTTGAATTTATATTTTCAAAAAATTTGGAAACTCTGTGCCATTACTTCTTCTAAATTGTCAACTATTGTCCGTTCTGAGTGTGAAAAATTTTATTATTTAGGTAATGATATTGATTTACAGTTTATTGAGATTCATCTCATTTTCTCATTTTTTCCCCTTATTTTCTCTCTTGGTCTTTAGTTGCATAATTATATTACTATCTCTTGAAATTCAAGGAGATTTTTACTTTTCAAATTGTATTATCAATTGTAAAATATCCATTCTTTTACTTTTAATTTCTCAATTGTGACTTCTTAGAGTTATATCTTTGAGCTCATACTGAGATTCTCAAAATTGGTTTTACTTTCTCATGCAATTGTTATTTGTCTGGCTCTGTAGAGAAGTTCTGTATTGATGTGTAGCTTAAATTTCAAAGTCTCAATGGATGTCCTGGCATATTTCTAAAAATCCTTGCTGTACCACTCATTGATCCAGGGCCCTGCCTCTCAAATTCCAGCCATGTCAATGGCCCCAAATTCTGATCTTTGTCTCCACAGATCACTGACAATTTCATGCTCTTGTAAGTTCCTATTTTCTGTGCTGAAGTTCAGAAAGCTCATGCACACAGAAGTGATAATGGCTGAGATTATTTGTTCTTTTCAGTGATCACAGTCCAGCATTGCCTGTTCTAATGCCCAAAATAATAGCTTCACATATTTTCTTTTTTACAAAAAATTTATTTCATTATAAAACATAAACTCACAAAACTTTTAAAAATATTGATTGGAGAGTAACACAATAAATATTAAGAACAACTTCAGAAGGATATTTCAGGGATCCTACTAAGAGATAATGTTTAAAATAGTGTGGCAGCAGTGGACAATAAGAGACTTATTAGACTTTTATTAGATTAATAAGAAAAAAGGTACAAGTTTTTGATAAATTACATATGGCAACCAGGGATATCAAGACCTCCATTTATTTATTTATTTATTTTAAAATTTTTTAAAATTATTTTTTAAAAGATACTTAGATTACATAAATGTTACACAAAAGATATAGGGATTCCAATATGCCCCACTCCCTACACCTTCCACACCCTCCCACATTAATACCCTTCATTAGTGTGACATATTAATTGCAATTGATAAATACATCCTGGGGCTTTGCCATTAAGCATGGACCATAGTTCACATTGTATGCTACACACTCTCCCACACAGTTCTGCATGTTGTGTGATAATATAACATGGCCTATATCTGTTGTTGCAATGTCACTCAGGACGATACCCAAGTCCTGAAAAAGCACCGGTATTAAAGTTATTTTTCCTCTCCTTGCCCCTAGAGCCTCCAGTGGCCACTGGCTCCACATCAATATTGTAATTTCTCCCATTGATAGAATCACAAAATATCTATAGTAAAATACCAGTAAGTTCACTCTAGTCCATAGTTCATTCTCCAATCCTGAGGATTCTGGGATGGTTATGTCAAGTCCATCTCCAATTGAGAGGGAGCTTATATTCTGTGAGGAAAATGGATGGGAATATCCTGCCTGCAGCTGCAGACTCTCTTTGTTACCTGGGATGGTCATTGACCATCATCATCTCACTGCAAGTTGTCCTGTGTGAGTCCAATGAGATGTAGAGTAGGTGTTGCAACTCCACTGAGGCTCAGGGCCAAACTGGCACATGAACAGCCAAAGACTCAAGTCTCTGGACATATACCTAAAAACTCCAGCACCAAGTATAGGTTTGAATAGAAGGGACAGATGGGCCATGTGCAGGGAAGACATAGTTGAGTCCAACTCTGTCATTCTCAGGAGCACAAACTCCAAAGTATGGCCCCCTGGCAAGGCACCAAACTCCATAGGACCTGGATGTCTCCATAGCCTTCCAGAACCCCACTATTTGGGATAGTATCCACTTTGGCAGTCTATGAGATCTTGCTGAGATGTGTGTAATTGTTAACTCTGGGTTGAGCTCCCAACTACCTTTGAAGTCTCTTAGCCATATAAATTCATTTGTCTTTACCTTTTCCCCCTTTTATTCAAGGTTTTTTTAAAGTTGCATTGATAGTTGGTGCTTGGTAGTAATCCCTCGACACCAGGGAGGCTTATCCCTGGGAGTCATGTCCCATGCTGGGTGGGGGAAAGCATTCATGTGCTGAGTTTAGCTTAGAAAGAGGCCACATTTGAGTAACAAGTAGGCTCTCAGGAGGCAGCACTTAGGCACCCCATTGCAGTAGGCTAAGTTTCAATTTCCAGAGCAAAGGCTTATAAACCTAGTCATCAATATCAAGGGTCCATCAGTGGATCATCCTCCTTTGCCAGTCACTGCCCCTGCACTTGGAGGACTGTTGTTGCTCCCTTAGAGAATGTTGCAAAGCCCTCCAGGATGGGAATTCAGTATTCTCTTGGTTATTGTGCGAGTCTCCACCCACTGTGACAATGTCCCATGAACATTTGAACATTTTTACATACTTTATATGTGTGCTCAGGTGCACTTCCTCACATGCATCCCCCATCCCTGACACCCCACACCAATGATCCTCCCGTGCCCCAGTTGTAACCCTTCTGTGATCCAAAGCTTCCTCAAAAATGAAGCCATTACAATAGCTGAATACAATTAATATGAAAATGAAACAATAAAGATAATTTTTAATATGAGACAAAATACATAAATTTTTTTAAAAACTGAAAATAAAATTAAAAGAATAAGATATTAAATAATGAAAAATATTTTTAAAAATTTGTTTTCAACATTTTGCCTTTCATTACTGCAATATCTGGTATCCTGTCCATACCATGGCATCTTCACCCACTCATTCCCCAGTTCTCACTGTATTTCATTTTGTTTTTAAAGAAGATTTAGGTCACAACAAAGTCACACAGAGAATAGAAGAATCTTTCATATACCCAACATCCTGCCCCTTTCCTCCCTCCCTCACCATATTAATAGCTTTTTATATTTTGATGGTACCTTTGTTATAACTGATATACAAATAATGAGACATAGCTACTAAACATGGTCAATGGTTTATACTATGGTTTACATTTTAGACCATACACCTTCATAAATTTTGATATTTACCATGTCCTGTGTCCATTTACTGTAAGATCATGGAGAACACTTCTATTGCCCATTAACCCACTATTTGATGTATCTATCCCTCCCCCCCCTCTCCCCCAGGGCCCATGGTGACCCCCTGGCTTCACTCGTTGGATGACAAGATTCATAGTTACATCCAACAAGACTGACGTCTTGACATACTGGTTTGTCTCTCATTTTAGGAGCTGCCTGTGCTCTCAAGAGACTCCCGCCTGTCTATTCTGAACAAATTGGTCCTCCCGAAGATGGGAGTCCAACTCCTTCCCATTCATTTTGTGGGTCTCCACCCACTGATACAACACATTGTGACAGAATGATCCCACACACACTCCCTAGAAGCCTGCTCCAGATGCTCCCTGTCCCAAATGTCCCCCCATCCAGCACCCTAAACCGGTAACCCTTCCTTGTCATATTACCATAAGAGCATTCCCAAATTTGTACTTTCAACCACATATCCACATTCCCCAGTGTTCACCTGATCTCTCTACCAACCCTCCCCCCAGTACCCTGGACCTTCCAACCCACCATTTACAATTTACCCACCTGTCAACCCTGCACCACCCAACCCAATAATATCACTACCCTTCAGTCATGTCCCTTCAATGTGCAACTACACTCTTTCACCTTATCATAGATTATGTCCATATGGGCCTTAGCTCACAACCTTCTTCTCCCTTTCTCTTTTTTGTAAGCATCTCTTCCAAACAATAGTTCTCTGGGTCTGCTCAATTTCCTTAGTTCATATCAGTCATGGCATGTACTGTTCATCCTACAATGCCTGGCTTCCTTCACTCAACATAAGATCCTCAAGCTACATCCTTGTTATCCCATGGGTTGGCACTTTATTCCTTCTTACAGCTGAGTAATATTCCATTTATGTACGTACCATATTTTGTTTATCCACTCATCTGTTGATGGGCACCTGGGTTTATTCAAACTTTTGCCAGTAATGAATATTGCCTCTATGAACAGTGGCGTGCATATATTTCTTTGTGTCTTTGCTTTCAGTTCTTCTGGGTATATATCCAGCAGTGGAATTGCTGAATAATAGGGAAGTTAATGGGTTGCTTGTCTCTTTATTTTCAAGGAGTAAGAGTTCTTTATACATACTGGATAATAGGCTCCCTTCAGATATATGGTTGCCAAATATTTTCTCCCATTGGGTAGGCTGCCTTCTTATTTTCTTGAGACGGTCCTTTGAAGTGCAAAAGTTTTTTTTTTAATTTTGAGGAGATTCCATTTATCTATTTTTTCTTTTGTGCCTTAGGCTTTGGGTGTGAAGTTCATGAAACCATTTCCTTTTACAAGGTCCTGTAGATGCTTCCCTACATTATCTTCCAAGGTCTTTATGGACTTGGTTCTTATATTTAGGTCTTTGATCCATCTTGAGTTGACTTTTGTATAAGATGTGAGATGCTGTTCCTCTCTCATTCTTTTGGATATGCATATCCAGTTCTCAAAGCAGCATTTATTGAAGAGGCCATTCTCTCCCAACTGATTGGGCTTGGTGGCCTTCTTGAGTATCAGAACACTGTATATGCGATGATCTCTATCAAAACTCTCAATTCAGTTCCATTTGTCTGTACATCTATCCTTGTGCCAATACCATGCAATTTTGAACCCTGTAGCATTGTAGTATGTTTTCAAGTCAGGTAGTGTGATACCTTCAATTTCATTGTTTTTTTTCAGTATGTCCTTGGTGATTCAGGGCCTCTTACTCTATCAAATAAATTTTGTGGTTAGTTTTTCCTATTCATTAAAAAATGCACTGTTGATTTTTATTAGGCCTACATTAAATCTGTAGATTAGTTTGGGTAGGATAGACATCTTAATGATGTTTAGTCTTCCTATGCATGAGCAGAGAATATTCTTCCATTTATTTAAGGCTTCTCTGATTTCCTTAGCAGTGTTTTGTAGTTTTCTGTATATAAGTCCTTTACATATTTAGTTAAATTTATACCTAGGTATTTGATTCTTTTAGTTACTATTGTAAATGGGATTTCTTTTCTTGATTTCCTCCTCAGATTGCTCATTATTGGTGTACAGAAATGCTAATGATTTTTTATCATAGTTTTTATAGCCTGTGACTATACTGAACTTATAAGTTCTAGAAGCTTTGTTGTAGATTTCTCTGGGTTTTCTATGTATAGGATCATGTTATCTGCAAATAGTGTGATTTTTACTTCTTCCTTTCAAATTTGGATACATTTTATATCTTTTTTGCACTTCAGTGCTTGAGCAAGTACTTCTCAAACAATGTTAAATAAGAGTGGTTATAGTGGCCATCCTTGTCTTGTTCTCAGTCTTAGAGGGAAAGCTTTAGGATTTCACCATTGAAGATGATGTTAGCAGTTGACTCTTCATATATACCCTTTATCATGTTCATAAAGTTTCATTCTATTCCTATTTTTTGCAGTGTTTTTATCAGTAAAGAATGCTCTATTTTGTCAAATGCTTTTTCTGCATCTATAGAGATGATCATGTGATTTTTTTCTTTCAATCTGTTTATATGGTGTATTACATTGATTTTTTTTTTTTTTAATGTTGAACCATCCTTGCATATCTGGGAGGAAACCCACTTGTTCATGGTGTATAATTCATTTGATATGTTGTTGAATGTGATTATCAAGATTTGGTTGAGGATTTTAGCATCTAGTTTCATTAGAGAGATTTGTCTGTAATTTTCCTTCCTTGAGGTATCTTTGTTTGGCTTTGATATCAAGGTAATATTGGCATCATAGAATGAGTTAGGCAATTTTCCTTCTACTTCTATATTTTGGAAGAGCTAAAGCAGGATTTGTATTCATTCTTTCTGGAATGTTTGGTAGAATTCACCTGTGAAGCTGTCTGGTCCTGGGCTCTTCTTAGGTGGAAGGTTTTTGATGAGTGAATCTCTCTCTTTACCTGTAATTAGACTGTTGACTTCATCAGTTTCTTCTTTCATCAATGTGGGATGCTTGTGAGATTCTAGGAATTTGTCCACTTCCTCTAAATTATCATTCTAGTTGGCATATAATCTTTCAAAGTATCCTTTTATGATACACTTTATTTCTGTCGGGTCAGTGGTGATATCCCCTTCCTCATTTCTTATTTTGCACATTTTCATCTGCTTTCTTTTTTTCTTTGTTAGTCTGGCTAAGTGTTTGTCAATTTTATATATCTTCTTGAAGAACTAGTTTTTGCTTTTATTTTTTTCTAGTGCATTTTTGTTTTCTATTTCATTTATTTCTTCTCTAATCTTTGTTATTTCCTTCTTTCGACTTCTTTTGTGTTTAGTTTGTTCTTGCTTTTTCAATTCCTTCAGTTGTGCATTTAGGTCTTCGATTTTAGCTCTTTCTTCTTTACATATATATGCATTTATGGCTATGTATTTCCCTCTCAGTAGAGCTTTTGCTGCATCCCATAGGTTTTGATATGCTGTGTTGTCATTTTCATTCATTTCAAGGTAGTTACTAATTTTTTTTGAGATTTCCTCCTTGACCCACTGTTTGTCTAAGAGTGTGTCGCTTAACTTCCATATCATTGTGCCTAATCTGCTGTCCATCTTTGCCTCTTACAAAAGTTTTGCCTTAAAAGTCTATTTTGTCTGATATTAGTTTAGTTATTCCTGCCCTTTTTTGGTTATTGTTTGCTTGTAAAATTATTTTCTAGATAATCACCACAAGGTGGATTTCTTGTAGACAGTTGACCTCTGGTCCTCTTTTTATCTTGATGGGTTTATTCAGTTGATAATCTTCACTCTCTAGAGTTTATTTAGCTGCTGGTTTTGTGTGTGTGTTAAGTTTTCTCTTTGACACTTTGTTCTTCTTGTTCTATTTCCCAGTTGTTTTTTATGTTCTGGTTTTATCTTGAGCAATTTATCTCCCTGTCCAGCTCCCTCCAGATTGATGCCCCCATAGCTCACACTCTGTCCCAGAACTGCACTTGGGCAAGATCTTGTCTCCACTCAGCTGTCTTTTGTGAGAGACATGGTGAGCACCCACTTAAGCCGATGCCATCTTGTCCTCAACTATCTCAATTTATTTTTTTATTACTCTATAAGTATTGGGTTAATTTTTAGTTGAAAAACATGGTGTTCCCTATGGAATATCATGAGTTCACGTATCGGATTTATCTTTTTTTCCTAATAAAGGTAAAATGAGATTGATGTTAAATTGAAGAATCTGATGATTTTATAAATGTAAAATTGTTGATTTTTATATTATATTTAAAAGCAATTATTGTTTTCTTCAAATTTTTTTGGAATTTTTTCTCTTAATATTCAATATCTTCAGTTATGTTCTATATCTTTAAGTTTTATTTTGTCCTATTTTATGTATTTTCCAATGTTTGTAGTCCATACTAATCAATGAAAAGTCAATGTATGTGACTTTATTTTTCATCTATTCATGGTGTTTAGTTACATTAATTCACGTTTATGTGGGTAATTGATTATGCTTTCAATTTGGAAAATTCAGAAATGTAGCTTTCGTCTCTCTAATTTTAAACTTTTATGCTGCCTTAATAGACATTTCCTGCTTATATTTTCCACAAAGAGAATATTATATTTTCCACAAAGAGAATATTCATAGTGCAATTGAAATATAAATTAGAATTGCCATTTTCTCAGTCTGACTGCCATGCTTCTGAACCAAAATAATGTTTTAACATATGTTGTTTTTAATGATTGATTCCAATAATCAAGTGAAAATAGAAGTATTGGTAGGCAATGGAGTCCAGTGTATGTATATATTAGGGAGAGCCTCTGGAGACCCTACGTTATTCTTTTACAGTATGAAAAAATTTTTAAAAAGCTGTTATAATCCTACACAGAAAGTGCTATTAAAGATTAAGACACCTTAATTATGATCATTATGAGGGTTTATATTGTTCTACTAATGAAGTTTCTCCCAACAACTGATGCCTGTTTATGTGTGAACAAATGTAATAGTTGAGGAAAGTGTTATAAAGAACATGGACAAGTGGTTATTTGCAGAAAAGAGGATTGTGGCAGTTTCAAATTATCTTCCTTCTTTTATTCTGTGTATGTTTTCTATGTCCTTTGATTTTTTCCTCTGCTTTTTCGTATCATATTTGTTAAGATATCATTCTTATACTATAGAATCCATCTATTTAAAATGTACTGTTTGACAATGCATATTTATCCACAGATTTCTGCATGCATCATCAGTATCTAAGTTGAGAACTACCTCCTCAATCCAAAAGGAAACTCCATGACTGTTAGCAGTCATTCCCCACCTCACCCAACTGAAAGCATGCCACCTCAGTCTTTAACCACCAGTAATCTAATTTCATCCCTTGCCTAATCTGGATATTTCAAGAAAATTGAATGTTTCAATATTTTGAGACTTATTTCTTTCCCTTAGTGTAAAGTTTTCTGGTCAAGGTTCAACATGTTGTGGTACATGTTAGGATTTTATTTCTTTTTATTGCCAAATATTATTCCATTGAATAGATATTTCAAATTGTATTCACCATTCACAAGTCAATAGACATATGAGTATTTTCCAAGTTTTATTTATTATGAAAATTAATTTGAATATTCATATATCTTTCAACGGGTGGACTTTTGTCCTCATCATTTTTGGTATGCACCCAGAAATGAATTGCTGGATCATATTGTAACTCTAGGTTTAACATATTGATTTAATGTAAAACCATCTTTAAAAGTTACTGTGTAATGTTACATTACTTCATCTGTGAATGAAAATATAATTTCTCCATATTCTCATGGGTGCTTGATATTCTTTTTTATTAAAGCCATTTTAGCAATTGTGAAGTGAAACCTCTTGTGCATTTCTCTAACAACTAATGATGTTGAGATTTTTAGGTGTTCTTGTTGGTAATTTTTTCTTTTGATATTCCTTTTTCAATTGTTTGTCCAATTTAATGTGGGTTATTAAAATTTTACAGGAATCGTGGGAAGATGTCAGTGGCTTAGAATGGCAGGACTCAAGTCTCTCTAAAACAATGGAGAAAAAAACAAACGCTAACTGAGGTATCTGCTTTGGGGATGAGCAGACAGGAACAGTGCTTCACAATTCTCAGAGGGCAAGGGAAAGAGAGATGATGAACTTAAACCAAGAAACATGAGTTGCCAAATCCCTGAAACAGCCGAAAAGGACTCCTCTCCTCCAACCCCAATATATTAGGTTGGGGTAACCCCTCTGGCTCACTGCAGTGACTGAGAGGGGAACAGACAGCTTCCTCCCTGTCAGCTGTGACAAGGGAAACAGAAGGGTGAGTCGGGGTGTTTTTCTTCAGTGAATTCAACCAGTAGAGCCCACTTTTAATCTTGGGTCTGGCCAGGCCAAACACAGGAAAACAGAGAAAGATGTATCTCTATGGAAAGGTGCACCAATGAGCTCCATCTCCTGGCCATTCTGGAAATTACATGGACAAAAACTGCTGTTGTTACTTTATACTCTAACCCCTGGGAGAAAATCTGCACCCCAATACTGAGTCCCTGGTATGATTTTGATAAGTTAATATGAGCAATTTTAAAAACAGAATAATTTGAAATAAATATCAAAGAAGCGCTGTGAAAAAAATATATAATAGGCAAGAGAAAGAAATTAGCCAGGAGAGAAAATTCACCAACATATTCATATGCCAAGACATCAGCAAAAAATTACAAACAATACTAAGAAACAGGAAGAGATTGCCCAGCCAAAAGAACAACCAATATCCTGAAAAGATGCAGAATTTAGAACAATCAATGCTAATCACATGACTCTCCTAAACCAATTAAAAGAATTAAAAGAAAATATGACCAAAGAGGTAGAGGATATTAAGAAGACACTGGGTGACCATAAAGAACAATTTGAAAGCTTGAAACTAAAGTCATAGACCTTATGGGAATGAAAGACATGTTAGATGGAATTAAAATACACTAGAGGCACATAACGGCAGACTTGAAATGCTTGAAGAAAGAATTAGTGGTTTTGAAAACTATTCATCTCAACTGGAAAACAGAAAAAGAAGTGAATGGAAAAAAATGGAACAGGGTCACAGAAATTGAATGACAATGCAAAATGCACAAGCATATGCATTATCAGTGTCCCAGAAGGAGAAGAAATTGGAAAAGAATCAGAAATAAAATTTGAGGAAATAGTGAATGAAAATTTCCCAACCCTTATGAAAGACATAAATACCAATATCCAAGAAGGACAACACACCACAAATACAATAAATCCAAATAGACCTACCCAAAGACACCTGTTATTCAGAATGACAAATATCAGAGGTAAAGAGAGGATTCTGAAAGCAGCAAGAGAAAAGGAAAGCATCACATACAAGGGAACCTCGATGAGATTAAGTGACGACCTCTCATCAGAAACCATGGATGAGAGAGGAAAGTGGTATTGTTTATTAAAAGTACTGAAAGTAAAACTGCCAGCCAAGAATCCTGTATCCAGCAAAGCTGTATCTCAAAAATGGGAGTGAGGTCAAATATTTTCACAAATAAACAAAAACTGATAGAATATGTTACCAAAAAAACAGAATTAAAGAGATACCAAAGGAAATGCAGCAGCCTGAACAGAAAAACAAGGACCAGAGATTAGAGAAGAGTGTAGAAATAAAAATTATTAAGAAGAGTAAATTAAAGGGTAAAAAGAGAAACGGTACTATATGACAAGAGAAAGCCAAAGGATGAAATAGATGAAGTAAGTAATGTCTTTACAGTTATAACATTGAATGTTAATGGTTTGAATTCCCCAATCAAAAGACACAGACAGATAGAATAGATTAAAAATATGAACCATGTATATGTGTCATCTACCAGAGACTCATCTCAGATATAATGACACAACCAGTTTGAAAGTCAAAGGTTTGAAAAAAATATTCCAGGCAAATAGTAACCAAAGAAGAGCTGGAGCAGCAATATTAATATAGGACAAAATAGATTTTAAATGTGCAACTGTTATAAGGGATGGATAAGGTCATCATATATTAATAAAAGGGACAATTCACCAAGAAGAAATAACTATATTAATATTTATGCACCTAACCTGAGCGTCCCCTGATACATAAGGCAGGTACTGGCAAAGGTGGAGGGAGAAATAGATGTGTCTACAATAATAGTGGAGACTTCAATACACCACTCTCAGTATTGGGTAGAACATCTGGACAGAGCATAATTAAAGAAACAGAGTTTGAATAACATGATAAAAGAACTAGACCTAACAGACATCTGTAGAGCATTGCACTCCAAAGCAGCAGGCTAAACATTCTTTTCAAGATAGTTCTCTAAGTTAAACCATATGTTGTGTCAGAAATAAAGTCTAAATTAATTTTAAAACATTAAAATTAGAGAAAACAATTTCTCTGATCATAACAGAATGAATCTGGAAATCAATAATGGATGGAAAAAGGGGAAATTTATAAATATTTGGAGATTAAACAACACACTTTTAAATAATCAGTGGGTTAAAGAGAAATAACATGTGAATTCAGGAAATATCTTTAGTTTTGTTTTGTTTTGTTTTTCAGCAAATATCTTGAGATGAATGAAAATGAATACAGAGCATATAAAATCCTATGGGGCACTAAAAAGGCAGTGCTGAGTGGGTAATTTATAGCCCTCAATGCTTACATTAAAAAAGAACAAAAAGCTAAAGTCTAATATCTAGCTGCACACCTGTAAGTACTAAAAAAGAACTCCAAACTAATCATAAACCAAGCCAAATGAAAGAAATAGTAAGATCAGAGCAGAAATACATGAAATTGAGATCAAATAGAGAGATCAACAAAACCAAAAGTTTGCTCTTTGAGAAGATCAAAAAAATTGACACTTAGCTAGACAAAGAAAAAAGGATAAAAAAATGCCAATAAAAAATCAGAAATGAGAAGACAGACATAACCACTGATCCTGCAGCAATAAGAGAGATAAGAGGATACTATTAACACCTGTATGCCCCCAAAAAACAAACTAGATGGTATAGAGGAGATGGACAAATTTCTAGAGACACACCAACCACCTACACTGACATTAGAAGAAATTGAAGACATCAACAAATATATCCCAAGTGAAGAGAATGAAACAGTCATCAAATCCTCCCAAAGATGAAAATTCCCAGACCAGACGGTTTCACATTTGAATACACCAATCATTCAAAGTTGATCTAATACCAATCATATTCAAGCTCTTTCAAAATTTGAACAGGAATGAAGGCTAACAAATTCATTTAATTAAGCCATAATCACCCTAATACCAAAACCAGATAAAGCTACTATGAAAAAAAGAAATTACAGAACAATATTCTTAATAAAGGGGCAAAAGTCCTCAACAAAATATTTGCAAAATGAATACAAAAGTACATTAAAATAATTATACACCAGGTTCGAGTATTTTTATCCCAGGTATGCAAGGATGTTTCAAAAAAATAAAATCAATAAGTAAAATAAACCACATTGATAAATTGAAGAAGAAAAATCACATGATGCTCTTGATTGATGCAGAAAAGGTATTTGGTAAAATAAAACAACCTTTCTTGATAAAAACATTCCAAAAGATACGAGTAGAAGGAAGCTTTTTCAATATGGTGAAGGTTATGTATGAGAAACCTACAGCTCACATTGTATTCAATGGTCAAAGGCTAAAAGCTTTCATGCTGAGATCAGGAACAAGAAAAAGATGCCCAGTGTCACCACTGTTGTTCAATATTGTGAAAGCAGTTCTAGCTAGAGCAATTTGGCTAGATAAGGAAATAAAAGGCACTCAAATAGGAAAGGAAGAAGAGAGACTTGCACTATTCTCTGATGATATTATCCTATATATATATAGAAAATCCCCCAAAATACACAACAAAGCTACTGGAACCAGTAGACAAGTTCAGCAAAGTGGTGGGATACAAGATAAATACCCAATATTCAATAACATAACATACAATACTGATGTGCAATCTGAAGAAGAAATCAGAAAAAATTCCATTGATAATAACAACTGAAAAATAAAATATTTGGGAATAAAATTAACTAGGATGCAGAGGAACTGTACTAGAAAACTACAAACCATTGCTAAAAAGAAACTGAAGATGACTTAAATAAATGGAAGGTCATTCTGTGTTCATGGATTGAAAGAATAAATATCTTTAAGAAGTCAATTCTACCCAAACTGATTTACAGTTTCAACACAATCCCAATAAAAATCGCAACAGCCTTTTTTTGTGGAAATAGAATAACCAATTACCATATTTATTTGCAAGCGTAAGGGGCTCCGAATAGCCAAAATGTCCTTAAAAAACAAGAACGAAGTGGGAGGACTCTCATTTCCTAGCTTTAAAGCATATTATTTAGCTACAGTGGTAAAAACATCATGGAGTAGCATAAAGACAGATGCATTGACCAATGGAACCAAATTGAGAACTCAGAAATAGGCCCTCACATCTATGGTCAAGTGAATTATGACAAGACTCTCAAGCCCTTCAACCTGGGCCAGAACAGCCTATTCAACAAAATGTGCTGAGAGAAACGGATAGTCATATCCGCAAATAAGAAAGAGGAACCCTCCAGTATCACATATAGGTTTGAATAGAAGGGACTGGTGAACCATGTGCAGGGAGGACTTATTTGAGTCTAATTCTGTCACTCTCAGGAGCACAGATTCCAAAATAGAACCCACTGATAAGGCATCAGTCTCTGGGGCTATCCCCCCTTATATAAGACCAGGGTGTCTCCGGAGCCCTCAGGAGCCCCACTGAGTGGGGCAATAGGCACTTAGATGTTCTCTGAGCTCCTGCTGAGGTGTGCATAAGAGTTACCTGTGGGATGACCTCCTGACTCTCTTTGAAGTCTCTTAGCCACTTGAACTCATTTGTCTTTACCATTTCCCCCTTTTATTCAAGGTCTTTTTCCAGTTGTGTTGCCAGTTGGCACTTGGGAAAAGTTTTCAATTAGCAATAATCGCACCTCGGATAAACCTCATTGGCTACGATACTGCCACTGCGCAAAGCTGCTAGTTGGCACTTGGTATTAATCCCTCGTTGCCAGGGAGGCTCATCCCCGGGAGTCATGTCCCACGTTGGGGGGAAGGTAATACCTATATGTGATGCTGGAGTTTTTAGGTATACTTCCAGAGACTGGAGCCTCCTGCCTACCTATGTGCCAGGTGGCATGAAATCTAGGTGGAGCTGCAACTCCTACCCTACAGCTCAATGGACTCATCCAAGTCACCTGGTGAGGAGACAACGATGGGAAATGGCCATCCCAGGGAATGGAGAGGGCCTGCATTGGCAGGCAGGATCATCCCACCCACCATATCCATGGGATATAAGCCCTCTCTCACTTGGAGGTGGAGTGGACATCACCATCCCAGTCCCCTCAGGATTGGGGGAAGAACTATGGACTAGAGTGGACTTGATGGTATTCTCTTGTTCACATATAGTGATTCTAGCAATGCAAGAAGTTGTAACAATGAGGTGGAGCCAGTGGCCACTTGACACTTTTGGGGTAGGGAGGGGATGAGCGGTTGAAATACAGGGGCTTCTTTGGGAGTTGGAAGTTGTCCTGAGTACTGTTGTGGCAACGGATGTAGGCCATTTTAAATCAGCACACACCACTCAGAACAAGTGGGAGAGAGTGTGGTCTACAGTGTGAACTGTGGTCTATGGTTGGTGGCAAGGCTCCAGGATGTGTAAGTTCATTGAGGGTGGTGGGCCACACTGTGGGAGATGTTTGTGTGGGATGTGGTGGGAGGTGTGGGAGGTGGG